>LR543453.1:180469-376728 GCA_900536305.3 Caenorhabditis sp. 40 LS-2015 | reverse complement strand
CCCCCCCCCCCCCCCCCCCCCCCTTTGCACCACGAGCAGCAGAAGAAAATTGCACTCCCCGTGGCGGAAATAGTGCGGGAAGCGAGGAGAGCCAGCAGAGAAATCCGCGCATCAACGCAGTGCCTCGAAGCGAAGCGGCGTGGGGGGTGTACTACTTACGCACCTTCGTCTCGTATTCAGAAGCGTATTGACGTTTTCGAAGAGGAGTCCCCCCGAAATTCGGAAATTCGCTACACTCATGGAGCAGTTGGAACTTCTGAAACTGCCGTTGCGGCCGCTGAATCTGGTATTTGAGATCATGCAAGTGCATGAAGTGTTTCTGCTGAGTACTTGTTCTAAACAATCGAAGGAATCCATCAAGAAATCGAATTTGAAGAGCAAATTCAGTGGAGTTCAGTATGTCAGTGAGCCCTATTTCACTGGATTCATTTCGCTGATGGCCAGTGCGAATGGGAAATTTCGAACGTCTGTCGAGTGGAAAATTGTGGAGCCGAAGGCGGAGAGAAAGTGTTCGACGATTAAATTTGATGATTTCGAGGTGAAATATAGGTTGGTTTTTGAAATATTTGAACTTTTTCACAAAGAATGGTATGCAAATGCGCTCTATTGAGAATTTTTACCAGGCAACCGCCTTCAAATTAAAAAAAAATTTCGCATAGAACGAAATTTTTCTGTTTTTTCGCCAACAAAAGACTTTACTCTTCTGTTAACCTCACAAAATGACGAAAAAACCGGAAAAAAAAATCCAAAACGAGTGAAAATTCATCTTGTAAGAATCTTCTCAATGGAGCGCGTTTGCACACCATCGACGCCAGTTCACAGTGGATTTTCAATTTTTGAAAATCTGCGGTCAGGGATTGGAACTTTCTTGGAAATTGATCATTGAAATCTTCGAATTTCAGAAAAGTTCCAGAAAAATTAGAGGAGAAATTCAAAAAAGCAGAGACATGCAATCGCGCTCCATAGACAAACTTTCAGATTTTTTTTCCGTTTGGAGTAAGATGTTCAATCTTGTGCTGTCGAAAAATCGGAAAAAACTCCCGAGAAAATTTTGAAAATTTGATGTTAATGGAGCGCAACTGCATTTCTATCTCCGCGGTTTTTCATAGATTCAAAAGTGGGCGGGGCTTCTGAAAAAATTATATCACTTTAAGCCAAGAAATTTCCCATAGTTTCAGACTAAAAAACCACCACAAACCGGACAAACTGCCCATTCTCTGCATCGAGGACAACAAGGAGTACAGTGAGCAGATCCCTTTGAAACTCCTCAACTACACGACGGACCTGTTTCAAACGTTCGAAATGCAAGAAATCCGTCTGAAACGAACCAACCTTTCGGACTGCCCGACTACAGTAACCCGCGTTCAGAATGCCTGGATTGACACGTATTGTCAGTATGCGAATCCGTTGGTCTTTGAGAAGTTCTTCGAGAAGGTGCACGTGGAGAACTGCTTCGTGAGCGAGCAAACGATACGGGGGCCGATGGCCGAGGACACTCCGCTACTGCGAGTCCCGAATGTCTATCTCGAGAATGCGTCGTGGATTCAGCTGTCGCATCTGTTGAATTTCCAGGGAAAACATGCGCTTTTCGAGACTGCGAAACTCATCAAGCAGTCCGACTTGAATCAGTTCGTGAAGTCGTGGATCGAGGGAAACGTTCTTCAGAATCTGGAGTCGATGATTATCTCGCTAGAAGGGAACATGAGATATCATGATATTCTGATGGATGTCGAAAAGCTAATGTGGGATCAGAAGAGGCACGCCTACTCGTTTGTGTACAAGGCGGCGTGAGTTTTTTTAGCTGTTTTTTTTAGTTGGGTGCTCTGTTGGAGCCCTATTAACTTTTTTAGTTTGCAAGCATTTTGGATAATAGTCATATGAAATTGTAGACAGAGAAATTTTCTATAAATTGGTATAACTTTCAAAAAGATTGATCATAGATAACAAAAGTTACAACAAATTCAAAAGTGAATCCTTTTTTTTTTAATTCTCAGTGTGAAATGACCAAACTTTGAGCAGTTGAAAAAGTATGTTCCAATTAACTGATTTTTATGAAACTTGGTGAATGTATTAATCAACTCTAGATCTTCCTTTTTGTAGTTGACAACTTTTGTTGAAAATTGCTGTGAAGTGAGTTACGTCGCGTTTAAGATTACTGGTCCGAAAAAGTTTGAAGTTTGCTCTGAAACGTACCAAGTTTTGAGGCGATGTAACTGACTTAACAGCAGTTTTCGTAAAAAGTTGTCAACTTCAAAAATAAAGATCTAGAGTTGCTTGATACATTCACCAAGTTTTATAGAAATCGAGTAATTGGAACATACTTTTTCAACTGCTCAAACTTGGCCATTTTGCACTGAAAATCCCCAGAAGGGATTCACTTTTGAGGGTACTGTAACTTTTGTCATTTCAGGTCAATTTTTCTGAAATTTATATCAGTTCATAGCAAATTTCTCTGCTCTTAATTTTGTATAACTGTCGTCCCAAATGCTTCAGAACCAAAGAAGTTAACAGTGCTCCAACAGAGCACCTCTTAGACTATTCAAAACTTTAGAAATTTAGACAAGAATCGGAAAAAATGAAAATCGAATTTCCAACCGCTCAAGTTTAGCCATTTTCATGACCGATTTTTTAAATAAATTGTATCTTGTTTGAAAGTTGGACCCTTTCTTTGAAATACTGATAAATTTTGAGTTCCACTCTTCAAAGAATCCAACAACTTTTTCCAGATTCCGCTGGTTCTTCGAAAAAGATTTCGACTTCCTCGACTGCCACCACGCCTACGACATCATTCGGAGCACCGACGGAATGCCTGCTTCGATGCGAATAGTGTCGGAAGTGAAATCCGGACTTCCCACCAGATACTACTTCATCTTTTTGATTTGGCACGAACGTTTCCCAGCCGAAGTTCCTCATCAGAATGACGATCCCGGCTACAAATTTCTTTGATTTTTCGGTTTCTGATGAGAAGTTATTTTTTCTAATGAAAAATTGTAATCATTCAAACAAACACAGACAATGAAATCGATTTTTCAAGAGTAATGAGATTTATATGCTGGGAGGATGGGGGGAATGCAAGTGCAATCTATTGAGCAGTTCAATAGAGCACACTTGCATATGGGAAAGAGGTCAGTTAAATTGGGAATGAAGGGAATGATTCAAAAGTTCTTACAATTAGAAAATTGTTATCATTATTGACAAGGCCATCATCTGTCCTTAATCAGATTCATCGTCTCTGAGCAGTCGGAAATTTGTTGTGAAACAGAGCTGGTGGTTCAAGTAGGGGGTTTTGAAGTTGAAATAAACAAATGCTTCCATTCCAGATTCTTCTTGACGAATGAGGAAGCATTCTCCGTTTTTGAACACTCTCTTCCTGAAAATGAAAAATTCTGTTGATTAGATTGGTATTTCTTCTCACTCACCAATTTCCCACTTTGACACGTTTCACCTCTGTTATCGGAACATTCTTGAAGATGGATTCCAAGTCGAAATTATCACAGTCACAATTCAAATTCAATTTTCCTACTGTCAGTCCATTTCTCCACGCGTTCAAAAATTGATTGAACACAAGAACATCCAGGCATCTTTCGGAGAAGGTCGACAGCCGAACATATTCGAAATTTATGAAACACCGAGTCAGGTTATCAACGGTCAACCAATCAGCGTTCATTATCGATATATCATCTCCAGTGAATGGCTCCATATCATCAAACCGAAAGCCAGCAGAAGGAGATGCGCTAATATGCAACTTCTTTGCATCCTTGAACTCTCTCAACACATATTTGTACATCTCATCGTCAATCTCGTCCACACCGTACCAAACCGAATCGACTGGCAAAAGTGTGGCGCTTTTCAGTAACTCTGCCAACCTCCTGATGTTCGTAGTATCGTAAAACCTAAGACAGTTCACTTTCTTTGTTAACACATCGAGGAAGTAGGCAATCTCTTCCTTCGTCGCCGCCCAGAAATCCTCTGTGGTATGATAAGTGGTATACGAGAATCCAGCAAACTGTTCTTTGCTGTCCATCGGTCTCAACTCGCGAAAAAAAAAATTTCTCCATAAATGATTTGAAATTTCGAGAGAACAGTATGATTTGCGTACATTGATCTTGAAATCGTACTTCTGACGACGTGTGAACATTTTCACAGCATATCGACTTCTACGGGAACACTTGGACAGGTGGTATCTGGAAGTGATGGGAGGAATTGAGAAATTGGTTTAAAATTGAATACTCTCAGGACTCGACTCACAATTCTCCGATTTCCATTTGCGAAAAGATGACATCGTGAGCAAGTGAGGGAAGATGAAGAAGACGAAATGGTTTGGTGGAGTCTGATTTTGCTACCAGCACTCTCGGTAGTCCCATCGATTTCTGTAATAGAAATATAGTTGAAGGGTAGAAGCAGGAGACGAAGAGTGTAATCTAGCGGCCAAATTCCAATACTAGCCGTAGTATTAGGAGGCGGCGTTGTATCCCCCCATCTTCCCCGTATTTCCCTGCCCACAGTTGACCTCTCACCCCCACTCCACCATTAGCAGTCCGATTCGAATCTCGTCAGAGGACCACTCCCTTCCTCTCCCAACTCTCTTTCTCCAAGTGCAATCAATAAAACTGCAGGCTCTTTCAAGAGACTCAAGAATGGAACAACGAGAATGACGATGGTTGGAAAAAAGTTTATTCAAAGCTTACAAAGGAAGTGGACAAAACAAACTTGAAAAATTATTTCTTCCCAAAAAAACTTTTGTTCATTCAAACAGATACAGACACTGAAATCGATTTTTCAAAGTGGGGGGAAGAAAGATTTTTTTTGACAAGAGAAATGAGATGTACATGCTGGGAGGATGGGGGGAATGCAAGTGCACTCTATTGAGCAGTTCAATAGAGCGCACTTGCATATATATAGTTATCGGAAAAATATATAGAGCACCGCTTTCTTGTAGGGGAATTGTATGGGAAACACAGTAATTACAGCAACGAACAATAAATTAAAAGGATAATTTCAATTAACGAGTCGTTGGCGGCGGACCGTAGAGAACATCGTCTTGAGGGCTTGTTAGGTATCTGAAAATGCGCTCTATTGAGAAGTTCATTCTCTATCAAACTCGCTCCACTGCACACAAACATACCTTGGTGTACTCAGCCTGATTTCCAGATCTCTCAAATCTCGATACAACTGCTCCCCTTTCAGCCATCCATGCTCTAGACACTTCTCTATCGACATTCTGGCTTCGATCTGAGAGAAAAATTATGAAATTTTGATTTCTGATTCTTCAGCTTAACCTCGACTTTCAACAACTTTTGAATGAGGTCAACTGCGAGTGGTTCGACCTCACTCCACGGTTCTGTTGGGAACATGAACGAGGCGTTTTGGATTTGCTCGGAGATCTGGAATAGAGCGAGTTTGCATTATTAGCAGGTTTTGGAAACATTGAGGATTCCGAAAATTTTTGTTTTCAGATGATCCTACATTCTTAAGATCTCAAACTTCTCACTTTCTGATTCGATTAGAATTTCAATTTTTCTGGAAAAATTCTGGATTTCTCGAAATCTTATGGAGATTTTTTCAGAATCGATCTGAATCGTGGAGAATCTTTCGAATGATCTAGAATCTCTCAAAAACTTTCAGAATGTTTCGGAATCCTTTCGAATCTTTGAACAGTTTTTGGAAGCTTTCCGATTCTAACAACATCAGGTTTCGTTTTCAGTCAAAGTTCGTGGTTTTTGGAAATTCTTCAAATCTTCCAAAACTATCGAAACCACTTTAGAATTTTGCAAAAACCTTCAGAATCCTCAAAAACCTTTGAAGGCCTCCAGAGCTTTCTGTTTTCATCTACAGTGCTTGCCAAAATTTCTATCCCTTTTGGGGATTCTAAGTGCAAAATGGTCAGCTTCGAGCAGTTGAAAAAGTAGGTTCCAATTAACCGATTTCTCTGAAATTGGGTGGGTGTATTTACCGACTCTAGATCTTTTTTTTGTAGCCGGCGACTTTTCACGAAAATTGCTGTGAAGTGAGTTAGGTCGCGTTGAAAAAAAAGTTGGAAGTTTGCACCAGGTTTTGATGTCGCGTAGCTATAACTCACTTCACAGCAATTTTCGTAAAAAGTTGTCAACTACAAAAATGAAGATTGAAAGTTGCTTGATACATTTACCAAGTTTCATAAAAATCGAGTGATTGGAACATACTTTTTCAACGGCTCAAAGTTGCCCATTTTTCACTGAAAATCACCAAAGTTCATAAACTCCTTAAAAAAATCTTTTAAAATCTTGCAGAAGGTTTCAGAAATCCCAAAGAATCCTTGAAAACTTTCCAAAGCCTTCAGAACTTTTTGATTTCATCTAGATTCTCGTAAGGTTTCAAAATCACATCTATAAACATTCTCGTCTCTGTTTTTCTTAAACTCAAATTTTGAAAAATGTTGAAGTTTCCCAAAACCAAAACCAAACAAAAACCGATACCAACCTCTTCTCCCTCGTTGAACGGAAAAGTTCCGGATAGCGTGACGTAGATGATGACACCCACAGACCACATATCCAACGACTTGTTGTACCCCTTCCTCTGCAGTACTTCCGGCGGCAAATAGGCCGGTGTTCCGACGACAGTCTTCCTGAACTGAGACTCTGGAATGAATCTCGCGTAGCCAAAGTCGCAAATCTTGGTTTGCGGAAAATTGGAGCCCATGTCCGAAAGGAGCACATTCTCTGGTTTTAGGTCACAATGAGCAATTCCCTGATCGTGCAGATACTTCAAAGCGCATAGAATTTGGACGAGTAGGAATTTGGTGGCTCTAGAATTGAGGCGGCCAAGTTCTTGACTGAAAATATCGATTGTCAAAAGTTATCAATGGAGCAAAGTTGTCGAACCTCAAAATCATCTCCAGCATATCTCCATTCATCTTTTCCATAACGACAAAAATCTTATCCTTCGTTTCACACATAAACTCCAAACAGACGATTCCGGGATGACATGTTTGCTGGAGAATCGCCACTTCTGCTCTCATCGACTCCGCCCCACTTCCTTTCTTTGAAAATCGCTCTTTTGAGATCACCTGAATGAAGAATATCAATTGTTGTTCAATAGAGCGTACTTACCTTGACAGCCACCTCCTTCCCAGAGTGCCTCTGAATCGCCGAGTATACCGTACCGAACTGTCCGCTTCCCAGAGTTTTATCACTCAACACTTGATATAAATTTGCGAATTCTAGCGCCTGCTCAGCGTTGTCCTCGTTTCGAGATGGTGGTTGCAGGGATTCTTTGATGAACTGAAAAATAAAACTTCTCTACTAATCAAATTTATCTCTATTCTTTCAACAGCTATCAAAAAATGGTCAACTAACAAAATGTTACTCTTGATCTCCTTAACATTTTGTTAGTTAACCACTTTTTCGTACCTATCACAACAACCAAGATAAACTTGTTCAAAAGTGAAGGTACGAGATGTACAATTGGAGAGGGGATTCCATTATTTTGACAACATTTATCTCGGTTGCTCTAACAGCTATCAAAAAATAGTCAACGAACAAAATGTTGCTCTTGATCTCCTTAACATTTTGTTAGTTGACCACTTTTTCATAACTGTTACAGAAACCAAGATAAATGTGTTCAAAAGTGACGGTACGGAATGTACTGTTGGAGGGGGCTCCCTTTAGTTTGACAACATTTATCTCGGTTTCTGTAACAGTTATCAAAAAGTGGTCAACTAACAAAATGTTTCTCTTAATCTCCTTAACATTTTGTTAGTTGATCACTTTTTCATATCTGTTACAGAAACCGAGATAAACTTGCTAAAAGTAACGGCTCACCTGAAACCACATGGTAGTGTTTGAAGTGGGTCGGACACTCATACTTCTCGGAATCTTCTTGGGTGGACCTCCGGAAAACGCGTGATAATCCTCTCCCACACAAAACACTGTGTTCGTGGTGGTTCGAATCTCGAAACAGTGTGGCGGATGTTTGGCCAATACTGACTTCCCATTGTTCTGCACAACTGAAGTGATCTCGGCGAGAGGAATGATTCGATAGACTCGATTCGGATTGACGCCGATTCCCTCGGAGTACTCGTTGTACAGGTGGATGGCGTTGTTTTGCATCATCCAGTAATGCTTTAGACGGCGTTCCGGGTCGGATAGAATGAAATGGATCATCCACCCTTCCAGATTTTTCTTCTCTGTGGCACGCACTCCTACTTGACCTGGAATAAGATGGTTGTTTGAGCGCGAATGAAACGAGGAGCCTAAACTGCAGTGAATGGAAGCTAGCGGGAGTTTGTAGAGGCTTACAATTAGCGACTACAAACTACAAATGTTTTCTGAGCCTCTACAAATCTTACCGTGCCACTTTGTAGAGGCTTAGGCTACAAACTACAATCATTCGTAAGCCTCTACAAAATTTGAATGAGTGGCTGTCGGTCGGCAGATTTTTTAGAGGCTTACGAATTATTTTAGTTTGTAGTCGCTAAGCCTCTACAAACTTTGCAAGCGGCTGTGTTGACGAAGAGTGTTTTGTAGAGGCTTAGCGACTACAAACTACAAAGGTTTTCTAAGCCTCTACAAATCTTACCGTGCCACTTTGTAGAGGCTTAGACTACAAACTACACAAGCGCGTAAGCCTCTACAAAATGGCCCGTCGCGGATTTTGTAGAGGCTTACGCGCTTGTGTAGTTTGTAGTCTAAGCCTCCACAAAGTTTGTTTGCGGCTGTGTTGACGAAGAGCGTTTTGTAGAGGCTTAGCCTACAAACTACATTTATCTTAAGCCTCTACAAAATAGAAAACAGCTTTTTTGGTATGGTAGAGTCAAATTTTGGGTGGTATTCAGTGGTTTTCACAAAATATAAAGTTGGAGACTTGATTTCACACAATTTTCAATTAGTGTCAATGTTTCCTAAACGAACCTGGTAACCGGAAAAGTGGAATGTTGTCCGACGAAGACGCCGACTCGGCGTCCGCATCGGCGAAGTTGACTCTGGAAATCGCGTTTTCCGATAGAACACAATTTGAAGGCAGTTCCATTGCACACTTTCGATGCACATTCACTCCACAATCGCGACATTTTAAGCCCTGTTTCATGAGACCAACGAGCAAATGATCGCACACTTTGCACACGGTGAACTGACGGTAGCTGTGTTCGATGAGAGTGTGAGGAAGGCCTGAATAATGAGGTTGAATACGCTCTAACGAAATTGAGAAAAAAAACTAGCCAGAAGGCGTTGGCAACGAAGCCACCTGGAATCCAGTAGGCGTCGGAGGTAGTGGAGGCAACATGGGCGGTCTGGAGGAGGAGGAGCTGCCTTGAGGGGCCGTCGATGCTCCACAATTGTTCCTGGCCGCGTTTGAGCATCTTTTATGGAAGTTTCGATTGCAGTTTTTGCACTTTACACCTTGTCGTAGAATTCCTGTTAGAAGTTCTCCACAGAAATCGCAAAACGTTGGAAGCATGTAGGATTCTGGCTCGACGACATGGGGAATCACAGCGGTCTCCGTTCGATCCACAAGGATGATTTCTAGGATGCAGCCGGGATTCTGGAATTCGAGAGTCTTGGATTTCTAGAATCCGATAAACTTTGAGACTCTAGAACATTCTGAATCTGAGAAAAGTTTCAAATTTGAGTTAATGCAAACCCGCTCTACCGAAATTCCCCCAAAAGACTTACAATCTGACTGGGAGATGTTATCGGATACAATAGTGTCGGCGAATTGTACTCGTGACGAAACAAGTACATGTTTCGAGTGTCTAGACTCCCGAATCCTTGCACTATTTGACGCGCCCGTTCCATCAACATGTCCAGCATCTGGAACACACTTATCAATAGAGCGAATTCTCAATTTGAAAATTTTTCAAACCTGTTCATGCCTAATCAATGGAACCATCTCCTTCGTCCCTCCGTACCGCAGTACGACGTGGTCCCCGAATTCGGAGGACCCGCCGGTGTCCATCTGAAAATTAAAGCTTTAACAAGTTATCCATACTTGCCAAAACGATATAAACGGTCAAAATGAGTGAGGTGAGTCATTATCAGAATGGCATTTTATCAATGGGGGGAGGGAACTTTTTCTTTCAATATAAATATTTGATGATGGTCTCGCCGCGATCTCTCCATCGGTCACTACACTACCGGCAGGTGTGACGTAGAGAGGGGCGGAGTCTGATGTTTCAATGGTTTCGCGTTTCGAGTGGCGTTTTCGATGTTTTATAATTGCCCAGAGCGTGCGGCGAAGGGCATTAATTGGCTCCCCCTTTGAAGGCGAATAGCATGAGTCATACGGTGGGGGAAAAGTGCAGGTTCGCTCTGCTAGTGATTTTGGGCGGAGCAAAGATAATAGGGAGTCGCGAAAAGAAACTAAAAAGACAATGAGAGGAGTCGGGGTCGAACTGGCGACCTTTCGGATGGAAGACAAAAGTGTTACCAACTAATCCACACCTCCTACTGCAGAAGGGGGAGAGGGAGGGCGTACAGGTAAGAGATGGAAGCTCGTTTTTTTCGAGAGGATGAAGAGATGATTTCAGGTTCAGAAAAGGAAAAGCAAAGAAATTGTCGAAAAAATGATGGATTGAGAATTTTCGAAACAAAACTATTGAAAATCGAGATTCTCAAAAAATGATGGTTTCAAGATGTTCTAGCGAGAGAGTTTCTCATCCAAATACAAATCAGAGAACGGTTTTTGAAAAGGAAACTATTGCAAATTTGCTCCATTGAGAACTTTTTGAGGAGTTCTCAATTCAGCCTTTTTTTTGTCATTTCACCCCAAACAATCCAAGTTGGAAGATTTGCTTTATTGAGAAATCAACAGGAAACTTAATGGCTGAATTTATGAATTATAGTGTTATTGGGATTTATTTCTCAGGTGAAAATCTCAGAACAGTCATAATTCGAAAATGCCTTTATTTCTGAACATAAAAATTCTCAAAAAACCAACCAAAAAAGAAAAAAAAGTTGGTTGGGTTCGAACCCGGGACCCCAGTTTTCAAAGTCAAAAGCTTTACCCACTGAGCCATTGGGAACTCAGAGAGATCTTATGCGGAAGTCATACAGGACTATCCTTCTTTCCGCTCTTTCAAAGTTTCAATCTTGAACTTTCAGAGGGGCAACAGAAGATGGATACAGGAGGAACACGTGGATATCGAGGAAATGTGTCATCTGGGTGAGATTAGAAGGGGAAACGAGATAGAGATCTTCAAAGGACACGAAGATTTGTTCAGAAGTTTGGAGAGAGAGAGACGACGTCAGATTTCGAAAAGCAAAAAATAGAGAACAGAAGATTCTAATCACTTCTGAATCTACAAAAAGGACGAAGAAGACCATCATAAAAAGCATGAAAACATACATACACTAAACACATTGGCGGATTTCTTTTCGCATAAATGTATTGTACATCTCTCTCTCTCTTTCTCTCTCTGTCTATATTTGTGTTATATGTAGAAACGTATGTCCCTCTGTTTTCTCTTCCAAAGAGACTGTTTGGATGGAACGAGAATGGAAAGGCGAGAGAGAAAGAGTGTGCTGATTGGAGAGACGCAGAGATGGAGAAGTTTCGGAGAGAGAAAGGCGCCCCCGACCATCCCGCTATTGGAAGACGGGGAACCGGTTCTTCTCTCAAAGTTGAGATCGAGATGGAGACGCAGAGGGAGAGAGAGTAGTTGGGTAACTTGATGGGATTTTGGTTTAGAAGAAAATCTCTTATAAAGCTGAAAACTTTGAGTTTTGATTTCCAGATTCTACAGCTTCGGAGCCTCTCAGATTCCGGAATCTTCCAGTTTCAGAATTTCAGATTTTAGAATTTCGAGATCTTTCAAACTTCTAGTCCTCGAATACATGTTGGAGATTGGATATTCGATGCTGGCCAAAAGTTTATGAATTTTTGTGATTTTAAGTGCAAAATGGGAAACTTTGAGCAGTTGAAAAATTATGTTCCAATTACTCGATTTCTATAAAACCTGGTGAATGTATCAAGCAACTTTAGATCTTCATTTTTTTAGTTGGCAACTTTTTTTGAAAATTGAAGTCAAGTCAGAAAAATTGCGTATAGGGAGCCTGAATTTTGAGTTTTTTTGGTGCTCTGTTGGAGCGCCTGTAACCTTTTCAGTTTTGAACAAATCAACATAATAATTATTTAAAATTAAAGGTAAAGAAATTTTCTATAAATTGAAATATTTTTTGAAAAAACTGATGATAAACATCAAAAGTTACAATACCTTCAAAAGTCAATTCATTTTTGTGATTCTCAGTGCTAAATGACCAAACTTCTTGAGCGGTTGCAAAATTGTTTCTGATTCAATCGATGTTTTTGAAAATTTGTGAATGTATCAAGCAACTCTAAATCTTCATTTTTGTAGTTGACAACTTTTTACGAAAGTTGCTGTGAAGTGAGTTACGTCGCGACATCAAAACTTGGTGCAAACTTTCAACTTTCTCGGACCACTGATCTTAAACGCAACGTAACTCACTTCTCAGCAATTTTCGTAGTTGGGTAACTTGATGGGGTTTTGGTTTAAAGAACATCTCTTATGAAGCTTTGAAAACTTTGCGTTCTGATTTCCAGATTCTACAGTAGTCCGAAATTCGGAGCCTCTCACTTTTATTCAGTCAGATTAGAGAATCTTCTAGTTTCAGAAATTCAGATTTCAGAATTCTTTCAAACTTTGGCTCCTCGAATTCATGTTGGAGCTTGATGACCAAAAGCAAATGAATTTTGGTGATTTTCAGTGAAAAATGATGGTCAACTTTGAGCAGTGGAAAAAGTATGTTCCAATCACTCGATTTCTATGAAACTTGGTGAATGTATCAATCAACTCTAGATCATCATTTCTGTATTTGACCACTTTTTTCGAAAATTGAAGTCAAGTCAGATAAATCGCGTATAGGGAGCATGAACTTTCAGTTTTTTTGGTGCTCTGTTGGAACACTTATAATTTTTTCAGTTTTGTACAACTCAAAATACTAATTATATAAAATTAAAGACAAAGACATTTTCTATAAATTGATATAGTTTTCAAAACAATTGACCATAGATATCAAAAGTTACAATACCTTCAAAAGTCAATCCATTTTTGTGATTCTCAGTGCTAATTGACCAAACTTCTTGAGCGGTTGCAAAAGTGCTTCTGAATTAATCGATGTTTTTGGAAATTTGTGAATGTATCAATCAACTCTAGATCTTTATTTTCGTAGTTGACAACTTTTTTTCGGAAATCGTTGTGAAGTGAGTTATACGTCGCATCAAAACTTAGTACATTTCAGAGCAAACTTCCGACTTTTTGGGGCCAATGATCGCGACGTAACTCACTTCGTAGCAATTTTCAGAAATAGTTGTCAACTACGGAAATGAAGATATAGAGTTGCTTGATACATACACCAAGCTTCATAAAAATCAAGTGATTGGAACATACTTTTTAAACTGCCAAAAGTTGGCCATTTTGCACTAAATATCATCTGAAAAAGGGGCTGAAATCAAAAAAATCAAAATTTCCAAGAGATGAACAAAGAAATCAACGGCATTTTGTAAACCCACTAAAAATGTCTTTTCAAAAAATCAATAAAGTTCCCCACAGCAACCCAACCATCAAAAACCAAAACAAAACTTCATTCTAGGCTATGAACCTCTTCAGCTTCATCTTCCGAATCCTCATCAAACACCACCTCACTTTCTCCATTTCCCTTGATCTTTCCACCTTCTCTTCCGAAGACCACTCCACTTGCAAAAACTCTACCATTCGTTTTTGCAATGAAGCCATAAATTTCCGAAAATCCAAAAAAGGATCCCCTCTCAAAATCACAGTATAAAACTGCCAACTTTTTCAACTCAAAACCCATCGAACACTCCATTCGACCACCACTCCAAAAATGTTCCCTCGCTTCGTCGTCCTTTTCGCTGTAAGTTTCTTTTTCTCAATGGCGCGAGTTTGCATCATCATGAGACTCGATTCAGATCCTTCTCCACGTCTTCATCGCCTCCGCGCACGTCACCATCAGCGCTCCGGCGCCAAAGTGCAAGGTCGCCTCGGACTGCCCAAAGATGGGACACGACGAGTACCAGTGTGTCAACCAGAAGTGCGTCACCATTCAGCACAAGAGACACGCCAAGCACGGATAATATACTTTCATTGTTGGCTCAAAAAACATGACTTTTCAATGAACATTCATCAACAAAAAACTCTTTTTTTCAACATTTCGCTAGGTTCTGAAGCAAAAAAAAAGCAAATCGTAAATCATTTATTGACAGAATTCTTCCTCTTAGATTATTCATTTCTCAAAACTTCTTCTTATCAGCTCCAAAAATGTCCTGGTTGAGTCCGGCCAGCGTCTGATAATTGGGATCATGAGTAGCTGCTTTGGCTCCGATTTGAGCAGGAGCCCGTGGTGCTCCTCCTCCTCCTCCTCCAGCTCCGCCCCCTCCACCAGCCTTGTCCTTGAAAATGTCCGCGTTGTTGAGACCGGCGAGGGTCTGAAAGAAAATTGGTTTATTTCGAAGATGCAAACGCGCTCGACCTGATAGTTCGGATCGTTTGTCGCTGCTTTTCCACCGGGAGCAACTGGAGCTTTTGGTCCAGCTGCGCCGCCACCGCCTGGTTTGAAGATTTCGTCGTTGTTAAGACCGGCGAGCGTCTATAAAGTGGAAGAAAATTGTAGAGGCTTAGCGACTACAAACTACAACCTTCCGTAAGCCTCTACAAACTTTGAATGAGTGGCTGTCGGCCGGCAGATTTTGTAGAGGCTTACGGAAGGTTGTAGTTTGTATTCACTAAGCCTCTACAAAGTTTGCTAGCGACTGCGTTGACAATGGGTGCTTTGTAGAGGCTTAGCGACTACAAACTACACGAGCTCGTAAGCCTCTACAAAATTCGAAACCTGATAATTCGGGTCATTCGTCGCCGCTTTTCCTCCGACAGCCGGTGCCTTCGGAGCTGCGGGTCCACCGACACCACCTCCACCGAAGACGGCGTCGTTATTAAGACCAGCCAGCGTTTGATAGTTGGGATCCTGAGTTCCCGCCATTCCGGGCTTCGAGCCAGGAGCTGGAGCCTTCGGACCACCACCACCACCCATTCCTGAATTTACAATGTCTTCTGGATTCTGATGAGTAGATTTTTTCCACCTGCTCCACCTGCGCCTCCACCGAAAACTGCATCATTGTTCAGACCGGCCAGTGTCTGATAGTTTGGATCAGCGGTGGCCGCGATTTGAGCCATATTCTTCGGCGGCTTCGGTGCATTCGCATTCTGACTCTCCGATGTGTCCGTGGCTTTTTTCGATTTCTTCGCCTTCTTCTTCCTGTCAGCTGCTGAATCGTCTTCCGACTCTTCCTGACTTTTCTCGCTCTGCGATGTTGTCTTTCCTTTTTTCTTCTTGCCACCGCACTGCACCAGCAGAAACAGACACGACGGACCGATGATCATCAGAAGATTCAGAAGAATTTCGAGCGACATTTGAGGGATCTCGGTAAACTTTCGACGATTTGCTCACAGAAAACCGGAACTTTCAACGGAGGGAGAGAAGAGATGCTAATCGTAAATCAAGTAATGTTGTCTAGGAACTTCTGATTTGACTGCTACTCGTTGGAAACGTGAACTTTCCTTTTCCGACAACGAATTTTTCCGAAGACTTTGGATTGAGGTCTGGACTGGATAACACAACACATATTATCAGAAATCAACAATTTTATTGAAATAACAACACTTATTCCTCGCTGTCAACGTTGACGTTGGTGAGTCCGTGGAACTTGGTGCATGGCACGTAGGTGCAGAGGGTGTAGAGCTTGTGGGTGGAGTCCTCATCCTCGTTACGACGGCGGGAAAGGCGGACACGAACTCTGAATGGAACGTTCTTGATTCCCTTGGACCAGATGAACTTGTTGAGCTTGGTGTCGACACGGACATCCTCAGTCTTCATTTGGATCTTGGCGAACTTCTTGATCTCGTCAATAGCACGTGGGGCGCGCTTCTTGGCTCCGCTAAAAAAAGATTATGAATGGTTTTCGGGGATTATGAAGAAATGTACCTGATGGTTCACACAAATTTTCGAAATGAATTTGAGGATGCCCCTGAGTTCTCCGCACAGGTCTCGAGTGAGAAACGAGCGGCGCTTCTGGAGAGAGCCACTCACCAGAAGACGAGGCGATAGCTCCGTTAGTCCAGCCACCGTGGTTCGGGCTAGAACCTGCTCCCATATGAGCTACAGTGACTGGCGTGGGCCAACACACCGCTTCCAGGTGGAGCTTGTGTTAGCATAGGGAACGAAAAAAGTAAAATGAAATCCTCTAAAACTCACATTCCCTTCAGACGACGGTGGATGTGGATGGTGTACTCACGAGTAACAACCTCGTTGATGGTGCTGCGGGACTTCTTCTCGTTCTTTGGAGCCATTGTGACTGGATTACCTAGAAAACGATCGCTGAGAACGGAAAGAAGCAAAACATTATTTAAGAGGTTGACGAAAAAGCATTCCAATCAAGGATCTTGGCTAAAAAAAAGTAGTTCCTTCAATGAATTTCGTGCAAAAATTCCAAAATTTGGACATTTTCACAGAAAAATTTGCAAAAAAAGTACGGAAAAGAGGGAAAAATTTTAGGATGAAGTTGAGAAACTCGGCGTATTTTCACTCGTCGCTGCGAGACCCAACGGCAAAAGTCTCTGCGCCTTTGAAGTCCAACGAAGCGCGCTTGCATTCTCCTGACTTAGTTTACATTTTCACGAATGACTCACAAAACGGGAGCGATTTGTACAAACAAAGGGCGAAAACTTCCATTCCAAATGCTAAATTATTGATTTTCGGATTCAGTGTATCCGAATCGCGTGCAAATAGAGAAGAAAATAGTGCCGGTCTAGTAACAAAGAGTTCGTTTCAGAACGTTTGAGTTCTTAAAACAAGTTTCGCTGTAATTTCAGATGTTGATCTATACAACGTCGAACGCTTTAATTTTGGAAGAACGGGGAGAACGAGTGTATTTCGCGCGGAAGAATGGCGAGGTTCTCAAGAATCCAGCAGAGTCGTTGGCAGTCCTAGATGAAGAAGTACAATTGTGTGGAGAAGTAGAATTTCTAGTTGGAAAAATCTCGTTTGAGCCGAATCAAAACTATCTTTTTTTCGTGGTGGAGAGCTCAGTGGCTGCACATTATCGAGGCACTTCGGCAGCAGTGAGTGCTCAAAAAGTGTATAATTTTTGAATTCATTTTTTCAGACCAAGCATGAAATCCGAAAAATCGAGCGAGTCATCGCGATCAATGTGAAATCCGAAAGCACAACTATCAAGTCACAAATTACACCGGGTTCTAACACGAAACTGAAGCAAGGCACTGAAAAACTCATGAAGTTCTTCACGGCTAGCAAGGAGACACGCCCACCACTCCTAGAAGACGTTCTAAAGCTGTTCAACGACTCGAAAGACTTTTATTTCTGTCGCGAGCGAGACGTGACGATTTCCTCGCAGAAATTCTTTACGAAACGAGGCGTCAATCAGAGTTCCGAGGACTCGTTCTTCTGGAATAAGAATTTGTTGTCGGACTTCTCGCCAGATGAAGCGGCGAAGTTTTCCTGTCCGATTATGCAAGGATTCGTAGCCACCAGTCAGCTGGAGATTACTGATCAGGTAAGGCGAATTTCTTGAAGTTGAAATTTCTGAAAATATCATTCAGATAAACGCCTTCTTGACCATCACAATAATCTCTCGAAGATCCACCAGACGCGCCGGCGCTCGATACCTCCGACGTGGAATTGATGAGTCGTCGAATGTGGCAAATTTCGTTGAAACTGAGCTAGTCTTGAACATCTTCGAGCACGAGCTGAGCTTCGTGCAGTGTAGAGGATCGATTCCGGTGTTCTGGTCGCAACGTGGATTCAAATATCGGCCACCTTTAACCATAAACAGATCTTTGGAAGACACTCAAGAAGTATTCGATGAGCATTTCAGACGGCTCAAAGCGCATTACGAGGCGCCGTTGGTGGCAGTTAGCCTCGTCGATCAACGTGGCAGAGAGCTTCCATTGGCGACCCGTTTCTTGGAGCATTGTGTGAAGGCCAACGACAAGGATGTCACCTTCTTCTCGTTCGATTTGCACCAACACTGTCGCGGGCTGAACTTCCAGAAGCTTCAGACTCTAATCACTTCCATGGAGGACACACTCAAAGCTATCGGATTCTGTTGGGTGGACAAGACGGGTGAGGTGGTGCAGCGGCAGAAGGGAGTCGTTCGAACCAACTGCATCGATTGTCTGGATAGAACTAATTTGGTGCAGGGGCAGATCTCTCTGTCGATTGTGCTTCAACAAGCGCAGCGTCTTGGCATCTTCGGACCCCTCTGTGAGCCGCCCGAGGTCTTGGTGCAAACTCTACAAACGATGTGGGCTGATAATGGAGATGTGATTTCTACGCAGTACGCGGGAACGGCGGCGTTGAAAGGAGACGTGACGAGGAATGGGGAGCGGAAGTTGATGGGTGTCATGAAGGATGGATATAATAGTGCTTCGAGGTGAACAATTCCCCTATTGTTTTCTCGAAATTCCAAGGTTTTTAGGTACTATCTGACGCACACTCGCGATGCGCAGCGCCAGAAAGCCATTAATATAGTCACGGGACAAATCGAGGTGGTGGAAGAGAAGGCGGAGTTAGAGGAAAACGATGAGAAAGAAGAGGAGGAGAACATCAGTCGAATGGTCACCGAAACGATTCAATTCCTGGTGCCAACGCAGCAGACTGTCATAGCCGGCTGGGGGCTGATCAACGCGTGTCAGTCGAGTGACGAGATAGATACAGTGGTGATATTGACGAGAGGCAATTTGTACATTGTCACCTATGAGATTGATGGAGAGAAGATGAACGATGTGCAGATCGTTGCCCTGGAAGATATCAACGCTATTCAAGTGGGAGCCTCGGGGAACAATAGGCAGTGTGCGAGAATTGAGACTCTGGAGGGTGTCTTCATCTGGAGACCATCCACTGTTAGACTGTTCAATAATGCGGCGCTTCGATTGAAGTCGGTGGAAGAAGCCAATGAGTACATTGCATCGGTTGCTGAGCAGATTCAAGTCGGAAGAAATATGCTCACTGGTGCGGAAGGAGCCGTTTCGCATGTTGCCAAGATATCGGTTAGTGTTTTCTAACTCCCCTTCCCTGAAATGTTTATTTTGTTTTCAGATCCCTCAAATGTCTGTACATAGAAAATCGATGGCTGCGATGGGTGCACTGTTGGGAAAGATAAAGAGAGTTGGAAAGAATACGTCTCCGGCGACCCTCTCGAAAAGTGCTTCCACGTCTTCCACAGCCGCTCCTCCTTCTTGCCCGGAACTAGTTCCAAAACTAGTTGAAATTGATGGAAACGAATCTGATACATCTGAGAAGGGAGATCACCTGATGTCAAAGATTCTGAAAATGTCACAATTCAAAACCGATGCCACCGCACCCGAACCGTTCGCTACCCTGTTACCCTCTATCGCCGAGTGTCAAACCAAAATTTCACTTTTGTAGTCATGAATAAATGGAATACGAATCGTGTAAAATATGAATAAATATGTTATCTCGCCTGATTCTCATTACAAACTACAATGGTAACCTACTGACTCTAGGAGTGAATTGAAACAGTTTGATTAACAATCACATTCAATCTATTTATTTCTGTGTTAGGGTAGCCCATCTCTCAAGAAGCCGAACCACTTAAGGGAAGATCGCAGAATTAAAAAGAAAGCAGAGAGGGACGAAAGAAATGGTCAGTGCGTTCGACCGCTAAGAGAGATTTACAGCTTATCTATTAATCAGATGAGGGTGGGGGCGGAGAAAAGTGGAGAGCTTGAATGTTTGACGAGAAGAAGAAACGACAACCAAGAGAGCGGTGGTGATATACAAACGAGAGTAAGAAACTACAAAGTTTATTTCTGAATCGGAATTTACTTCCATTTCTGGTTCTCGTAATCGTATTTGGTTGGGGCTCCGAGGAATTGTCCCTTCTCGAGCACCAAAGCGCGCTCCACTTGAGCCTCCTTGTACTCGTTCTGGAAGGTTGGTGGCAGCTCTGGGTAGACGTAGACATTCAGAAGGACAGCGTAGTAGGTGCACAATCCAAGAACGGAGAGGATGACGGCTCCGATGACCTTCCAGTATCCGGTTGGAGCTTCGAACTCGGAGAGCGTTTGACGGAAGCTGTAGCGGTACACTGAAAAATCAGTAAAATGGAATACTGTTTTAGAAATATCCCTTTTTTGGAAATAATTCTCAATTTAAAATTTTGAAAAATACTTACAAAGCTTTTTCTCCTCAGCAGACAAGTTCTTCCAGTCAGCCTGCTCCTTGGCACGGATTGGAGCGATAACACCGTCCTCCTTGCGGAACCGGATGGCTGGGTACCAGTAATCGAGACGATCTTGGTAGATCTGAAAATCAACACATTATTTTAAACGTTCAAAAGACTGTTCAAAACATACGTTATCTCCGTTGGCTCCGTATCCGACGAGCTCGCGTCCGGCGGCCTTGGCTGGTCCCCAGTAGAATTCTTGTCCTCCGGCGACACGGGTGGTGGTGTGAATGGCGCGGAGAGCCAATCGTGGCAGCATCATTTGACGGGCCAACATACCTAGAAGAAGCATTGAATGAATGAAGTTGAGATTGGAAGACAGTGAGGAAAGCCGATAAATGAAAACTGGAAATGTGGGAGGATCTGAGATTTACAAGATTCAATTTACAGATTTCTTCTGTTAGACTGAAAAAAGACAATAGAAGTCCAGAAAAGTTCGAAATCAAATAGAAAACGTTTGCCTTGAGCTGCAAAAAAAGAGCAACAGCGAAAAATCTGATTTAACAAAGACATAGTTTTTCAAGCTGCCAACTGAACATTTCTTCATGAAACTTGGCTCAATGACATACAGTTGATAGCTCTATGTATTCTAGAAAAATTTTGAGCAGAATTCTCGAAAAAATCAATAAATTTGATGCATTTTCAGTGGCTCTGAAGCGGGCTGTCCGCCGCGTAAACCTCGTTGACTGAGTATCGCACTTTTAGCACGCGTTCAGGTACGCAGCGAAATCGGCGTGCGGCGGAGCGCGCTTGCGTTTTAAGCTGGTTTTTCGAAAAAATCACGTTCGTTTCCGGAGAAAAACGCTGAAAAGTCTGAAACAAGCTGATAAGACATGTCCAAGGCTCCGCGAAAGCGAGAGCTTGTCAGCGCCGGTGACCCAAATCTGTACGAACCGCCACCGTTTAAAAGGAATAAGCAACAGGGACCGAAATATCGGGATCGGAAGCTTCATGAAGTTCTGAAGGAGTTAACTCATCGAGTTCGGATGAATGATAGACAATTGTAAATAGAAAACTCATCGATAACACTAAGAAATTTAAATTTAGGACGAACAAGCTAATTCGAGAGTTGGACACGGAGCACGTCAGGGTTGTCGATGATGCAGACTTCGAGAAGAGTTGTAGGAAGATGCTCAAGGCTTGTATGGCAGCAAAAGTATGCTTGGAATTTTGTTTTCCTCTCTATTGAAAATGTCGATTTTCAGATTAACTCGATCTCCACAAAGCTGATGGCCTGTCTGATGAGCATGTTCCAGCGCGGAAGTGACCAGAGGAAGCGGCAATTTCTACTCTCCCTACAAGAAAACTGTGAAGGGCTCGCGAAATCAATTGATGAAACCGAGAAGTATCAGCAGAGCATTCGGGAAGCATCAACGTCGCGTGCGAGGATAGCAGATTCTGATGGATCGGACACAGAGTATGACAACAAGCTAGAGAATTCAGATGACGACGCAGACAGTGATGGTTCCTGGAGACAAACAGCAGAATCTGATATGGACGAAGAAAAGGGAGAGGATGGAGCGAAAATCGAGCATGAGGATATCACAGTGGTCGATGCGTTCTTTAAAAAGACGAATTTGGATTATGGAATTTTGGGCATGTACGTCTCTAGTCTACGGGAAGAGGTTATCACCGCCGATGAGGTTCCAGAGAAGTGAGTTTTTGAAAAAGAATCGTTTCTGGTCTAATTTCAAGCTTGAATTCCTTCCAGAGTCAAATTAATCGCTCGTCGTGCTTTCGGAGAGATGTCCCTCTCAAAAACAATGAACCGAATCGCAGCGATAGAATTCTACGTGGCACTCGCGATCGCCACTCATCAATTACAGCCTCCGAAGGATTATGACAGTTGGCTGAAGCACATGAAAGATTGCGAACAACATGTGACGGTTCTCAAGGATGATCGCGATTTTCGGGTGCGGAAAGCGGTGGCGGAAGGGTTGCTGGAGTTGAACCAAGTTTTCCGCCTAACCAATCACATTTATTTCACTGCCAAGCGATTTTTAAGAGATGCAGATTCGGATGTGCGAATTGCAGCGATTAGGATCATGATCCAATTCGCTAATAACGCGGGAGACGAAGTGATCTACAAGGAGGGAAAAGATCCGCGAGCGACCACGTCGATTTCTGACGATGCGTTCTCAGCGATCTGCGATGCCATGAACGATATCGAGATTGCTGTCAGAGTGGAAGCGGCGCAGACTCTTGGCGACTTTCAGAAGGTCTCTGAAGATTTGATATATCAAACACTGGACAAGAAGATGATGAGATCCACAACCAATCGACAAGTAGTTAAAGTGGACCAGTCGATGTTTTCTCTTTCGAAGAAGGCGAGCACTCAGAAGGACCGAAGATGGAAGTTCTCGAAGAAAGCCCCGAAACAGGCAGAAACACGTGGTGGGTGGTCCCGTGGTAAGGAGTTGCATGCGGCGGCTCCTGGAGAAGAAGAGAAGAAGAAGGCGCAAGAGGAGGACGACGCAGAAAGTATCATACCACACGGAGCATGTGGAGCGTTTGTTTCAGCGTTGGAGGATGAATTCATGGGTTAGTGGTTGGTGACTACAAACTACGAAACTTCCTAAGCCTCTACAAAATGCGCGGCCAGTCACCGTGATGTGTAGAGGCTTAGTGACTACTAACTACAAAATTGGCTAAGCCTCTACAAAATAGAAATGGTGATTTGTAGAGGCTTAGAGACCACAAACTACAAAACCTCCTAAGCCTCTACAATCCCATAACGCAACGCCAGCTCACTCTTGTTGAAGCTTAGAGACTACAAACTAGGAAAATCTCTCTTTCAGATGTCCGAAAAGCCGCTGTCTACTCCCTGGGCCGTCTTGCGTGCTCCCGTCCTGCATTCGCCGTTTCCGCTCTAGAATACCTTGCCGATATGTTCAACGACGAGATCGCCGACGTTCGTCTAGACGCCATCAGAGCTCTCACGCCACTAATCGCTCACGGACAACTGAACTCGGAGCAGTTGAATGTGATCTCGAAGTGTTTGGATGTGAGTTTTGAAGATCCGGTAAATGAAGACTATTTCCTTTCTTACAGGATGCCATGCCAGAATCTCGTCAAGCGATGCGCGAACTCCTCAAACGAGCCCAATTCGTGGACGTGAATTGTGTGGAGATGTGTGTCAAGGCACTGTTGGCGTGCCTCAAGCGTTTCCCGAAAGACAAGGAGCAAATCTACGGGTGTATGGCTGATATTGGAAACAACCACTCGGTGCAAGTTCAGTCTATCATGAGATCTCTTCTCGATATTCAATTGGTCTTCCATACAAGAGAACCGTCGATTGATGATCCGGAGTACGTGGGAAGACTCATCATGGTTCTGAATGCTGCGGCCAGTCAACCGTCGCTGGTGATGTTCATGCCGGAGTTTGTGCATCGGCACTATCGATATTTGAGGAACTCCTACCCGAACATTGTGAGGCCAATCAAAGTGATCGATGAGGAGAAGCAAATTGGAAGGATCAAGAAGTCAGACGACGTGACGGATGATAAGGCGGAAGACGTGGTGCTGAACACCTATCAAAGACTCTGCGAAGTGTCCGGAAACACTAGCATCCTCAACATGGCAGAGAAGAACAGCCAACGAGACGACATCTTCCGCGACGCCACCGCCATCTCGCTATACAACGCGTCCGTCTCTGGAGCCGCCCGTCTTGTGCACTGTCTTGGAGAAGTGTCAGCCAACGTGGACTCGGTCATCAACACTGTACTCCGAGGCGGAGAGCTGACCAATGTGAAGCAGTTGATTACGCAGAGCGTTGAGGATATGCAGTCGATTGAGCATCGATTCTCGGGTGTCTCCATGCAGATTCACTCCTATCTCATCTATTGTCGAGTCTACCTTTCCTTCTTGGATCTCTTGATTTGGCTGATGCAAGTGATTGCTCCACAGCAAGATGTGATCGCCGCTGGCAGATCGATTTGTCTGGATGCGAAGAGCGCGATTGGAGAGCATGAGGAAGTTTCCGAGTCACTCTTGACTTTCTTGAATGAGTGCGAAGCGATCTTCAACCCGCCGGTTCAAACGCAGCTAGTGGATGATAAGAAGAAAATCATTACATCCGGAACTCTGATCAGTCTCCTCGAGAAATTCCAGCCACTGCTCCCGAAGAAATTCCCCCCGGTCAACGCGATTCATGTGAAGTATGCGAAGATCACGAGCCCGAACAAGGATACCGCTATCGAGGAGACGCTGAAATTCTTCGCCCACCTTCCGCACGGGATGCCGCTGGAGTTCGAAGTGCACAATATGAGAGAGGACGAGTTGGAAATGGTTCGAGTCAAGATGGTGTATCCCGATGGACGGCACGAGGTGATGAGGCCGAGGGCGGAGGAGATTCGAGAGGAGAAGAGATACTTTACGGTTAGCACGCAGGTAAGGATTTAAGAGAAATGGGAATTCTGAAATCCACATTTCAGCTCAAAATCACTTGCTCTGCGCCTTGGTCAGAAGCCGCCGAGATCGACGTTACCATCGGAATCTGGAGTGGCGGAAAATTCGTTCCGGTCTTCGCCTCGCCGTCATCCTTCACACCTGCCCATATACGAGTCAGAATTCATCCACATTCCCGTTAATTCGTTTTCATTTTCCGGTTTTCCTGTAAATATATATTACCAAATCATCAAGTTGATTGCCAAATTCTGATTATGAAGCTTTTCATTTTATCAGACGAATTAGCTAGAGCATAGAAAATGAGAGAAAGCAACATTGGGTAGAGGAATCAAAGATAACAATAATATACAGACTAGATACATTGTAGGGGGGGAGTGGGAGGGGAATTTGTGAAAACTTTGTGTGAGGGGTTTCTTCTAGCTTCGGGGCGAAATGGGTTAGAGACACTGGGAATAAACGGAATGAGTCAAAGAGAAGTGAAAATGAGAATTATTGTGTCCTTGGGACAGGGAACGACGTTATTGGAATTGATTAGACAATCCATACGAAAAAACATAAGACGGGGAGGGGGAAGAGAATGAGATCAATTGATTGTGAATGAGTGAAAGGAATTCTAGTTCCGAAGACCCAGGAAGCCGAGGGTTTCTCGATGGAACTGATTGCTGAAGCTCCGCGCCATCTTCGCGATGCTGTCCTCCGCGGAGTCCATTTGGTTTGCACGGGCGAACGCGCGCGCAAGATCCGTACGACGATAGGGCAGACTCTGGTTCATGTCCATGCTTAGGTCGGTGGCGGAGACCATCGGCATGTACAGCGACTGATTGAAGGTGTTCGACGAGGACACAGACGCCGAAGTGTTGCCGACGGTGTTGTTGAGGAGTCCGTTTGCCTGCGCCAACAGTGTCGGGTTCACCAGTTTGTGGATGAACTGACATCTGGTGCCGTACTTGCAGTTGCCTGTCGTCGAGAACTTGTCGCAGAGCACCGTCTTGTACTTTGGATGATTGCGGCCACGTGGCTGAAACAAAGGGATTGGTTTGAGAGTCTTACACAGTGTCACTTACATGTTGCGGTAGCCGAAGCTCGTGTACTCCATGTGCGAAACGGCACTGCTCACCGTACGAGCACGCCTGATTGCGTTTGTACGAGTCACAGAGGGCGGTCTTGAACGCGTCGTCTTTACGCTTCTGTCGCATCAGCTCCTCGCGAAGATCGTCCGGAATGGTGCACGGATCCTGACTGACGAGCGCGTTGCGGGCCGCCTGCGACACCAACGTCTTCAGCATGTGATCCTGCTGCAGGAACGGTTGGAAGTCGCGCGCGAACGACTTCTCCAGGTCCGAGAGACCGGGCGGCGCGGGGATCGATGGCATGGTTTGGTTGAGAAGGTGCATGGTGTCGGTGGTGTCGAGCGACTCCTTCTTGAACGTCACCATTGGATCGTTGCTGCGAGACTCGCTTCCGGTCATTTGTGATCTGAAAAAAGAAGGAAATTACTGCGAGAAAGAATCTGCAGCATGAGTGCCTCATAGCGACGGAAAATGTCGAAGAAAACCAAAAAAAAAACAGCGATCACGGACGCTCGAGTGAAACTGAATGAGAAAAATCGAGGATCGAAAACCTAAAACTCAAAACATTGCGCCAAGGGAAGAACAAAAAATAGGTCAAAATTTTGTTGGGTCTCGCAACGAAAACCGTACATTTTTTCGAATTTCTCTTGCCACGCTTCTCGCCGATTTTCCGCTTGTTTTCACCCATTTTCTCTTCATTTTTTCGTTTTTTTCAAACCCTTTTCGCTGGTTTTCAGACTCTCGAAATGGTCTTCGGTGAGAATCAAGATCTCATCCGCACTCACTTCCAGAAGGAAGCGGACAAAGTGCGTCAGATGCAAACAAATTGGGGACTTTTCACAAGGTCCGCGCAAACTCTCGATAATTGATTTCTTCGAAATATATCCTTCAGAACTCGAATGATTGCTCAAAGTGACTACGATTTCATCGTGACGTACGAGCAAGCAGAGACCGAAGCGGACCGAACGACGGTGCTCTCCGTGTTCAAGGAGAAAGCCGTCTACGCATTCGTTCATCTTATGTCACAGGTGTAGAGAATTTCATCACTCTTTCATAATTATTTCATCGTTTTTTTTTCAGATTTCGAAAGACGACTATGTGAGGTACACGCTGACGATAATCGACGACATGCTTCGAGAGGACGTCAGCAGAACGATTATCTTCGAGGATGTGGCTGTGCTTCTGAAGAGATCTCCGTTCTCGTTCTTCCTGGGTCTTCTTCACCGACAGGATCAGTACATCGTCCATACGACGTTCTCGATTCTCACGAAGATGGCGGTGTTTGGAAACATGAAGTGAGAATCTAAAGCCTTCTTGTTCTACGAATTTCCAATTCAGAATCGCCGGAGATGAATTGGACTACTTCATGGGCTCTCTCAAAGAAGCGATCACGCGCGGCATCGCCAATGACTACATCGCCACTGCAGTGAGATGTATGCAAACGTTGTTCCGAATGGATCCCTATCGCGTCTCGTTCGTCAACATCAATGGCTACGACTCACTGTCCCACGCGTTGTATTCCACTCGCAAGTGTGGGTTCCAGATCCAATACCAAATCATATTCTGTGTGTGGCTTCTGACTTTCAACAGACACGCCGCCGAAGTGGCTCTCTGTGGAAATCTCATTCAAACCATATCGGGTATTCTGACAACTTGTCACAAGGAGAAAGTCATCCGAATCGTTCTGGCAACACTTCGAAACCTCATAGCTTCCAATGAGGACGAGTATATGAAGAAGTAATGGAGCTATGAAGAGCTTTCCACTTGAATTGTCGTATTTTCAGACAAGCTGCTCGTCAAATGGTTCAAAATCAGATTCTTGTGAAGTTGGACCATCTGGAGAATCGCAAGTTCCAGGACGTCGATCTCATTGAGGACATGGCATTTCTTCACAAAGAGCTCAAGAAAGTTGTCGAAGTGCTGACATCGTTCGACGAGTATGAGAGTGAGCTTCGTCACGGCGCTCTCTTCTGGTCTCCACCCCACAAGTGCGACGCATTCTGGAAGGAAAACGCGCATAAGCTCACCGAAAATCGTCAGGAACTATTGAAGATGCTGATCACAATGCTCGAAAAGAGCAACGATCCTTTGGTTCTTTGCGTCGCCTCAAACGATATAGGAGAGTTTGTGAGGTAGTGTACAGCTTTGAGATTTTGATTAGAGCTTTTCTAATTTCAGACACTGTCCACGAGGAAAGACGCAAGTGGAGCAGTTGGGTGGTAAGGAAGCGCTGATGCGTCTGCTCACTGTCACCGACCCCAACGTCCGCTATTTCGCGCTCCTTGCCGCTCAGAAACTGATGATAAACAACTGGAGAGATCTCGACCTCAAAATTTGAAGTTTTTAAATCAACTAATATTTCTGATTCCCTCTTCTGATCTCCTTTTTAATGTGTAAAATACTGATGCTCCCCTGTGACGAATTTCTATGTGAATGAACTATTTACTTGCCTTTTCCTGATGGTAAAATTTTTATTCAAACGGAAGACGAGATCAAAACTGAGCAAAAGTAAGAATCGGGGTTGAAAAGCGAAATGTGTGAGAAATGATATACAGATAAAGCAATTTCATTAAACATACGAGAGATATTCACAGCGGTGTCGCCTCGTGCTTGTTGCGAATCAAGATGCCCATCTGCTTGCACGCCTCCAGTGTCGCTCGGGCTGACGACGTTTCGATGAGTTGGACACAGTCCAGTTGGGCGTGGCATGTTTGGTTCTGGAAAATAGAGACATTGATGGGCTGGTTCTTGTCAAAATTGGGTCTAAAATGAGATTTTGAGATTTCGAATTGGTAATTTTCATTCAGAACCAGTTTGTAGAGGCTTAGGCATTTTCTGTAGTTTGTAGTCGCTAAGCCTCTACATATCTCTATGTCTGTCGTCTGCCGCGTTTTGCAGAGGCTTAGACGCTATAAAGTACATATTTTCCTAAGCCTCTACAAAATTTGCCGACTGCCTTCTATTGTGTTTTGTAGAGGCTTATGCGTTTTTGTAGTTTGTAGCTTCTAAGCCTTTACCAATCACAATCTCTAGCTGCGCTTTTTGGGGAGGCTTAGCGACTACAAACTACAATTTCTCCTAAGCCTCTACAAAATCTGTCGACGCGACCGTGGATTTGGTAGAGGCTTAGACTCGTTTGTAGTTTGTAGTCGCTAAGCCTCTACGAATTCGCCGTTGTTTTTTCAAGGGTTTTTCGATGTTTTCAGCTCAAAATGAACCATTTCTCTTACCTGTGACAAGAAAGCAATAGCGGAAGTTCTCAACTTGGCATCCCTTCGATCATAGATATCCTGAACTAGCGATTTCACCGTTTCCACCTCGAAAATGTCATCAGTCGCGTCACGAACGATCATGTGTGAGATTTCGAAGAAGTGATCCGGTAGAGGAGACAATCCCTGGTTCTCCGTCTCCGAAGCGAGTATCTTCTTCAACTCGTCCACTTCCATCCATTTCGGCGCCACGAGTTTGCAGTGATGCTTCCGCTTCATCAGAATCGCCACCCATATCGGCATCCGACACGGGACTCCGGCTTCGAAGGGACCGATGTCACCGGAAATCAGATGAATCGCTCGGTCGGAAATCGCCGGGATCACTTCGATCAGCGCGTTGCCAGCGAGAAATTCGCAACGTTCGGCGTTCATTTCTGATAGTTTGAACATTGAAATTTTGCGAAAACGCAAGAAAGACTTTAAAAAATAAGATGGCAAATCGTTACCTAAAACCTCGTGGAAACAAGAACCAACAACTAAAAAGATAAAGCCTTCATTGATTGTTGTTTTTCGTTCTCTTAACTGGGTTTTTTTTCCTTCTAAATGTGCTCACTACCTATGAAAACAAATGCAACGGGACTAGAGAGGCAGTGTGAGGCAAGCGGTCGAAAATAAGGTGTTACAAAGCATTACAAAAAAAAAGAAACAAGAGAATTATTCCACGATTTCCTCTTCCACAGACACTTGAATCAGTCCTGTGTGGATGGCGAACGCTACGGACAACACGAGTGCTCCGATGGTGAACAGAATGGCGTCGCGCATCGGGGGCTCGTCTGAAAGCGCTTCGGCAGTCTCCTCGGTAGTCTTGGCGGCTTCTTTGTCGGCTTTGGCTTTCGAGATTCGAGACGCCCACATTTTACGGTTCGATTGTTGGCGTTTCAGCTCTTCCTCGCTGAGTGGAAGGTAGATCGAGGAAACGGTTTCCACAAAGCGAACCTAGAAGTGAGAAGGGTTACTGGGAACACACTGTGACAGAAAAACTCACTAAATTTGGACACGCGGACAGTTGAACTTGAAGACGATCGTTTGGAAGAGGTACACGAAGAAGTGGAGCCAGGTAGCCGAACACCAGTGCATCTAGAGACGTCGGTTTGTTCCCGCAGAAGAACTTATTATCTCCTAACTTGGTCGATAGCGTGTTCAACGCCATAAACGCATCCTTCAAAATCTCCGTATCATTCTTGCCGCCCAACATTCTCAACGCCTTCTTCTTTCTCTTCTCCAGATAGTACAAATTGTACGGGAAGTGCAGATGAGAAGCGTACCAGTATTGCGTCACGGTATTGTAGTTCAGATCGTCTGCCCAGAAGGTGTGAAGAACGGCTGGATAGAGATTGTGGTGGAGATAGCAGGAGAAGGCGTCCAGTTGTGCTCGTTCGATGGTGGTGAGATCCGCGTCGATTACAACGTCCTGTCCGCACTTCTTCAGAATATCAACGAATTTCTCGAAATCCGTCACTGGTTTCGCGTTTCCATCGGTCTGTGCCACCATCGGAAGCTCTCCATTTGGCGATCGCCATGGACGAGCCGACTGGACCACTCGCACGGGGCTCGCGCACATTTTTGAACATGCCTGGAACAAAACAAACAGTTCAGCGGAGGAAAAAACGCAAATATTACCAAAAACTGTAACGAGGAGACATCAATGGTTGGGAGACCGAAATCTGATGGCCAAATGTGCAGCTCCATCGCTGAAAACTAGAGATTTAGTTGGGAAAAAGTCCATTTTGCATTGAAAAATTAAATTTTAAGAAAATGGAAGAACAATTCATTTGGCGCCGCACCTGAGTTTTCTAGGCCAGGTAAGCTTAATTTTGCGCGGTAGTTTAAAATTGGAGCTACATTTTCAGGTGCAGTTTTGAGTGTTAAAACTTGTTTAATTCATTTTGATGTAATTATATATTGAAAGATAGAATTTTTAAAAATTCAAAATTATGCTTTCTTGTACATTTAGATGCTCTTCTGTTTTTTTTTTTCAATGTCCACAAGTTTACTGACCACATCAGAGTTTTCTCTTTTTCCCAGACATTGTTCTTTTCAGCGATCAAGTTTAATGATTTTTCGAGCTATTTGCTTTTGAAAATTGCTTAATTATCTCCCTTAAAACGTCGCAAAATGTGCACATCGATTTCAAAACTGTCGCTGCAAACGCGCTCCACCGATGCTGCGTCTCGAATGTTCAAGAAAGATCTATGGAATTTGCCCGCGTTTCGTCCCATTCTCATCATTGTTTCTACGGTTTACCCGCGTTTTTTACCTGTTCTCGTTGCAAAAATCGATTTTACAATGATCGAATTAGTGTGACAGCGATTTTCGTCCTTTTTTGTCTTGTTTTAAACTGATTTTTTGCCTTCAAAAGATTCCGAAAAATTTTCAGATCCGATATTAAAAAATGGTGAAGGAAACCGGATACTATGATGTTCTCGGTGTGAAACCAGACGCATCGGACAGCGAGTTGAAGAAAGCCTACAGAAAAATGGCGCTCAAATTCCACCCAGACAAGAATCCAGATGGTGCCGAGCAATTCAAGCAGATCTCACAGGTACTGCGTTAAAATTCCATTTTGATAATAAATGATTTGAATTTCAGGCCTATGAAGTGTTGTCAGACGAGAAGAAGCGTCAAATCTACGATCAAGGTGGAGAGGAAGCGCTTCAAGGTGGTGGTGGTGGCGGAGAAGGCTTCCACAACCCGTTCGACGTCTTCGACATGTTCTTCGGAGGTGGCCGCAGACGTGGCGAAAACATTGTCAAGCCAACGGTTCACAATTTACGAGTAACACTGGACGCCTTGTACAAAGGATGCACGAAGAGGCTGAAAATTTCCAGAACGGCGACATGCAAACAGTGTGAGGGACGCGGTGGTGCCGAAGGTGCCGCCAAGAAATGTACCGATTGTAATGGTCACGGAGTCAAGATCCGCATGATCCGAATGGGACCAATGGTTCAGCAGATGCAATCGCACTGCGACAGTTGTAACGGAGAGGGAGAGTCCTACGAGCACAAGGATCGCTGTAAAAAGTGTTTCGGAAAGAAGCAGGTCAAGGAGGACGAAATCATCGAAGTTAAAATTGAACCAGGATCTCGTGATGGAGAGAAGTTCGTTTTCGAAGGAAAGGGAGATGAGCGAATTGGAGTGTCCAAACCAGGAGACTTCATTGTCGTTCTCGACGAGGTTGAGCACGAAAGATTCGTTCGAAAAGGAGATAATCTCATCATCCAACACAACATCGACCTGTCTGAAGCCCTCTGCGGATTCGTTCGCACCATCACCACCCTCGACGGACGTACCATCTTCTATCGTGTTCTGCCTGGAGAGGTCATCGCTCACGGAGACGTCAAAGTGATTCACAACGAAGGAATGCCGATGCGTCGAGCAACGTCCGACAGAGGGGATCTTCTCGTTCAGTTCGATGTCAAATTCCCAGACAAGATCACTCCGGATGCAGCGAAAAAGCTCGCCGATTTGTTGCCAGGGAAGAGTAAGTAGATTGGAATGTTGAATGGATTTATATGTTTTATTCGTTTAGGAGAAGAGATCATCGACGAAGACGCAGAAGTTGTGGAGCTCACCGAGTTGGATCCACGAGCTTCCCGTCGGAATTTCGAGCGTGACGAGTATGAGGGCCATGGAGGTTTCGGAGGGCACGGACACGGACCCGGTGGTGTGCAGTGTCAGCAGCAATAACTTTCGCTCCCATCTTGCCCGTTTTCCTTCGTTTTCCCTCACTATTTCAGGATTTCAAACTTGGCTCCCTATCATCTGGTTTTGAATAATTGACTCGATTTTCAGTGTTTCCCCCCCTCCCACCACCATCATTTTTCTACTATTTCGCTTTCCCCATAAGCTCACACACATAATTAGAATTGCTATGAACACAAACAGAAGGCCTGTGATCTATTTGAGTTTTACTTCATTTAGTTGTTTCCCACATTTTCTTCCCCCCAAACACTTTAGTTCCTGTTCCCCAATGGTCTCCGTCATTTTTCCCTCGTTTTTTTTTCGTCTCCGTCCGTTTATCATGCATCCCATTCAAATATCCACATTCATCAATACCATACCCTCAAAACGTTTAAAATATGCTCCCCCCTATTGCTCGTTTGTCTGTCGACTATCAATTGGGGGGAAAGAAGTGAATGAATTTATTATTCCTGTTTTCCGCGATTTCGGGTGAATATTCTGAACAAAGCGTGAACAGCGAGAAGAAAAGATGGTAAAGAAAGTACACACAACAGAATCCAAAAGTGGAACGGGGGATGGGAGTCGTAGATGAAGAGGAGGAAAAGACACGTGGCAATCGTGTGAGAAGTGGTGGCGAAGATTGAGCGGGGAACCGACGACATCTCGAGAGCGATGGAGGCGAATTCGACGAGAAGAGCGATTTTCGTGAGCACCAAGCAAACAGTGAACCCGATTCGAGCCTCTTCAGTGACAGGGACACCTCCGATAACTGATGCTTCAAGATGGGGCGTCTGAACACACGATTTAAACCGAGAAATTTGACATTTTCTCTAACCTGATTGAAAATCACAATAGTTGACATTGCGAAATGGCCCACTAGACATTGATAGTATTTAGTAATTGTGTCGGTTTGAGTGAACATGGTTTAGAGGAAATTCTACGCTAGAAGGCTGCGGAATCAATATGAGCACCCTCTGCTGGGTTTCTATGGCAACGGAGCAAGAGGGGAGAGTAAGAAATTTTAGGCCGAAGTATTTTATTTTACAACGAGAAATTAACATATTTTTGTAGAAATTCCCTGTTTTATTCAGCCGAAAATTCTGAAAAATATTCAATTAGTTCAGAAAGTTTGCAAGTTCCTCTTTGAAAAATCGGTTTTTTCACCATAAACCTACTAGTTTCTGCACCACCTTTTTGTGAAACTCATCCCTGACCAGATTTTTTCCACTTTTTTGCAAAGTTTTCAAGAAAATCGCACCATTTCACTCGATTTTTCATGAAAAATCACCCCGAAAATCACAAATTTTTGCGAATGGCCTAGGAATTGCAAGCCGACGGCCATGGCCGAGTTTAAAGGCGCGTCGAGTTAGATGTGCAGGTATCGTAGTCGTCGCCGCTTTTCTGGTCTCTCTCCCGTATTTCGCCTTCTTTTCTGCTGGCCTAAACGAATTTTTCGATTTTTTCATGAATTTTTGTCGAAAATTTTGGTTTTTTCGCTCTAAATGAATAAAATCGACATTGCTTGATCGATTTCCACAGGTTTCATCGTGATTTGACTGCTGAAAATATTTTTATACGGGCATTCGAGGAAACTAATTTTTATATTTTATTTTTGGTCCTTTCCTCTCGTTTTTTGCTTTTTCATCTTGAATCTCAATATTTAAGGTCCGTTTTTCAGGGTACAATGACGTTCAAGAGACGCAACCACGGAAGAAACAAGAAGAACCGCGGACACGTCGCGTTCATCCGTTGCACCAACTGCGGACGCTGCTGCCCAAAGGATAAGGCCATCAAGAAGTTCGTGGTCAGAAACATCGTCGAGGCCGCCGCCGTTAGAGATATCGGAGATGCTTCCGCCTATGCCAGTGAGTGAAATTATAATTTCAAATAGTTTAAATCTCTAAATTGGCTGATTTCTTTCAAAATTTGAAAATATGGACGAAACATTGCTTTCTTGCAGCCTACGCTCTTCCAAAGCTCTACCACAAGCTTCACTACTGCATCGCCTGCGCCATCCACAGCAAGGTCGTCAGAAACAGATCCCGCGAGGCCAGAAGAGACCGTAACCCACCACCACGTTACGGACAGCGTACCGCTACTGCTCGCCCAGGAGCCACCGGAGGTCCACGTCAATAAGTTGTTTGCTTTTTGAAATTATAAACCTGTTTGTTGAAAATTCAAGTCCTTGTATATCGCATGAGATGAACGTTAAATCGATAAAGAGGATTTTGATAAATTAAAGTATTTATATTATTATATCATCCGGAAGAATCATTATCAACAGAAAAACAACAATGAAAAGTGCAGGAAATAGTTTATAAGTGAGCTTCTAGACCCGAACAGAATTGTGTTGCTCAATGTTATTCACATTTACTCCTTTGAAATTGCTCAGATAGATGTTGTGTGGCGACGACTCCACAGTCAAATCACTCTTCTCGTCTTCCTCTATCCGTTTGGCTTGCGGCGAACACGATGGTATCGAGATCCGTCGCGTCGCTTTGGTATTCTTATCGCTCCATTTCTTGCCTCCCCGCTTCTTCGAAATGTGCGGATTGTCCTGATACAAATTCTTCAACTTGTACATGCGCAGTTGCGTGTAGACACGCTTCAGCTCGGCCTGGAAATCAACAGAGAATGAGTAACGAAAAACAATAGAAAACAAGAATAGGAAAGGAGTCACTTCCTACTGCTGAATACTCACCCGAATGTCTTCGGGATTCATGTCAACGATCGGAACTTCTGCAAAATCGATGGTTCCGTTCAGAATGTTATCTCGGAGTTTGGCCAACGAAGGGTGAGCACGCCCCGAGTGACCTCCAAGTGTCATCGATCTTCTACTAGGCTCTCCATTGGACAGGTAGAATTTGGGAGCCACAATGATCACTATATTCACCGACACTGTCAGCTGTAGATGTACAAATGATACGATGAATAGAGTGTCCGCCCGTCCAGAATTTCGAATAGAATACCTACAAGTCGGAGTTTCAAAAAGACCATGTCTAGGAGAGCTCACCTAATCAAATTAGCCATCAATGTAATCACTGCTTCTAAACAAACAGCCACTGTAAACTGCCACCTCTCCAACCAATCACTGTTTCTGGCCTTATAGCAAAGACGAACGGCATAGAGCAAGAACAACAGCTCGTATCCATGCCAGATGACGTGCCATCCCTGCATCAGACACTGCGGCCACGCCGTCCTCCACAGAGCAGTATCCCCCCACGAGCCGACGGTCCATGCCATAAGGCCAGTTATTGTGAGCGCCAACATTGCTGCCAGATATTTCAGCATGTCCTGCTCTCGCACCGACACATGTTGTGCCTTCCGCACTCGATATTCTTGGAGATTCCTGGAAAAATTTGGAATTTAGGAATTTGATACTTGTTTTTCGCTGTGCTAACCTATAAATTTTGAGCACAATTGATCCATAGAAAATTGAAAATCCAATCTGTCGCAGCCACACCGCCACGCAGCAACCGTACTCGGGCGGTGCGACAATGTCGAGGAAGAGAACGGAGTAGAGGATGGACGCGCCGATCAGGAACAGCTCCATCAGGGCCCAGCCGCGTGCCTGAAAACATTTTTTAGTCTGATCTCAAGCCTCAAACAGACCTAAGAATTTGTAGAGGCTTAGAGACTACAAACTACAAAACTTTCTACGCCTCTACAAAAGATTTCTCGCGTAAGATGAAACCACATTTTGTAGAGGCTTAGGAAGTTATGTAGTTTGTAGTTTCTAAGCCTCTACAAAATCTGCCGACTGCTTCTCGCGTTTCGGAAGATTGGAGAGGCTTAGAGACTACAAACTACACAACTTCCTAAGCCTCTACCAAAAATTTCTCGCGCCAGCTGCCACCGCATTTTGGTGTGGCGTAGAAAATCTTGTAGTTTGTAGTTTATAAGCCTCTACAAAATCTGCCGACCGCTCCTCGCGCCTGTGAAGTTTGGAGAGGCTTAGAGACTACAAACTACAAAACGTCCTAAGCCTCTACAAAAAGGAAAACGCATCAGCTCCTCACCTCATGCTGCCGTTTCCTCTGATAACAAACGATGGGAATCAATCCGATGCATACGAGTGCACACATCGAGTTGAATGCCAGCAACATGTGTCGACCTGAAAATGTTTAAGATGAATTTCAGAAAATGAAACTTTCTCTTTTTTTCTCAAAAATTTCAAAAAACAAAATTAGAAGCAAAACAATAACTCCAAGACACCGTATCTCTCTGAGCGATTAGTACAATTTAAAACACACACAACGAAACCAACGGAAAAAAGTTTGAAAACTTACAACAAAGTGAAAAGAGGTGAGAAATTAGTAAATGGCGAAAAAAAAATGGGCAAAACGTACTTGAAAACCAACCTCTCTCCGCATCGGTACGACAAAGGACGACGTCGTCTTGGCTGCAGCACGCCTTCGCCGAGACACGAAGACCGCCGTGGACTGTCCATGTGCACTGCAAAAGAAAAACAATGAGGAATGGTTTAGGGAATTAAAGGAATCTTGTGTCAGAGTTTGGCTTGTTGTTAGAAGGGAAAGTAGCATTTTTTCATGGAAGGCTGTCACCAGTGTGTGATTTTCGAGAAGGTTCTACAAATTTTCGGTATTTTTTTTCGAAAAATTTTGTTTGACAATAATTTTTCGGAAAACACACATTGGGTTCAGTGCGCAGCCCCGGAATCAAAATCCCGGGATATCCCGGAATAAGAAACAAACCGGGAGTTTATTTTACGTGTAATTTTTTTTTCGGAATCCCGGGATCTCCCAATATTTTCATCCCGGGATCCCGGAATCCCGGGGTCATCCCGGGATTATCCCGGGATTTCATATACAATTTTGGTTTATAAAATTTCATTCATACCTATGTGCAAATTTTGAGAATTTTGATGCGTGGATCAAGTCAAAGTTTGAAAAAAAAATGGATCACGCCACTTCATAAAGCAAATAAATGAAGCTTTGAAAAAAAAACAATGATAAACCGTGACCCGGGATTCCGAAATCCCGGGATCCCGGGATTATCCCGGGAATGGGATCCCGAGAATCCCGGGATATCCCGGGATCCCGGGAATGAAACCCCGAAAATCCGTGACCCCGGGATTCCGGATTTTTCGAACTCAAATATCCCGGGATATCCCGGGATTTTGATTCCGGGGCTGCGCACTGATTGGGTTAAAAAAAGGATTTTTGGTTTGATGAGGGACTAATTTCTGGTTGAGAATGTTAAAATGAAGAATCGAACTAAAAATCTAGAGGGTCTTGTGATTCCAGTTTGCAACTTGCGTTTTGGCATCCGCGGCAAAGGGAATTTGAACTGAAATTTTATTGAGTCAAATGTTCTTAAAGAATTTCGAACGTTCCCAGGTTCAGTGAATCTCTATGCATCCCATGAGATTTTCAGTCTTGAATTTGGAAATTTGGGTCTTTGGAATCTTCAAAAAATCTCGAGGTTTCAGAATCAGATTTTCAAAATTTCGAAATCTATTCGTTTTCTAAGTGGAAGTTTTCGATTTCGATAAGTGTTCGAGGATCTGAGTTTTCACTTTTTTACTTTTCAGCAAAATTGCGGGGTTTTCGAGATTCTGAATTTCTGTTATTTTCATCTTGGGAGTTCCGGAATCTTCCAAAATCTGAAAATCCCCATGTTCCAGAGATTTGACTTTCTGATTTAAAATTTTTCAAAAATAGTCCCCGAATCTGAAAAATCTATTTGAATTTTGGAAGTTTCCAATTTGAAATCCAAAAAATGACTTTTCGGAAAAAAGTTTTTCCGGTTTTTGACCATATTTTCTCTTCATATTCCATTCCAATGGTTCCGGTTGAAAACGCGCCCCAGCGCACCGAAATTCACCCAAAAACCAAATATGAAAGTATGCTCCACCGAACACTTTTCGATCATCTTCCATCATCCCAAAATTTTTTTTTTCAATTTCTCCACACATTTTTTTTTTCGGCGGGACCTTCTGGGGGACCATTGAAGCGTGTGTGTCTTTCTATGTGTGTGTGTGTGCGTCGAGTTAAGCTCCTCCCACTTTTTTTGAGCTCAACAGCATCGGTTGAGCTCACAAAGAATGAGAGAGAGAGAGAGAGAGAGAGAGAGAGAAAGAGATGGCTAGAAAAGGGAAAGAGAGAGAGAAGGGGGGCAAAAATGATGGAGGAAGAAGAAGAGGAGAATGCGATTTTACGACGACGGAGATTTTCTTCTTTCTCCTCCTTTTTTTTCGCTATATATGTATGCACCGCCCGTGTGTGGCTTCCCTCTGAAGGCCTACAGAAGAAGAGAGAAAAAAGAGCACATCACATTATCCGTTTTTAGGCTCAGGCGCCACTGCAGAAAGAGAGAGAGAGAGAGAGAGAGAGGAACCGAAAAAATGTTGGAGAGAGAATGATGAAGAGGAAGGAGAGAAATCCACGTCATCAGGAGGGAAGAGATACATTTTGAGAAAATGTTTACGGATTCATCTGGAAGAATCTGAAAAAAGAGAGAGAGAGAGAGAGAATACAAACTACATGGAGTTCAGTTTGCTCTCAGAAGGTGAATGGGTACTAGAAAGAAGAACTTCAAACTACATGAAATTTGACATTTGGAAAGTTTTGAAAAATTCAAATTCCTTGATAGTTCTCGGCTGTAGTCTATAATCGGAGACTAGATACTAAAACAAACTATACAATCCATCGACTAGAATCGTCAAAAATCGAAAGTTCTGCAGACTATAAACGTTCCGTTTTATAATTTCCGAAAGTTTCAAAAGGATTTGTTTCCGGAATCGAAACATACTAGAGTGACTTCCTTTTGACAATCAAGAGTGCTCAATTTTGTAGTTTGTAGTCCAAAAATCGTTGAGAAGATTAGAAAATGTGTAGTTTATAGTCTGTCAACCTCTGAAAATGCGCAATCTTCTTCTTGTGTGTGGACAAATTTGTAGAGGCTTAGAGAATGTTGTAGTTTGTAGGCGCTAAGCCTCTACAAAATCACTGAGCTGCAGAGTTTTGTAGAGGCTTAGCCTTTACTGTAGTTTGTAGTGGCTGCAGGCTCTTAGCCACAGGATTTGTCGAGGTTTACGAATTTGCATAGTTTGTAGCTGCTAAGCCTCTACAAAACACCCGCCGCCACATCAATCGCTGCGAGCTTTTGTATAGGCTTATACTACAAACTACAAGCATTTCTAAGCCTCTACACAACCTGCCGAGTCCAATGCGTGGAGGCTTATGCAGGATTGTAGTTTGTAGCCGCTAAGCCTCTACAAAACTTGCCGACACCATGGCGATCGAGTGCGTTTTGTTGAGGCTTAGCGACTACAAACTACACACTCGCGTAAGCCTCTACAAACCCGAATTTCAAGCTGCAGCCCCTTCTCCAACCCCTTCCAAGACTCCACGTGCTCTCCTTATTTTCAAGTTTGACCCAGTTTTCATGGCCGTGCTTCTCATTTTGACATGATATCAACAAACAAATCGACACACACATCCCTTGTGTTGGGGTCCTGGGGTGCGTCTCTTTCTTTCTCGAAATCAAATGTGTAATATCATTGTAAATTAGCTGTTTGTCTCCCTGTTCAGGAGAAATCTCGAGAAAACAAAAAAGAGAGAAAGAACTGATAACAAGATGTTGTGTTTGTGTGTTCTCTTGGGATCTGATGGTGTCTTCTGGTAGCAAAATTTGGAGAAATCGAGAAATCAAGAAAGACGGATTGAAACTGTTCACACTTTAGAAAATTCGAGAGTCTTCTTCCCTTCTCAAGTTTTTTGTGGATTCAAATTTCCCCGGAAAAAAAGATGGACAAACGGCCCTCGTCAAAGTGTCAATCTCTGGCGGATGATGGTCCCATGGGGCTCGACGGACCATGCTCTTTTTTGGTTTTCCGAAAACGCGATTTTTATGGTTTACGAGGGGCTAGAGGGACTAGAAAAATCTCAAGTTCTAGGCCAGGCCTTTTAAGGAGAAATGACGTGGGTCTGTTTTTGGGTTTTTGTTCAGATGGAGATAATGACCACTTATTAGTTTGACATATTTGGGGGATAGGAACAAATAGCAGTTATGATGACGTGGCCTAGATCAAAATATGGAAGTTTACCTTTGTGTGACAGTCCACTGCTGAGCACATGTCCACGTCGAACTGGTCGAGCTGCAGTGTTAGGTAGGCCTTTCGATTTGAGTTGTTGGGATCGTGCGAGACGAATACAAGTCGAGGAAGCCATCTGAAAACAAATGAGAGTTGGATTTTGAAACTCTTGCTTTTTTGGTTGTTGATCATTTTGACCTGAATTGGTGTTCAAAGCTTGCGAGCGCCTCTTATTCCTATACGCCCTCCCCACCCTGAGCTTTGCCGCGCTCTGCGGCGCAGTGGCTAACGCTTTTGTCTGGTGAACGATCACCCACGAGTTCGATTCCCAGCCGGTTCAATGTGTTTTTGTTTCCTTTTTTCTTTCATTTCCTTATCCCCTAATCCTTCTGCTGGCGGAGGATGATAAACGATTAGCCGCTAGGCGAAATTTCACATTTTAAACACGTAGAAAGATGACTAAACATTCGAGAGAGTACTGTGGATTGTGAACACAAAAATTGGCTCGGATTATAGGAAAAGGATAGGTGTAATTGGCACAAATTTCGAGAGCAATTGAGTTGAGACATGTAAAATGTTTGTGGCAAAATGGAAGGGGAAAGGTTACTGTACGGAAATTGAGAGAATCGAAATGTGAAATGTAACAATTTCAAATTTCGAAAGGAGATTTGGATACGAAATTTCAGTATTTCCGGGCTGCTAATAGTAAGGAGATAAAACTACAAACTCCAAAAACCAAGTCCAAAAACTCTACGAATCCAACAGTCTAGTCTAAAAGTAATAACACACCGAAAAATTCCGAGAACATTAGAAATTCAGCAAAAAGTTCAAAACTTTACACTCTAGTTGAACTTTAAAGGGTGTTTAAGGGCTTATGACTAACGATTAAGCCAACGGGATATGCCAAATTTTTGAGACTAGAAAATCCATATAAGCTCCAGTGATACCAAGGAGTCCGAAAAATTGAAATTTTTGATTAAAAACTCTTGTTTAAAACTGCTTAGAAATTAATATTCAGCTCAATTTCCGAAGAAAGTTTGCTTTTCTGCGCTACAAACTACAGAATTCGCCAGGCCTCTACAAATCTCTCTGTGAGACTACAAACTACAAATGAATCTAAGCCTCTACAAAAACAAAACGGCAAGGTGGGCAAGAACTTTGTAGAGGCTTAGAAACTACAAACTACACGACTTTCTAAGCCTCTACAAAACCGCCTAGCTGCCTTGCGTGGCTGCGCAATTTGTAGAGGCTTAGAAACTACAAACTACAAGGATTTCTAAGCCTCTACAAAAACAAAAAGAAACAAACACCAGCTGCGCATTAACTTTGTAGAGGCTTAGCAGCTACAAACTACAATTGTTTCTAAGCCTCTACAATTCTCACTTACCGATGATTGTTTCCGGTGCAATTCAACTGCAAGCCATAGAAATGTGTCCTCCTCGCAAACGAGACCTCAAACGGCGGGTACGGTAGAAACGACGACTTGTCTAGCAGTTGAGGATCAAAGTTTTTCGAGTGATTCGCGAAGAAATGCGCCAACTGAATGAGTCTCGGAAATTTCAACGCGACCGCCGTGGACAGAAAGTGCTCCGCCTCGACGACATGTCCACACGGATAGGGCTGATCGAGGGAGCTGAGAAGCTCGGTGAGCGGCTGACCGCCCTCCGTGACAGTGCCCCGAGCGTCGGTTTTCGAGCAAAGACTTAGTAATAGTAGTAAAAGTAACAAGGGATAATAGTAATAATGATAAGGGAAACAGTGATAAGTTTGGATAACTTCCGAAGACGTCGTCGTCTTCGGACGCCTCATCGATTCAGAGTGAGAGTGTGTCTGAAGGCGGCGAGGAGGAGAAGAAGAAGAAGAAGGGGAGGAGGGATACAGAGAGAAAGAAGAAGGGGGGCTCCCCAGAAGAGTATGTATGTGTGTGTGTGTGTGCGGGAAGAAGAGGACGGCTCACTGAGCCAAAAGAGTTAGAGAAAAAGGAGAAGAGAAAGAGGGCTCCAGAGAGAGAGTCTTTCTTCTTCTTCTTGTGCTCGTTCTGTCTGCGTCTCTCCCTCTCTCTTTCATTTGGAGCTGTAGGGAGTCTCCTTGTATGGAAAGGAGCGCTCACACAACGTCTTCAGGGAAAAAAGAAACCAAAAGAAGAAGAAGAAGAAGAAGACGTTTTCGGGAGAGAAAAGCTTGAGTGTTGTTTTTTGGCGCTAGAGAGAGAGAGAGAGAGAGAAAAAAGTGTTAGTTAAATAAATACATACATACATTCGAGACTATGTGTTTTTTCTTTCCCCCTTCTTTTTTTTTGTTCCAGTTCCCAATGACTATAATAGAAGTATTCATGAGGATGTGTAGAATGTATACATATGTTTTTGTCTCTTTTGGCCTAGAAAAGTCGGATTTATTTTGGGATGCTTTTTCTCGAGGAGTCTGGAAGCTTCGTGGAGACAACTGGAATGTTTTTTTTAAATCTGAAAATCTGAAAAACCCAAATATGAAAATGGAAGTTTTTTCGACAAAATGAAAAAAAAAGTCTGCAACTCGAAGATAAATTGGAAAAGAGCAGGTGGAAAAATGCTGGAAACTTGGAAGTTTTTCTTCTTTCGAGCAAGAGGAGTTCCAGAATTACGGAAGGATTTTGAAACTTCTAGTTTTGAAATTTTGGAATTTTTTTTTTTGAGTTGTAAAAATTGAGTCGTCTTATTTTGAGCGCATTTTGAGAATTCCAGATTAATGAAATTCGAGGTGTTGAAGCTTTCCGATGTTTTGAATACCTGGAGCTTCCAGTTCCGATGATGGAAGATTCTGATTCCGTTCAAAACTTGAACTTTGAATTTTTAAGTTTCCAAATCCTCCTCTTTCCCCCAGATGACTCACTTTTTCTATCGGACCGTATGCAAAAAAAAACGTTACGATTCTTTGCCTGTCCATTTTCACACATCCAACTGCTCCATTCATGGCAGGAAAGGAGAAATTGAAAACAAAAAAAAACGGACACATCTCTCTGTCACGAAAGAACGCAGGAGTTATTTTTGTAGAGGCTTAGAAAAAGTTGTAGTTTGTAGTCTCTAAGCCTCTACAAACCTACCTGCCGCCTGGCTGCGAAGTTTGTAGAGGCTTAGAGATATTTATAGTTTGTAGTCTCTAAGCCTCTACAAAATTTTTAGGCTTCCACTGCAGCTGTCGCGGCTTGTCGAGGCTTAGGATTGCTTGTAGTTTGTAGTGTGGAAGAACCAGGAGGAGCAGATTTCAGATTTTTCAGCCGTATTCGATTCCTGAGGGGAGAATGCTTCAGTTTCAGTTGTATCTTCTTGTTAAGTGCAAATTTGTGTTTCTACAATGTTCATCTGCATTCAAGAAGTTCAAAGTATGACAATTTTTATTACCAATTTCAACAAGTCTAACAATAAAAAATCAAACTGAAAATCCGCACTATTTCCCGATACAAAACTTGCTGAAAATCCCATCCAAGACACTCTCGGTGACGGTGCCCTCCGTGAGCTCTCCAATGTATTCCAGCGCGGTTTCGACGTGTCGGCACATGATGGCCGCGTCTTGACACAACACCGAGCATGTCAACTCATCCGAGCATTTTCTGCAAAATGAGAAGTTTTCGGATATACATGAGAAACGACGAGGGGGGAGCGGAGAGGGTTTCAAATGAGAAAATGTGAATGTATCCGATTTCCACTTCGTAGAAGGAGACGTCGACGTCTTCTTGTTATTCCAAGAAGCGACTAATCATTAATTAGGCAGAAATAGATCATATTCAAGAATTTGATAATCGTATGAATATCGGGAAATATTGAAAAGATTTCGGGGATTCAAAAAATTTTGAATATGAAAAAAAAGTGGGCGGAGTCAGAATTTTCCAAAACATTCCTTCCAACCTCAACAAATCCGCATCCAACAAATAATTGGCTTCCGGGCACAACTGATCCACCATTCTCCCCAGAAGACCCCTCAATTCTTCACATCCTTCAGAAGACGTTGCATGTGTTGAAACCACGTGGATTTTGGAAGAATCCAGCTCAACGTCTGGATACGGTAGCCTCAAATCCGACTTGTTCTGGACCATCAACACTTTCGATTCCCGGCTTTTCAGCTCCTCTACATCCTTCAGAATCCCTGCGACGTCTTCCGCTTTCGATTCTGGATCCACGACGACGACAACGATGTCGGCGGATTCTAGACGTCGTTGGGCTCTTCGAATTCCTTCCGCTTCGATGACGTCATCGACACGTCGCCGGATTCCGGCGGTGTCGGTCAGGCGACATCGAACTCCGTTGATTTGGATCGTGGTCTGGGAAATTTTGGGTGTTTGAAAATATCAAAACTTTGAATCCTTACCACCAAACTATCGCGAGTAGTACCAGGAACCGGACTAACAATCGCCACGTCATCACGCGCCAACTGATTCAGAATACTCGATTTTCCAGAATTCGGCCGCCCATACAACACGATGTCGAGCCCTCGCTGCGCCCGCTCCGCTCCGTCCCAAGCCAAAATCATTCGATTGATTTCCGCTAGAATTTCAGCGACGTCTCGTTGCGCTTCAGCCAATTCCAGTTCCACATGCTCGCCGAAATCAATAATCACGAAGAGTTTTGACAGGATTTGCACTAGTTTCTTGCTGAAAACGAGCACATTTTCTCGAGGCTCCGCCCACTTCTCTCACCGAACCTCCACCGCTCTCACACCGCCACGCATCTGACCGAAAGCCGCTCGTCTCTCCTTTTCCGTTCGAGACCTGATAAGACGATCGAGTCCGCGGACAGCCGAAATGCTCATTTTTCCGTTGTGAAATGCGCTGGAAATGGGGAAGTTTGGTGAGGCTAAGGGAATTGTAGTTTGTAGTCGCTTAGCCTCTACAAATGCCCTTTCGGGCGGTCTCGCACTTTTTTTGTAGAGGCTTAGCGATTTGTGTAGTTTGTAGCTGCTAAGCCTCTCTAAAATCACGAAAACGAATTCGTTTGTAGAGGCTTAGAGAACCTTTGTAGTTTGTAGTCTCTAAGCCTCTACAAAAAACACTCACCGCCTTGTGAACTCTCCCCTCTTCGCCTCTCGAACACCGTTGATTTCCGAAAGACACGTGGCAAATTTCGTTGCTACCGCTTGACTTCCGTGCAGGAAGAACTCAGCGGTGTCCTCTCCGGTGAATGTCTTCGGACCTAAAAATGGGTGGAGCTTAAAAATGTGGGTGGGCGGAGCCTAGAGGAACCTGGAAAATAAACCGCCATTGCTTCGTCGATTATGTTCCGATTCGAATCGTACAATTTTGTGTATTCCATCATTTTGGGAATCCAAACTTTCCGACGACTCAGCTGACGAAGGACTGGAAGACTTTGGGTGCCTGAAAAAAAGGGGCGGAGTCTTGAAAGTGGGGGCGGAGACTAAGTGTACCGGAGACTCGAAAGACTGCGATGGCACTCGGAAGTGTGCCAGAGGAGAGAGCGAAGATTGTGGACATCTGGAATCCCGTTTTTTTTTCCGGGGGGAATAATTTATGAAAATATGACAGAAACTAATATGAATGAAGTTCGAATTGCAATCAATGCTGGAGGAAAATACTTGAATTTATTACATTTTTTTTTTAAATGAAAGTATTTAAGAATAAAGTTTCAACCCGTATTTAGCATAATGAAAGTGTGAAAATGCACAAAATTTAGACAGAAAAAAAAGAAGTAAAATTATAAACCGAATTTTCGCTTCAAATTCTCTTCGCACTTTTTGACATCCGGAATAATCCATTTCGAGTCGTTCAAATACTGTAAAACAACAGGAGGAAGGTCATCGGAAATGGGCGGAGCTTGCTGAGGAGATTTTCGAATCGCGAATCGACACAAATATTGAAGAGAGGGAAGGAGGTCTCGTTTCAATAGAGGATGCGTCAGATTCACTCGAGCCGCTTCGGCTTCATGGCCACGCTGGTAGTGCAGCATTTCCTGTTGGCCTGATCGCGATTCCTGCAATTTCGAATTCTCGACTGTAGCTCCTCCACTCTCTCACCTCTATCGACCTCTCAATGATCTGCACCAGATTCCGGTAGTCCCTCGAGATGTAGGGCTGTCGGCTGCCCAGATTCCGTCGAGAGTCTTCCAGCGATAGACGTGTATGGTAGACCTTGTCTAAAACTTGGAAGGTTAGGTTAGAGATCGAAAGTTTTAGAGAACCTTGCAAATGATAGGAGACCGAGAAGAGGTGAGTGTCACTTTGACTGTCTCTCAACAGGAAATAGCCGACAGGGCATTGGCGGAGCAGACGTTCGGCGACTTTCGCATGCAAATCTCCCCAGTACCTGCAAACTTTGAATATGAGTTTTTGTAGAGGCTTAGCAACTTTCGTAGTTTGTAGTCTCTAAGCCTCTACAAACCTCCAATCGTGTAGGTGTGTTTGCAGAGGCTTAGAGACTACAAACTACATGTTTTTGTAAGCCTCAACAATATGACCGGTCCTGATTTCTGAACATGCTGTTTGTAGAGGCTTAGACGATTTTATAGTTTGTAGTTCCTAAGCCTCTACAAAACGACGGCCAACAGAATTTGTAGAGGCTTACGGAGTTGTTGTAGTTTGTAGTCTAAGCCTCTACAAAGTGTGCAAGCGCCAGAGAAAATCGGCGGGTTTTGTAGAGGCTTAGAAGCTACAAACTACAACAATTCGTAGACCTCTAAAAAGTCTGCCGTTCGCATATTGGACGATTCTACTTCAACGTGCAGCGATTCCATTTGGTTCAACGGAAACACACAAAAACAATCGTGGAGTTTGTAGAGGCGTAAGGGGGACTGTAGTTTGTAGTCTCTAAGCCTCTACAAAACTTTCGAAAAGAACTCACCAATCGCAATCATAAAGATCCGAACTGATCACCTGTCCGCTCGTGGATTGCATCGGAGCATTAGAAATCTAAATTTTCAGATAAATTTCCCAAATCGAATCGTCTCAAATAATGATTACAGGCTGATTGAACCAAATTGAATAGTAAAAAGTTGAAAAAGGTCAAAACATTTATCAACAAGAAGTACGCGTACATGAATAACTGAGATAATGAACATGAGATTCTGACAATTTTACACGAATTTCAAATTTTCAAGCACAGAAAAGTTAGTAAATAGTTAAAAATAGTTATTTATGGTTACATATGAGGTGGTTGTCCATGATGGCCATGCTGTTGCTGGTGTTGTTGTTGCATGTACTGCTGATGCTGCATCATGTAAGCATACTGTTGTTGAGGAGTCATACTTTGAAAGTTCTGCAAATTCAAATTTCCATGGTGGACAACACAACTTCCTTCCCCTTACCATCTGCATCTGATTCTGCATCTGTTGATGATGCGGGTGCTGCATATGATGCATTCCTCCGTACTGCATCGGATGATGTCCTGGCGGGTGATGAAACATCGCTCCAGGATACTGCGGCGTCATCTGCTGATGCATTGCCATCGCATGGTGTTGTTGTTGAGCAGTGGGCGGAGCCGGAGTGGGCGGAGCCATATGGTGCGGTAGCTGCGGGTGGAGATCCATTTGCGGATGGTGAAGCTGCTGCGGCTGCGGTGGATGATGCTGCTGATGAGGGTGATGTGGGTGGTGTTGGAGAGGTTGCTGAGGCGGGGGCATCAGTTGGGAGAGGTGTTGCTGATGGGATTGCGGATGTTGAGCGTGTTGCTGATGGTGTTGTTGTAGTTGCTGTGGCGCATGTGACGTGGCAGCTGATGAGGACGGCTCGTTGTGATGTTGTTGCTGTTGCTGCGAAGGGTGATGGGCCTGAGCTCGACTAGGCTCCGGCTGATGATGCGTCTCCTTCTGCCGATCCTTCACACTCGTTCTCTCCGGTGATTTCTCCCTCTCCGGCGACTCCGATGGCACTGGTTCTCCCTGCCCCACATAGTACTTCAACCGCTCTCGCATTCCCTCGGGAAGCTTCGCGAACTCCACGATCGCAGTATCTCTGAGGAAGTCACCGGCGAAAATGTACTTGCAATTGTAGAAGAGGTCACAGAACGGCTGCTGATGCACGATCTCAGCGCCACTCTCGGCGAGCGCTCCCAGCTTCTCAATGATCAGCTTCACCATGTGAAGAGGTCCGAAGCGATCCTTCAAACATCTCATCTGCTTCGCCGTATCCCAACAGTCGTAGAAGCGTCGCACGATGGGCATGACGAGACGGAGTGTGTACCAGAGGTCCTTCTCGGTTTTCACATGCTTCAGGATCTCGGGGACTTGCTCCTTGGCGAAGTGGTCCAGGAGAGCCTGAGACTTCGCATGGATACAGAAAGGCTATTCAAAAAAAGAAGTCTTACCAGATTACAATGCGTCCAATAGATCTGAACAATCATGTTGATGGATCTCGCTCGATTCGGCAAGTGCAGGAGGAGATCCTGATCATAGTTATCGAATACGATTTCCTCAAACTTGAGCTTCGCAGTTTCTCCACTCTTGAAGACACCAATGAACTCCTCGTGAAGAGCAGCGGAGTAAGCCGGTGGAAGAGCAGTGAGGATCAAGGCGATGAGGTTGAAGACGTTGAAGGGGCGAAGATGGGGACGCACTTGCATTAGATTGATCATTGCGGCCACGAGGGTCTGGAAATGAAGAGAATTTGAAATCTAAAACCTCGGGGACTCTACCTCTGGAGAATGTGGACTAGCCATCAGCTCAATGCACGCCAAGTACAGCGCTTGTGCTCCCGGACTCAACTCGGCCGTCTTCCAATCCTTCGCCACGTATGACGGTGGAGCGAGAACGAAATCCAAACTACCCGACATGCGATCGATCAACTCCATGATCAACTCCTCACACGACGCCTTCTGATGGTTGTACTTCTCGAACGCCTCCGTCAGGTGGCACTCTTCGATTTGAGCGGCGAACGCCGTGACGAAGGCTTTCGCGTCGGGACCCTCCATTTTTCCGTGCGAAACGAAGAGCACCGAGTACAGGAAGTGCAACGGCATGGGATGATACTTGTAGAACATGGAGACGGTTTGCAGGATTTGCGGGCTCAACTTGTAGCCCTGCTGCTCCAGTGCCACGTACACATATTGATCCATGATCGGCAGCAATCTTTCGACAAGACATCCGTAGTAGGTGGGCATGTGGACGTTGGGTTTCGAAGCTTCAAACGTTCGACTCAACTCGCACGCTTCCAGTTCGGGATACTCGGTGTGATACTTGACAATGGCCTTGATGTACTCGAACGGATGATGCTCCTTTTTGGGCACGTTCGTGTGGAACCACTTGATTAGCGACGTGAATTCCGGTGTCAGAATTAGCTCGTTGGCGATTTGAATGCAGATTTGCGCGTCCTCGTCGGTGGAGGGATGCATTGTGAGATTGAGCAGGAAGCGATCGGCGCGTAGAAAGTTGAACTTGAAGCACATCAATGAGGCGACTCTGGCGAGCTGTAAAATTGGAAATGGGTCAAGTTGGATTTGAAGGAGGACAGGACAAATCAGTCCACTATATATTTCTCACAATGTCTATACCCTCCGACGCTACATCTCTCCGCTACGCTCCGCCCACTTCGCCTGTTGAAGATAGAGACGCGCGGAACCCGGGAGACGTCGGTACACACCAAGAACGACGTCTCTGCTGGTTGATTTGAAATCAACTGTCAAAGAAAAATCAGGGCCTTCCTTAAGACCCGACGCACAATTTTTGGACGCCCTGCCCATTCCTGTGGCCGGGTGAAACGAACATCGCTTACATTCTTGAACAGCTGCTCATTTCTCTCCCGAGTCTTCACGTCGGCGATCAAGTAGTCAATCAGGTAGTTGCTCATCACAACGAGATCCCTTGGGCTCTTCTGTTCGAGGACTCTGAAAATTATCAGCCTGCTAAACTTGACGCTCGAAAAACAACTTACTCATGAAGTGTGGGAGTGTAATCGTAGTTCCTCTCCTCTGCCGGTGGCTTCCCTGGCTCTGATTTCTCTTCGAAAATCACAAAGTAAAAGTGCTTGAAAATGCCGGCCAGCAAGCAGTGGAACGTCTGCTTGTCCTGTTCCCCTGCGTACCTCTGAATGTACTGGTAGCCCGTCAGTTTGGTGTACATCGTCTGCGCTTCGCTCGTCGTTTCCAGGATCTCCTTGTAGTTCGGAAGCAGCTTCTTCGGATCCGACGCCTTGATAGCGTCGTGCGCCCATTTCGGGAAGTATGAGGTGGATTTTTTCGGCCATCCAAATCCAGCGATATGGATTACGTGCATCGTGTTCTCGAGCTGAATTTCCTGTCCAGTGATCGCCAGCGATCGCAAGAACGCGTACATGGCCATTTTGAAAATCGCCGGGCTGAAGAGGAACTGAAACTGGTCCACCGGCTCCGCGAACGTCTTCGGATTCATCAGAAATCGCATCAGTCCGATTTCCTTGTGGGCGCTGCCGAACATACTGATGTGTCCCTGCACACACTCGTGGAACGATCGCCAGCACATTCGACGCATCAGCACTTGCTCGAGAAGGCGATAGATTTGGTGGTTCTGCGGATTGTTGATCACGTTCGCGGCGAAATAGTGAAGGAGTGTGGAGACGGTGGAGCTGTATTTTCCGTACGAGTGAAGATAGGGTAGGCGGTAGGCGAGGAAGTCGAATAGGAAGTAGCATTGGTCTTTGGCTTGCAAGATCTGGAACTGGAAAACTATTGTAGTTTGCCTTGCTTCAATCCATCGCATGGATAAATTCTCAAGAATCTCACCTGATTATCCACGGATCCTCTTTCCATCGTCGTCACGTGCAATGATCGCTGCGCCAAAGTCTCCAAATCCTTCACTGCCGACTCGTAATCCTCCGATTGACAAATCCGAGCCATCGTCTCGAACACAGCTGGGCTCGGCAGTTTATCGGTAGTAAAAATTCTGAAGAACTTCGAACTCTGCAGCAGCAGATTCTTCTTCGCGCGGAACGTCAACGCGTCTAGGAACTCCACGGGGAACGCTTCGAACTGATTCACCGCCTTTCGTTGGTAGGATAATTCGAAGATCGGCTGCGTGGGGTCTTGAGCGTCGAGCGCCTCGACCATCGCTGGCAGCACAACGCTTCCGACTTTGGTGTCGTATTTGTCTGGAAGTTACGAGATCTACCAAATTAGAGAATCGAAAAACTCACAAGCATTGGCAAGGACCGCCAGCATTCCCATATTTTTGGGATCGAATTTCTCGGCGGCCTCCTGGATAACCTTGATGTGCGATTTGATGGTGTCATTGGGGGCGGGAATCTTTTGAGGATACTAAAAACTGTTAGGATAAAGCTTTTCAATGTATGTCACTATATATCTTACGTCTTTCTCTAACAACATCCATGTACTGGCAGCAGCTAGAAACCTGGCCATCAGTGCGGGATGATCCGAGGCGCCCAGCCAGCTAAAGTCTCCATTGAACAGCTCATTGTAAAGATCCACAATCTCTTGAATCGACTGATCGATCTGCACTACATTGTATAGCGAGCTGACGACTTGGAACACAATCCACATCACCTCGTCTCGAGCTCGCGTGTACTTGCACTGTTTCATCAGGCTTCTCAACACTTGGAAGAACGTTTTCGGGTTCCTGGAATTTTGAAAGTAATTAGATTGTTGAAAAGGGGATGCTTACAGTAATTTATGAGTCATTCCATAGACGACAAGATTGACGATATTATCCCATTGGTAGCGAGGAATCTGTTTGTTCTCTGGAAGACGCTCGGTTTCCGCCATAGCCTCGCAGATCATCACGGAGAGGAGGAGCTCCCAGTGACTCTTCGTTTTGACTCGGTTGGTGGGGTGCAGCTAAAAAGTATCCATACACAGAGCTACTGAAAATCAGAAATTCTCACCGAGTCCTTGCCCAGCGGCTGTCTGAGGATCATATACAAGGTGTACTGACAGCTCGCCTTGTGCTGAGGACGGTAGGGAAGCATGTGATGGCTTTGGGTGAACGTGTTGTTGATGTTCATTCCGAATTCCTCCCAGAACGAGGTGGGCGGATGGTAGGAGGGGTGCAGAGGGATCGGGTAGATGAAGGGTCTGCCGCAAACGTGCGATAGATCCGCGATCGGTCGGAAGTGCGAAGAGAGACCGGCGAGTTTGTCGGTGAGCCTCTGAAAACAATGGTGGGTATTTTATATTTGTTTTTTTGTTTTTTTTTTTCAAAACATATTTTTGTAGAGGCTTAGCGATTTGGTAGTCCCTAAGCCTCTACAAAAACGCGCTGTTTACGAAACACATTTTGGTAGAGGCTTACGAATTTTTGTATTTTGTAGCCCCTAAGCCTCTACAAAATTTTATTGTCTCAATTTGAATGGCGTGTCTCGATTTTTGAAAATCCAAGCACTCACCGGAAACATGTGCGCCTGTTTTGGCATCCCTCGAATAACTTCTGACAGTGTGATCAACGGAGGCATCAGATTCGAGTCTCTATCGATAATCTTCAGCACGACGTCCTCAACCACCCGCAACTCGTGCACCTTCTCCGGTGTCAACGTCCACGGAAGCCGTCTCAATTGTGACTCGAGCAAATAACGAATGATCGAGCGAATGCCGCGATAATCGAACTTTGGAATACTCTCCCCAATGAACTTCCACTTCTTCTGATCAATTCTACTGCACATTCGAAAGTCCGAAGTCATGATCAGCCCCTCGATACACTGAGGCAGTGCAATCGTCTCTTTTTTATAGGCGTACAACAGCAATTCGTCAACTACCCTTTCGTACATTACCCTGAAATTTTACAGGCTTTTTTCTTCTGCAGGTTTTCGTTTTCGTCATACGCCAAAAAGATCTTGTCTGGTGCATATTTCTCTGCACAATGATGAACCAGTCGGATCAACTCCTTCACTATGTAATGCTTCTCTTTCTCCTCCATTTTCGACATCATATTATTGAAGGAAACTCGCAAAATCGCCGTAAAATCACCCATATTCGAACTGAGATCGCTGAAAAACCGCCGCGAGTGGTTGTTCTCCTGAAAGCGTTCATTTTTAGCAGAATTTTGAAAAAAACTCACAACAAGATTCTTAATCTGGGTCACAAGCCTGTTGGCTTCGAGAGCAAACTGCGGAGAGCACGTCTCGTCCATGTCTATCATTTCTTTCTCTTCTGTATCATCCTTTTTCGCCATTTTCTGTATAAATATACGACTTATTGATGTCAATGTGCGTTTATTGAGCGAAGAACAGATTTATTGAGAGAAAAAAAAATCGGTCAATAAGAGTTGAATGAAGAGAAAAACTAGCTCATCAAGCCAGAATGAAATTCAAGCATAAAAAAACACCAATAATCGCTTTTTATTTTTCACTGTTGATTTCCAAATAATAACGACACAGTAAGGTGATTGAAATGCGAAAAGTCGATAATTCCGATCGCGATTTTATTTGGAGAGACAAGCGCGCTCCACTGAACACTGTTTCATAGAGCGGCAATTCAAAGTTAATTTTTTCGGGAAGGTACCCCGTTGCAAAATTTTGTAAAGCAAAAACACAAAAGCCATTTTAAAAAAAACCCATTTATTTCCTTCAATTCACACACTTATTTTTCATTCATCATTTCATCATTTAAACTTCATAACAACACCGCCAGCGACTATCAGTTGGAATATAAGCAAGTACGGATCTCGCGAGAGTTATCCCTTGGTGTTGAGATGTTGTGGGCCCTTGTAGGCCAACTCGTGGACTCCTCCGTTGTACAACTTGGCCACGATTCCGGAACGAGCGGCGGCGAGCCAGACGGCGGAGGCGGAAATTCCGATTCCGCATCCAATGACGACGGTGTCTCCAACCTTGATTCCCTTGGCGGCGAAGGCTGAAATTTTTGCGTTTAGAGCTAAAATATGATTTTTTTTACTACCTGCATCACAGTCAGTCTTCTTCTTGAATCCCTTGGCGGCGCAAACCTCTCCGATTGGGAAGTGAATGGCGTCCTTGCAACGGACACCCTCGGCCTTGGAGTCTGGATATCCGATTGGGACCTTTCCGATGAACTCTTCCTTGCTGCGAGCGTCGAGGTACTTGATGCTAGCCAAGTTTCCGAATGGAATATCGGCCATCTTGGCGAGAATGCTGTTGTCGACCGACTTGGACTCGAAGTTTCCTCCCGAGATCATGCTCTCTCCAGACTGCACGACGCCTTGAGCGAGTTTGAAAGCGTCGAGACCGCCGTTGAGCACCGACACCTGAGTGTATCCGTAGTAGCGGAACGTCCAGTAGGCACGCGACGCAGCGCCCATACCACCGTCCTTTCCACGTCCGTAGAGAATGAGATGGTCGCCATTGAACACGCCCAACCGTTTGACGTAGGAGGAGAACTCTTCGGGGGTGTAGAGCCCGAAGCGCTCGTCCTCAGTCGGGTAGTAGGCGATGTCGAAGTTGAAGTGGGCGGCTCCGTTGACGTGCTCCGCCAAGTACTCGGGATTCTTCAGCTCGTTCATTCCGACGCCGAACTTGTTGTAGTACTTCGCCTTGTACTCGGCGACGTCGGCCTTTGGCTTGAAGGTCCACGAGCAGTCGAGGATGCGGACATTCTGGAATCGAGGGGCATGTTTTGGAAGGGTTTTTTAGATTTCCAAACTCACTCCGAAGTTTTGCACCACCCACTTGGGTTCGACGATCATTTCCACAGCCATGGCTCTTCTTTTTAGAGTTGGTTGAAAATCGCTGTTGTGAAACGATAAACTGATCGGGTCTGGCGGAGCCGGCCGCTATTTACGGCGCTTTTATCAGTTTGACACGATCTAAGCGGTCATTGAGATGCGGACACGTTGAAATGACAAATTTTGGGAGTTTCGGGGGAAAATTTTTGAGCATCACAATGCGAATGGATTGGGAATTGGAGCAGCAGTACTTCTATACTGAAGAATACGTCGTATTCTTGTTTTTTTTCCGATAATTTCAGCATTCTCCGCATTTTCTGCGAGAAAAAGAAACATTTGGCTTCCAAGAATAAAACAAAAGGACTAGAAAAACAAGTCCCCCAAGATTAACTATCAATCTATCACTTTCTTTCACTGCTGCACCTACATTTTTATAAATTTTTATGGTTTTGACATATTTCAAACTTAAATTGAGTTTTTACCTGCGAAGTTGAGTTATTTTTGCGAGAGAAAATTGAAATTTCGCACTTTTTTGCGAGGCGGCCTAGGATCCGACCAAACTCGGCCATCTCACAAAAATGCGCGAAAAGTCGCACTTTGAAATTGAGTTTGGAATTTCAGTGTTTTTTTTCCTTTTTTGAAGTTTCTTTGGCCATTTTCTCTGATTTTCAAAAAACCTAATTGATCTCCTTCACTTGCAGCTCGAAACTAACCAAAAATCCAACTAAATGAGCTCGAAAGATGACCTTCTAGCGCAGGCAGTAGAAAAGTGAGATTTTGAGTTCAAGTTGAATTTTACAAAAACTAATCAAATTTTAGTGACTCCAACTACAAAGAGCGTCTCTCGCTCATCAAGTCCAACGATGAGATCGACGCGAAGCTTGGCTTTGTGAGATACACGGGGATACAGGAGAAGAAGGGATTCCTCATAAATATTCAGCCCTCGGAACTGGTAGATGAGCAAACGAAGGTTATCGTCTCTGTCGTCGACTATTTCTTCATCAGTGACATGGACGAGCGATTCAAAATCAGCTACCCATTCCGCCCGTACTTCTACATCGCGACACTGGACGGATTCGAGTTCCAAGTGTCCAGCTATCTATCAAAAAAGTATGGAGCACAGGCTGCAGTGGAGCACATGGACAAAGAGGACTTGGACTTGAAGGATCATCTCTCTGGAATCAAGAAAACCTACATCAAACTCTCCTTCACAAGTACCGTCGAGATGATGAAGATTCGAAAGGATCTCATGCCTCTCGTTCGAAAAAATACGGATCGTATCAAGAAAGAGTCCGCGTATGCTGACTACCTAGCCAGAAATCTAGGAGGAAGAGGAGGAGCAGGGGGAAGTAGTGGTTTTGATAAAATGGACGGGGACATTCTGAACCAGATCGTGGACATTCGAGAGTACGATGTCCCATTCCACATGAGAGTTTCTATCGACGAGAAGATTTTCGTCGGATTATGGTACGATGTGAAAGGCATCGGCCCGGACCGCGCGCCCACCATAAAACGAAAAGACCTGGCGTTCTTCCACGCCAAACCAAAAGTCCTCGCATTCGATATCGAAACCACAAAGCTTCCTCTGAAATTTCCCGACAGAGAGTCCGACGAAATCATGATGATCTCCTACATGGTCGATGGGCGGGGCTTCTTGATCATCAACCGAGAAATCGTGTCGGCCGACATCAACGCATTCGAGTACACACCAAAAGCCGAGTACAAGGGAGAGTTTACCGTTTGGAACGAGAAGGACGAGACCGCGTTGATTCGAAAGTTCTTCGACCATTTTCTGCAGGTAGGCAACGTGGTTCTCGGTTTGTAGAGGCTTAGGATTCGTTGTAGTTTGTAGTGTGTAAGCCTCTACAAATTGCAAGACGCAGAGAGCAATTTGTAGAGGCTTAGGATTTGTTGTAGTTTGTAGCTCATAAGCCTCTACAAAATGCAAGACGCAGTGAGTGATTTGTAGAGGCTTAGGATTTGTTGTAGTTTGTAGTGTGTAAGCCTCTACAAAATGCAACGCGCAGAAAGCAATTTGTAGAGGCTTAGGATTCGTTGTAGTTTGTAGTGCGTAAGCCTCTACAAAATGCAAGGCACAGAGAGGAATTTGTAGAGGCTTAGCATTTGTTGTAGTTTGTAGTGTGTAAGCCTCTACAAAAGGTCTGTCTGTTTTCAGGTCCGCCCAAACATCGTGGTCACCTACAACGGTGACTTCTTCGATTGGCCATTCGTCGAGGCTCGCGCCAAGATTCGCGGGTTCAACATGGAAAAAGAAATCGGATTCTCCAAAGACTCCGCCGACGAGTACAAGTCTCGCAACTGTATCCATATGGACGCCTTCAGATGGGTGAAACGTGACTCCTACCTGCCGGTGGGTAGTCAGAATCTGAAGGCTGTCACAAAGGCGAAACTGCGATACGATCCAGTCGAAGTGGAGCCCGAGCTGATGTGCAAAATGGCGAGGGAGCAGCCGCAACAGTTGGCCAATTATTCGGTAAAATCATTGAGTCGAAAAAACTGTAGATTGAAAATTTATCATCCCAGGTATCCGACGCAGTGTCCACCTACTATCTCTACATGAAATACGTGCATCAGTTCATTTTCGCTCTATGCACAATCATTCCACTTGGCGCTGATGATGTGCTTCGAAAAGGATCCGGTACCCTCTGCGAGGCACTTTTGATGGTGGAAGCCTTCCATAACAACATCGTGTTCCCCAACAAGTACACCGGTCCCGAGGAGACTCGCTTCAGTAAGGATGGCCATCGTGTCGAGAGTGAGACCTATGTGGGAGGACACGTCGAAGCGTTGGAGGCTGGAGTTTTCAGAGCTGACATTCCAGCGAGGTAGGCCATTGTAAACAGTGTCCCTAGACCCCCAAAATTTCCAGATTCCGTCTCGCGGTCCCTGCTCTTGAACAACTCAAATCTGAAGTCAAAGAGACTCTTCGGAAAGAGTTGGCTCGTGAATTCGAAGTCTCTCTCGACCAGGTCGTCGATTTCGAGGATCAATGTGCCGAAGTCGAAGAGTCTTTCGATGGCTTGATAAATGTCCCGACTCGTCTTGAAAATCCACGCATCTACCATTTGGATGTTGGCGCCATGTATCCCAATATCATTTTAACGAATCGATTGCAGGTATTTCGTGGTAAATTTACTTGAGAAATGTTCTTATTTCAGCCCTGCGCAATGGTCAACGAAGAGATCTGCATGGGATGCTCGTTCAACAAGCCTGACGCCGAGTGCAAGAGAACAATGGCTTGGGAGTGGAGAGGAGAGCTCAGTAAGAGTTGGCGAGATTAAAATTATTTTCATATGGCCTATTTCAGCCCCAGCCACCCGTGGAGAGTACCAACAAATCATGCAGCAACTCGAAGCCGAGTCTTTCGGAAAACCCCCGAAACACTTTCACATGCTCGAGAAGTCGGAACGAGAGGCCATCGAGATGAAGCGTATCAAGGACTACAGTAGGCGTGTCTATGGAAAAACCCATTTGACAAAACTCGAGATGCGAGAGACCACTATCTGTCAGCGTGAGAATCATTTCTATGTGGAGACTGTGAAGGCGTTCCGCGATCGACGCTACGAATATAAGGATATGTTGAAGAAGGCGAAGGGACGATTCGATCAGGCTCAAGCCGAGAACGATCTCCCCACAGTGGCCACGTCGAAGCTCGAAATGGTGCTCTACGAATCGCTTCAACTCGCGCACAAGTGTATTCTCAACTCGTTCTACGGCTACGTGATGCGTAAAGGTTCCCGTTGGTACTCGATGGAGATGGCTGGAATCGTGTGTCACACGGGCGCCAATATTATCAAAGAAGCACGCAAGCTGGTGGACAAGATTGGAAGACCGTTGGAGTTGGATACCGACGGAATTTGGTGCTTGATACCAGCATCGTTCCCCGAGAATGTGACATTCCAGTTGAAGAATCACAAGAGGAAAAATGTCACCGTCTCGTATCCAGGCGCCATGCTGAATGCTCTAGTCAACGAAGGCTTCACTAACCATCAATATCACACCTTGGAAAAAGATGGGTCCTACTCGAAATCCTCTGAAAATTCCATCTACTTCGAAGTCGACGGTCCTTACCAGTGTATGGTGCTTCCAGCGTCCAAAGAAGAAGGAAAGAAGCTAAAGAAGAGATACGCCGTTTTCAATTTAGACGGTTCACTGGCAGAAATGAAGGGTTTCGAGTTGAAGCGTCGTGGAGAGCTCAACATCATCAAGCACTTCCAGAGTCACGTCTTCAAGACTTTCCTCAACGGAAACACCCTCGAGGAGACGTATAAAGCTGTGGCAGGAGACGCGAATCACTGGTTGGACATTCTTCACTCTCACGGAGCGGAAATTTCCGACGAGGAGTTGTTCGACTTGATTTCCGAGAACAGGAGTATGTCTCGCAAGCTGGAAGATTACGGAGCTCAGAAGAGTACATCGATTAGTACAGCCAAGCGGCTCGCCGAGTTCCTGGGAGACGATATGGTGAAGGACGCTGGTTTGGCGTGTATGTTCATCATTTCAAGGCACCCCATCGGAGCACCGGTCACCGAGAGAGCCATCCCGGTGGCGATTTTCAAGGCGGACTCGAAAGTGAAGAGTCACTATATTCGGAAGTGGACGAAGCAGTCGGATTTCGATGATGATACTGATATCAGAGACATGTTGGACTGGGACTATTACATCGAGCGTTTCGGAAGTTGTATTCAGAAGATCATCACGATTCCAGCAGCGCTTCAAGGAGTGTCGAATCCAGTTCCACGTGTCCCGCATCCCGATTGGTTGCAGAACAAGATAAGGAACAAGTGAGTTTGTAGTTTGTAGTCTCTAAGCCTCTTCCCATTTTGCAGAGTCGACGCTCACAAACAGCCCCGTATCAACCAGATTTTCGCCGCCTGTCAGAAACCAACGACATCCAACGAGAATGGGAAGCGTCTACGAAGTCCTGATGCGGACGGGGACGAAGATTCAGATGAAATCATTGCTGTTGAGGATTCAGAAGACGTTGATACACAAGGAGATAAGGAGAATGGTGCGAAACGACAAAAGGCGATGACGGGCAAGAAGAACAAAGAGAAAGAGCCAGAATCCGCTACCCTGGAAAAGAAGACGTTGATAGATCACGGATTCGATGAATGGCTGGGATTCCTGAAGAAGAAGTGGAAGATTCAGAGGAAAGAAAGAAAGAATCATCTAAGAACGCGAGATTCAGACGCAGTGGACACCATTGTTCGTGGAGCAAGAGAGGCAGAGAGCGAGCGGGAGTGGCACATTTTGAGTGTCGAGCCGACCGCCGACTCCTCATTCTACAACATTTGGCTGTCTGTGCAAGGCCAGCTGCAGAAGATGACCATGAAGATTGGAAGGAAGATTCTCGTGGACTCCCGCGCGGCACGTGGCGATCGAGAGACCGTTCGACGCATTCTTCCACACCACAAACCGCCGGGATTCCTCTACGAATTTAGGACCGACGAGGCGCAGTTGACAGCGCTCATGGATAAGCTGTACTCCGAGACATGTGGCTCAACGATCGATGGAATCTATGAATCAGAAATCCCCACCGAGTTCCGAGCGGTTTTGCAGTTGGGCTCCACCGTCCGTCCGGATCACGGAGTCTCCCTTAGTAATCAGCTAACACTAGAGAGCTTGAGACCATTGGAAAAAATGAGCTATCTTCCACACGAGCAAAACATTCGCACCATCTTCCTCTACAAATTCTCGCAGGACACCCGCCACGTGTACTCTCTCATAGACACCTCCGGTTCCGCTGCCTACTTCTACATCGTCAACTCCGGAGACGTGCAGTTACCGAACATGGACGCTCTCTACGCATCTGCCTATACCAAAATCATGTCAACAGAAAGAGGAGAGCTTTGCAAGACACCCGAGAAGATTCCATTCACCGTCAAGAGATTCACATCGAATCAAGAATGCGAGAGGCAGTTGGGGAGAGCTCTGAGAGCGTATCGAGAGTTCTCTTCAAAGACCACCGTTGCGTTGCTCCTCTCCGACACGGAACCCTCTCGACTGGCTCGAAAGATTCCAAACCTCGGACTGTTCCCCAATGTGCAACTCCATGTGACGGAGCCCTCTTCCCTGCTCAACCAGATAGACTGGCAAAAAGTGGTGGCTCGCCGTGTCCTTCAACACTACTTCAACAGCTTCTTCTTCCTCACAGACTATCTCGAATGGGCACGCTACCTTCGTGTCCCCATCGGAAACCTCCCTGCCGACCACGCCCTCTTCGGATTGGATCTTCTCTATGCTAGACATCTTCAGAAGTCGGGACACGCGTTGTGGGCTACCAAGGCGAGTCGACCGGATCTTGGTGGAAAGGAGTTGGACGATATTCGATTGTCAGTTGACTGGAATCCACTGTCCGTTGATGACACGGTACTTCTGAATAGAGAGACGTTCTGTGAGACTGCATGTGTAGAGCTGCAGTTGAGTGCCGTGGCTGTGACAGCGTTAGTGCAAAGGAGTAGAGTGTTAGAGGCAGAGGGAGCCGATGATGTGGTCACTTTCGATTCGATGAACACTATTGCGCAACAGTCAGTGACCGGAGGAACTATGTAAGTTGACAGGTAGAGGTGTGCTAATAGAGCCCATTTCCAGCAACTCCATCGCCTGCTACGATGAAGGAGCAGCCGTGGACGCCTCGATCAAAGTGCTCAAGCAAATGCTGACAGAATGCGTCCGCCACATTGCCCATCAAGGAAACCGGCACGCCGACGAGGTTGTGATGACCGTCTCCAGATGGCTGAACACTCGCTCCGCGTTGCTCTTCGATTCGGCACTCACCCGGAGTATCTCTGTGCTCGAGAGTAAGCTGGTGCTCTTACTGTGCGCCGAGTGTGAGAGAATCGGAGCGAAGGTGATTCATGCGACTGCTCAAAAGTTGGTGTTGAATACGGGAAAAATGACGAGTGGAGAGGCGAAAGGATTCGTGGAGATGTTGATTCAATCATTGAGTACGAACGTCGTCTTCGCTGCACTTCATATCACTCCTGTGAAGTTCTTCGACTCCATGCTTTGGATGGACGCACACAATCATACGGGAATTTGTGTTAACGAAGAGGTGAGTGTTTGTGATCTGGTGAGGCTTAGAGACTCAAAACTTCAGGAATCCGAGACCCCCGACATCTTGGACGACTCCGCGCCCCAGGAACCCAATCGTTACGAGACGACAGCTATCTGGAAGATCGCCGAAGAGATGCCTGACGAATCGAACATCCACGAAGAGTTCCTTCAGATGATCGGCGCGTACATTCTCGAATTTCTCGAAACCAACCGTCAGCTACAATTCGATGCCGAATCCGCAGCAACGTTCCGCGCCGATGTCATCTCTCAAAAGATCTCCCATCGGCTGTATCGAGTGGTGAACAAGTTGGTGCATAACAACGCGGACAGCGCTCATTGTGCCACGTATCTCGTCAACGCCATCTGCCGTGCGCTCTCTTGTGATCAGACCTCGCAGTTGGCTGTGGAGGGTGTGAGAGACAATGCGAAGCGTCTACTTCATAATGTAGTTGGTACGTTTTTCTTGAACAACAACTCGAAATGAGGCTTGCTTTTCAGTTGAAGCCGACATGACTCCGCTCCGTCAAACCACTCTCTTCGTCTCCAACGTCTTCTGTAGTTCGTGCTCTCAAGCTTCCAATGTGTTCCTGTCGTCCACAGACGAGATACTGACGTGCTCGACTTGTCAGAGTGTGAGTTTTCGCTGTGAAATCCCCCAAGCAACCAAAATTTCTTTCCAGAAGCTCAACTCGGACGTGATCGACATGATGATCTGTGATCGTCTGAATCAACTTCTGACCACCTACCAAATCCAAGACCACCAATGCGCCAAGTGCAAATCCGTCCGGCACAATAATCTGGCGCTGTACTGCGAGTGCTGCTCTCCATTCGTTCCGCAAATCACCCCAGCTCAGTTGAGGCATGAAGCGACGACAGTGGAAACCGTGGCCAATGTGAGAAACTTCACACTGAGCACAGAACTTGCCACGTGGATTTTGAAGATGTTATAATTTAGAACTCGAATTTTGTGAATGTTGATTGATAATTTTTTTAAATTTCGGGTCCTGTTTCGTGCTCATATTTTCTTTTTTTCTCTTCTAATGTTTGATACCTAATTCCTGGTTTTACTGTAGCATATGCATACTACTATATGATTGAACGGTTTTTGAACATCAACTTCTTCATCTTGTTTTTCTTGAGACATTCTGATCGGAAAAGATCAGAACCCTAATAGTGCAAAACCTTTAGAAATTCATCAACAAAACACATCTCTCACTCCTTCATCATCGATGAATAACCATATCGTCTTCTAAGTAGTCGTCAAGATGGAAAAGAGTATACACTTCGGAATGCATGAGAATTCGATATGAGCGGGAAGACCCTATTCTTCCGGACGAGAGGGTCCCCCCTCATTCGCACCATTTCCCCCATCCAAAATGTCTTCTTTTCCGAGGTCTCCCGTGCTCTTTTTGCTAGTTTTCGGGATTTCGTTGACGTGGGCGAGATATTGTGTTCACAATGAGAAGGTTGGTTGCCTGAATGAGTTTTGTAGAGGCTTAGGAGAAATTGTAGTTTGTAGTCGCTAAGCCTCCCCAAAAGAGGCAGCTAGAATTTGTGATTGGTAGAGGCTTAGAGGCTACAAACTACAAAAACGCGTAAGCCTCTACAAAACACAAGAGAAGACAGTCGGCAAATTTTGTAGAGGCTTAGGAGAAATTGTAGTTTGTAGTCTCTAAGCCTCTACAAAAGAAACGCAAAAGCGTTTTAAAGGTGTCTGGTTTGTAGAGGCTTAGGAGGAATTGTAGTTTGTAGCCTCTAAGCCTCTACAAAAGGCGACAGACGACCGGTGGAGAGAATTGTAGAGGCTTAGAGACTACAAACTACAATTATTTGTAAGCCTCTACAAACCGACCAGCTGTCTTGTTTTTGGCTGCAAACTTTGTAGAGGCATAGAAACTACAAACTACGATCGCTCCTAAGCCTCTCCAAAACGCAAAAAGGCATTTGTAGAGGCGTAGACGTTTCAATAGTTTGTAGTCTCTAAGCCTCCCCGAAAATAGACGAGCGCTCGCTTGGTTATTGTAGAGGCTTGGCGGATTTTTTAGTATTAAGTACCCGTTACAAGACCTGCTATTCCAGAGCTGGTGTCAAGGCCACAACATCTGGGGATGGTGCTTCCACAACAAGTCCTCCGGTGTCTTCAACTGCGACGACGACGGATTCTGTGTGTCTCAGGAGCAGTTGAAAAACAAGAAATCCTCGGGTTGTTTTGCTCGCGATAACTCTTCCGTGTGCTGTTGCAACGATGCAGACGGATGTAATCTCGGATTCATTGGAGTGCCTCCGAAGTATGCTCACGGACAGCAGTGTGTCAACTCGATGGAGATACCCAATGAGGACATTCGGCTGTTCCGTCCGTGGTAAGTGAGAAGAACCCGTTGTCTTAAGCGAAGCTTGAAACTGGACCAAAAACTTTGATTACTTTCAGCGACGATCCCTACTGCTACTCCTTGCTCACCGCCGAGGAAGACGGCGGCCCGACTACCGTCACCCGAGGGTGTCACTCTCGAAAAATGGTGATGCATTTCATGTCGAAAAACGAGGATGATCAGTTCCAAAATAACACGAAATGGAGAGAGACAAAGCGGATCGCCGAGATGCCGAGTTGTTCGGAGATTCTCAAGGATCAGGGAAAAGTGAATGGAACGAGAAGTTTGTGTATTGATTACACATTTGACCAGGTATGAATAGGAGTAGTTTGGGGGTTGGTAGTTGATTTCAAGTTCACTCTATTTGTCAATGTTGAGAATAAGGAACTTTATCAGATACTAGGAGATTCTGGAATAGTTTTTTCTAAAAGTTTGGAGCAGGCAAGACATCAGTATCTGCAGAATTTGAGAATCGTATACCATGTTTCGCATCTCCTTACCGCTACTTTGACCAAATTTATCTTGGTTTCTGTGACAGTTATCAAAAAGTGGTCAACTAACAAAATGTTGCTCATAATGTCAGCATCATTTTGTTAGTTGACCACTTTTTGATATCTGTTACAGGAACCCAGATAAGTTTGGTCGAAGTGACGGGAAGGAAGTGCAGGTCTATTAGAGTAAATACGATGATCTGAGTTTCCGAGGATCCGGAAAAGATTGAGATTTGACTAGTAAAAAGAATCTCAAAATGATAAACTTTGGATCTTACTATTAGAGTGTGAAATTCTCTTAAAGTGTGAAATTTCATTGCATTCCTGATCTCTAAAAGATTTTTTTGAGCTCCTAGTCACTTTGGCACTTCTCCATCTAACATATCCATTTCAGGAGCCCGAAGACGGAGAAGAAGTCGGAGACGAGCCTATCCGAATGAAGGGACGTCTCTGTTGTTGTGACGGAACGAATAAGTGTAACGAACAGGCAATGTGGGCCGATGAGGGAATCAGTTTGACAGAGATGCTGGAAGAAATCGACAAGAGAAAAGTGCCAGTGGATGGAGCCATCAACATCTCCACTTTTGTCTCTGCCATTCTCCTCTTGGTGGGAGCTCTTTTTTTCTGAATAATAATAATTTTATAGATAACTTACATTTCTTTTATTTCCTTTTTTATCTTTTTGATGTCTTCAGTTTTTGCTCTCTCGAATTTCTTTGCTTCTCAATTTTCTTCTCAAAGTCTCTTCTGAACTTTTAACTTTTCGACTGACGGAATAAATAAATTTCGAAAAATACTTTATTCATCGATATACAGAGAGCGCAAAAATACACATATTATTAGAATTTTGGTTCATTTTTTTTGAAATCGGTTCCGCTTTTTTTTGGTAGTGGATATGAAGATGAGAAGAGACACCCATTGTCTTTCAGTAATTCTCTGAAATGTTATCGATCAAAAAAAAAAAATGCTTGTGTAGTTTGTGTTAAGCGAGGGGCAAGAAGTAACCGTATTCAATGGAGCACACAATTGAAAGTTAGGAAGAGAGGGGGGAAGAGAAAACTGGGATGGTTTCAAAGTTATTAAAGTAGTTGTCTTCTAGAATTAGTGAGGGAGAATCCACCAGAAGCAACAGTTAGAATGGAGAAAACGTTATTATGAATAGAGGCAGCACATTCGAATCATGCGAGTAATCGGAGCACGACAGCAGATATGAGAGCACAGCACCATGAAGAAGAGAGTCCAGAAGACGTGCCTGTTACTGTGGATTCATCGGAAGGCGGCAACGATGGAGACATTGGTGGCCAGCAGTCGTCACCGCACTTCTCTTGCAGGGAGCGCGTTTGTTTCGCCGAGTAGGTCATTTTGAGCTGAAAACGTATGCCAAATAATTGAAAAATGTGCTAGCCATGAGTTTCAAGACCAGTTGCTTGTCGTAACTTGGTCGAAAGTTGACCGATTTCCAGGGAACTTTCACAATGGTTTACACTTATTTTATTTTTTAGCAAGTTCAAGTTGTCAGATTGTTTTCAAATCTCCAAACGAATTTCCTCTGAATGATTATAAACACGGCCATATAGAGTACCAGACAAAGGGCGTTTTAGTGCAGAATGACCAACTTTGAGCAGTAGAAAAAGTATGTTCCAATCAATCGATTTTTATAAAACTTGGTGAATGTATTAAGCAACTCTAGATCTTCATTTTTGCAGTTGACAACTTTTTTTGAAAGTTGCTGTGAAGTGAGTTACGTCTTGATTGTGATTTTCCAAAAAAGTTTTCAACAACAAAAAAGAAGGTCTAGAGTTGCTTGATACATTCACCAAGTTTTATAGAAATCGAGTGATTGCGACATACTTTTTGAACTGCTCAAAGTAGACCTTTTTGCACGGAAAACCACCACATTTGTGGGTTAATCTTGTTTCTGACTCTTTTTCGAACCAACACCGGTCAATTTTAACGCTTGGTTTGAAATTTCCGCCAACTCACCTGCTCCTCTGGATCATAGTAATCCACCAACCGGAAGTTGGCCGGTTTCTGATCGGCCACCTGGTAGCTGACATCCGAGTACAACGACAAGCACACTGGTTTTCCGCCGAGCTGAAAAATTTTCGTTTTTCTTTGGTAGAGCACAATAAGAGCCACTAAATTCTCTATTTTTGCTAAAAACTCTGGCAAACCGAGAAGTTTCGGAATAGTTAGTTTACCTATGTTTCCATATTAGTGGTCTAGGATCTCAAAGCAGCCTACCGGATTAAAGTACACATTCATCTTGGTATCCTCCTTCTCCATCTCCACTCTCTGTAAGTCCTCGATTCCGGTCAAAGTGTGTACTTGTTCAGCATCGAAGCGGTAGCCACTAAGAGCATCGATTTCAGCAAGAGCCATGTTGGATTTTCCGGGCCGGGTGTAGCTGAAAAATGATGACTTGGGGTCTGGTAAATGCTCACCAGGCTAGTTCTTCAGTGCCGCCAAAAGTTTTCTATAAATTGATTCATATATAGAGCAGAATCGGAGATTTTGAATGTCTTGACTTTTAGAAGTTTGCGTAGATAGTCACTTGGCACATTTACAAGCTCATAGCCTGCTCATATTAGCCAGTTTATAGAATGTTCCCAGAGTTAATGAGAATAGGACACCTTGGTTAAAACTCACTTGCAACACAAATCCAATTGTAGCCGATTCCCTGCTCTCATCTCCTTGATCTCCTGCGAGCAGAAGAATGGAGCATCGTCGTTCAGCGAGTCGCGATAGTAGGAGTACGACAACTGCGCAAACACCACTCCAGACCCATTCGCTTGAACCGAGACCAAATCGTTCAACGAGCTCAACTGATACGATTGAAGCACGATCGCATTCCGTGTGTTCACATCGAAAGTGTGCGAGTGTTTTCCGTTCTGGATCGTCAGCTGACTGGCATGCTTGTCCGAGTAGGTCACCGCTGCGTAGCCGGAGAGCGCTTGCAGAGCCATGACGGTGTCCTGAGTGGAAGTGAAGCCTCCGAGCTCGTTGCGTTGGGATACAAGCCAGCGGATGATGGAGAGAGCTTCGGAGGTTTGGTTTTGGGAGAGGTACGAGAGAACTGCGTAGGAAGTGGTTTCAATGTCGACTGGACGGGCCTGGAAAACGTGGATTGAGATTAGTCGAAAAGTCTAAACAAGCGAAATAGACCGATTTTCATTGGGAATAGAGCGTAAGAGCGTATAATCAAACACATCTGCCATTGGTTTTCAATCTGGCCTTCTTCAATCTTATGACCAATTCTTTGGGATTTTTGGTCAAGAGAGACACTAATCCAGATTGAAGTTGAAATTTCTAGATGAATAGTGGTGTTTTTAGTGCTTTAGTTTGATCAAGTTATGGGTCAAAACAATCAGATACTCCGAATACAGTTCCGATCATAACTCATCAGTTTTGGTGAATTTCAGTGCGAAATGGTCAACTTTGAGCAGTTGAAAATCTATGTTCCCATTACTCAATTAATATAAAACTTGGTGAATGTATTAGGCAACTCTAGATCTTCATTTTTGTAGTTGACAACTTTTTTCGAAATTGCTGTGAAGTGAGTTATAGTCACGCGACAATAAAAATTGGTGCAAACTTCCAACTTTTTCGGACCAGTGATCTTAACTGACTTGATTGAAAGTTTCGTAGAAAGTTGTCAGCTATCAAAATAAAGAGTTAGAGTTGCTTGATATGTTCACCAGGTTTTATAGAAATCGAGTGATTGGAACATACTTTTTCAATTGCTCAAAGTTGGCCAATTTACACTGAAAATCACCAGAAGGGGTAGAATTATGTACCTAGACCCACTAACCTGGAACAAATACGCGTTCTTCTCCTTCGGCTTCTCCGTCTTCTTCGGCACACTCGCGAACTTCACATCTCCACTCTTCTCCACCACCTTATGCTTCTTCAACATCTCGAACGCCTTTCCAGCCTGCTTGCTCTTAGCCAACTGCAACGCGTAGGCCACCACAGACATCGTGTACGCATTTCCAGCCACCTCATCCAAATGCTTCTCCAAATACGCCACCGCTTTCCCATTCTCCATTCCGTTCTCCAGCATCGAGATCAACACAAACGCGGTGAGCGCGACACCTCCATCCTGCGCACCTCCCTGCATATCCTTGTGATGTACCTCTCCCCGCTCCGCGAACGCTCCAGACTCCATTTGTTGGGAGTTCAAGAAGGCAACAGCGCGGGAGATAACGTTGGGGTCTACGAAGGCGTACTGCTTGGCGTGGTGGAAGGATCGGACGACGAAGGCGGTGAGCCACGTGGAACCGGCTTTGTCGCTGTCTCCGAACGCCGAGAAGGAGTTGTCGACGCGTCTGGAAACCGAGATAGAGAATCTAGTTTGTATTCACTGATTAGCTTACTTATAAGTCAACTCCCTCTGAATTCCCTGCTCGATGAACTTGATAGCCTTGGCTTCCAACTGACTCTCATTCCTATTCGTCGCTCGGAGGTACTTGACCACCAGAATATTAGGAACCAAATTCAGCATATTCTGCTCTCCACACCCATACGGCATCTGCACCAACTTGTGCGCGTTGTTGAGCACCGGTCCCATCATATCTCCAATGACATCGATCCTCGCCTTCTGCGATCCATCGACAACATCGTTCGGCCAAATGAGCTCGATAGTTTTCGAAAAGTCCGACGAGTTGTTGTTCATATCGATCACAAATGGAATGTTCCGATCCACTCGATATCCCTGGGGGTCTACTCTCAAATTCATCTCCACTGCATCTCCTCCTTGCGATGCGATCGCCGAAATGTGTACAGGGATCTCTCCGATCGAAGATGGAACTATTGGGAAGTACACTGCCTTGGAAGTGCCTCCACCAGCCACCGAGACAACTCTCACATTTTGTTGCCCAACTTCGTCACGCTTCACCACAGTTCCATCCTTCTTGAGGAGGTCGTAGCCAGAGTCTTGGTTGTATTTCAATGTCACAGTTACCTGAAAAAAGTAGACTTTCAGAAGTTAGGATGAACTCAAAAAACTAAGCCTACATCCTGCTCCTTCTCCATATAATTGAAGACCAACACGAGCAGCGCGAATTTCTCTCCTCGTCGCACGGCATACGGCAGGTTGAGTTGGATGAAGAACGGGCGGAACACACGCAGCTTCGAAGAGGTTGGCGCCACGCCAAGACCATTCTCATCGTTGATAGCAAATGTGGAGGCGACCCAGGAGGTGATGGTGTCCGGCGCGGCGACCTCCATTTCAACCTCACCACTGGAAACACGCTTGTGGATGCATGAGGCTATGATTGGGGTTTTAGATATCCTAACTTAGGTTTCAATGAACCGATTTTGATGAATACTAGGCAGGGATGTCTAGAACCCAAGCTGTGCCGCTGAGCTCAGCGAGCCGACCAGATTCTTTACGACTCTATAGCTAGCATGATTGCTCCAAATGTCTAGGTTCTAGATTCTAGATGCATAAAGAATGTGTCTCGGATGTTCGGGGTTTCAAAACCGCCCATAGTCATGGATCCATAGTACCCCTACGTCACCATGTCACAGTGCTGGCTATAATTCTCTCTTTTGGTGAATTTCAGTGCAAACTTTGATCAGTAGAAAAAGTATGTTTCAATCATTCGATTTCTATAAAACTTGGTGAATGTATCAAGCAACTCTAGATCTACAATTTTGTAGTTGACAACTTTTTACGAAATTCATAATCAAGTCAGTTTTGTCGCGTTTAAGATCATTGGTCAAAAACGTTGGAAGGTTGCACTATGTTTTGATGTCACGTGACAAAACGCGACGTAACTGACTTCACCGCAATTTTCGTAAAAAGTTGTCAACTAGAAAAATGAAGATCTAGAGTTGCTTGATACATTCACCAAGTTTTATAAAAATCTGGTGATTAGAACATACGTTTTCAACTGTTCAAAGTTGACAGATTTTCACTGAAAATCACCAAAAGAGATAGACTCCAAAAGAGACTCCAAAAGAGATCGCCAAAAGAGATAGGCAGCACTGTAGTTAGCCAAAGCATCAAGATGACCCACCTCGTCGAGTTCAAATCCGACCAAATCCAAGTGTGCGGGAAGAACTTCCTGACCGTCGGCGGAGGTGGCGCGGCGCCGGCCATCGGTGCCGGAGCGAACGCGGCCTCGGCCATCGCCGGACTGCTGTCCATCATCATCACTAAAGGACCACCAGGTAAATGGAATCTTCTCTCGATCTCTAGAATCACCTTTTCCTCCTCTTCTCATGAACTTACCAGGGAAGAACTCACGTTGCGGCTCACGGTAGAGAAGCGCGTCGGTGAGCACCACAAGACCGGCGTTCTGAAGGGAAGAGAGATTTGGGTCAGTTGGGAGCACAACAAAAAACTCACCGTGAAGATCGACTGAGCATCGCTTCCCCCAATACCCCACCACGGTCTCCAGATGGATCTCTTCTTCCGATCAATCGCTTCCCAAGGTCTTCCACCACCATATCCCATGTTATTCGAGTCATAGTTCTCCAAATCCGCCTCCACTTTCTCTCTCGTGATATCATTTCCAGTCTTCAAGAGAAGCACACTTTGATCCACCACTAGTAATCCCACAAATGAGTTCTTATCCGAGGTCACTTTGAATTTCACATTCTGCCCCGGCTCAACGGCTTGCTTATCGATAGAAAGGGACACTTGGTTCTGGAAGATTCCCTCCACCTTGAAGTCAAGGGCATCGACAAGGACCTCTTGCGAGTTTTCAATGATGGCATAGACGATGAGACGGGATTTCGGAGCCATCTGGAATGAGGAAAGTTCAAAAGTAAGACATCCGAATTCTAACTCACATTTGCTGTTGCTGGGAAGCTAATCGTCGCGTGTTCCGCGTTGACAACCATCTGCTGAGAAACCACAATGTTCGATCGAGACATGACCTGAAAAAAATTGAAAGGTTGGTTAAAAAACCCCTTTTCCAGATGCCCACCTGATAAGTGATAGTAGACAGCGACTGTGTGGCCTTCAACGAGAAGCTCAAGCTCTTCCCCACATCCACAGCTCCCTCGTTATCAGCCAACAACTGCAAGAAGCTCTTCGACGGGCTAACAGCAGCCTCCACGTAGAGTGACGCATAGATTGGGGTGGCCGTGAAGTTGTCCTTCCCTCCGATGTCATAATGCGCCTCGATTCTTGCCGACGTGCAGTTGATTGGTGGTTGAAGAGTAAGCACACTGGTTCCATGAGCATCCACCTCCACGATCTTGGTCTCCTTCTCCTCTTGCAGCGAAGACGTGTCATGGTTGTAAGGGTAGTTGTAGAATGTGGACACTTGAACTCTCTTGGGGAGCGTCGCCTTGACAGGAGTGTCATCCATCTGCTTCAACGCCACCACCACATTGTAGGTGAGTCCTGGTTTGAAGGTGTCTCCTTGCTTCTCAACGTCCAGTTTCACTTCTTCCCGGAATGTCGAGATTTGATGCGTGGCGTTTCTCTCGATTTCGGTGATATCCTCGGTGACAGAGGCGACGATTCGGATCGAGCCTCCTCCCCATTCCTGGAAAAACACAATCTGTGATCCTTGGTTGGATAGTTTGAGCTTGTTCTGAGGCCATCAGAGGAGGCAAATTTCAGTTTCTGGTTCTCTGGATTTCAAGTTTATTCTTGGTGGTTTCTATTCTGCCTAGCTCAATTTCAGGCTTACCAGTTAGGCTTCTAGGCTCAACCAAGAGTTTCCCAATTCAATCTCACTAAACACTACTTTTAGCTTCATGAAATTCCAGCCAATCAAAAACTCACTTGCAACAACTTGTGTCTCTTCAACTCGTCATTCGAGAAGACCACGGCAGCCTCTCCTTGTCTATTCAACTTCACCGTTCTCTCCATCAACTCCTCCTCGATCACCTTTCCCTGCTCATCAAGTTTCGCTCCGGCGATTGCGTGCCATCTGTGCCATGGAAGCTCCAGGGAGACTTTGGCCTTTCCGGACACCCCTTTTCCATAGGTGTATCTGAAAATGGTTGGTAGGATTTTGTCGAAACTAAAGCTGAATTGATGTAGAGTTGCACCAAGTTGAACTCACTTGGCATCGACGAAAACCGACAAATCATCATTGATGGTGATAAACGAGGAAGTCTTGATGGTGACTTCGAATTTGGGCAGCACATAGGTATCCACTGTGAACGAAGACTTGTCCTGCACCCCATTCGATGTCTCCACTTCAATAGTCCAGTCTCCCAGAAGAGTCTCCTCGGCCAGTTGGAGTTCTCCACTGTAGACGCCTGGAAAGTTTGGGGATTCATGTATGGTAGAAGATGAGACATTTTGGGACACGGCACTTCTGTCTTGGGACGAACCCAGATTCAGAAAGTGACAGCGCAAAACTAGGAAATCTTCACTCACCCCTATCCAACGCCACTCCAATCGTCTGCGAGATCAAATTCCGGCTCGGATCGAAAATCTTGATCGTCGCATTTCCCACGTACGGCTTCAAGTCCGACTTGACCACGATGGCTCTGTACCTGACCAACGAAGCCGGACGGTAGATGGCTCGATCGGTTTGGATGAATACTGACAACGCCTTTTGGTCGTACTTCAGCTCCTTCTCGTTCTCGAAAAGAAGCTCCGAGTTGAGCGTCTCACCGCGAATGTAGAGCTGACAGATGAAGGAGATTTTTCAGTTGTGGGTTCACGACTCACCTTGTACCCCTGTCCTGGAGTCAATGATTGCGCAGGCATCTCCGACAAACTGACAGTCTGAGCAACACCTGGCTTCAGATTGCTCATCACTCTCGCTGCAATCGTCTCATTCTGCTCTGTTCTCACTTCGATTCGCACAATCATATCCTCATCGGTGGGCGGCTTCAGGAGGTTCATGCATACCGAATAGGGTTGGTCTGGTCGGACGACTGCTGGAGCGACGAGCATGTATGTGGCGGGTCTGGAAACAAGCAATTCTTAGGCCACGTGCTGTCAAAGGATCATTGTGGAGAGGCTTCGAAAGTTGTGTAGTTTATAGTCGCCAAGTCTCTCCAATGCGACCAGCCGTTTTTGCCTGGTCACGCGTTTTGTAGAGGCTTAGAGACTACAAACTACAAATGCTCCTAAGCTTCTACAAAATTCTCCCCATGCTTTTCGCTCTCCTGTTTTTTGTAGAGGCTAACGTGTTTTTGTAGTTTGTAGCCTCTAAGCCTCTCCAAACTTCACAAGCGCGAAAACCGGTCGGCAGATTTTGTAGAGGCTTAGAGACTACAAACTACACCAATTCCTAAGCCACTACGAAATTCGCCGACTTCCTTTCGCTCTCCTGTGTTTTTTAGAGGCTTACACGCTGTTGTAGTTTGTAGCCTCTAAGCCTCTACAAAATTGCGATGGTCGGCAGCGTTTGTAGAGGCTTAGAGACTACAAACTACATCGATTCCTAAGCCTCTACAAAACTTGCCGACAGCCGCCCGCTTTCGTGAATATTTGTAGATGCTAAGTTGCTCAAGACGACTATTAGCGGTTCTTGTAAACCCACAACAAAGCCAAAAAACTCACTTCATCGGCGCCGTCGTTGTCGACACCGCCGCAGAGCTGGGGCTCTGTCCGAGCACTCCTCCGTGGTACCAGACCACGAAGAAGAGGTTGAGAATTAGCAATCGCATTTCTGGAAAATATATTTTTCATGAAAAATGCAAGAGGAGTCAACAGACAAGAATTTCAGAGTTCAAGAACTTGAAGATTCATACGTACAGTGCTGGCCAAAAGCATTCAATGAATTTGGGTGATTTTCAGTGCAAAATGGTCAACTTTGAGCAGTTTAAAAGTATGTTCCAATCACTCGATTTCTATGTAACATGGTAAATGTATCAAGCAACTCTAGATCTTCATTTTTGTAGTTGTCAGCTTTTTCTGAAAATTGCTGTGAAGTGAGTTACGTCGCATATTTTCACGCGACATCAAAACTTGGTGCAAGCTCCCAACTTTTTCGGACCAATGATCTTAAACGCGACGTAACTAACTTTACAGCAATTTTCGTAATAAGTTATCAACTACAAAAATTAAGATAAAGAGTTGCTTGATAGATTCACCAAGTTTTATAAAAATCGAGTGATTGAAACATGCTTTTCCAGCTGCTCAAAGTTGACTATTTTGCACTGAAAATCACCAAAATTCATATACTTTTGGCCAGCACTGTACAAGACTCGGAAAGTTAGAAAACCGGAAGAAAAACAAGGAACTTTTTTTCCCGCATTCGTGACTAATCGATGAATTCGGGAGATAATGTGGTCAGATCGGCATCTAGATAAAATGAAAAGGAGACATCTGGATTAAGGAGCACACAGACAGAGAAGGTAGGAGAATCTTAGAATAGACAATGGACAAGAGCTACGGCCCTAGGAATCAGATTGAAGTCCTCTCGAGACTCCCCAAAATCCGGATGTTCGGACGCACAGACAGATGTGAGAAGAATGATGACCACAGAGAATCTAGGGGCGAAAAAAGGGATCGGCAATAAAACCTTGACCGTTTTGGTGGTGTGGGCGACCGGAGAGGAATGGGGAGAAGAAGAAGACGTAATAGTAGTGGAAAAAAGGCGAAAAAAACGATTAGAGAGATATCAGAGACGGAGAGACGCAGCGACAGATGCATTTACGGACGGTACGTACAAGGGGAGACAACAATTACAATGCAATCGGCCACCCACCACAAACTGCTGCTGCTGCTAAACTTTGACAAATCACTTTGCCTTTTTTTGTCGGTTGTCTACTTTTTCCCCTAAAATGTAGAAAAGTGGGGAGAGAGACACGCAGATGTTGTGGTCATCTGTATCTGGGTGGGTGGGGCACAGGGAATTTGAAGGTGACATCATCATCATCATGGTTTAATCGTTCACAAAGAAGTCGGAATTTGAAGAAATTCAAAGATTCTGAACATTGTGATGTAACTTTCCTTGAGCTTGGAACTTTCTGGCTTTAAAGATTCTAAGATTTTCAAATTCCACGTTTCCAAAATCTTGAGGTCCTGAGATCTGAAACTCTGAGATCTGAAACTTTGAGGTCCTGAGATCTGAAACTCGAGTGAAGCTTCTGTAGAGACTGTTTAAACCATACTTGCAAAACTACGGGCCGGCCCGCGGCCCGGCCCGCTGAGATTTTCGGCGGGCCGGGGGTCATTACTGAAGCTGATTTTTTTCCCGATTTTTCGGAAAAAAGGTATTGAAAAGTAACTTTTCTGGAACCAAATTGTTCTTTTTGTACTTTTTGATTTGAAAAAAAAGATTCTCAAAAAATAGCATAAATTTTTTCGTTCTCTTTCATAGACAAAATAAAAAATTTGAAAAAAAAAAAATTCAGTTGAGTGAGGCGGGCCGGACGGGCCGGGCCGGGAAAATCCTCCTACCGGCCCGGCCCGTTGCAAGTATGGTTTAAACTTCTTTCGGACTTTTCAGACCACCAAATTCTTGTGTTTTTCAAAATCCACATCCTTCATACCCCTTCAGAACTTTTCAAAACCATTCAGACTCCCTGAAACCTTTCAGAACCATTGAACATCAAGAAAAAAAGGCTCTGCGGTTGAAATGACAAAGAGGAACCGACCCGAAAATGGTGGGTATTTATGAACGTTTGATTCGACCTTCGTCGTCTCAAGTGAGGAAAATGGAGACAAGTTGAAAGAAGAAAGAAAAAAGGGTTCTCGTTCCGATTTTCGAATGGCTAAACGAAGATTGAAGAGTTGTTGAAAGAGGAGAAGATCAGATGAGGTAGATCAAGATGACGATGGTTTTTGATGGGTTGGCAAGGAAGTAGATGTTGAATTTGCTTAGAGAACTCAGAAGAGAAATTTTAACATGAGATTTTGAAGTTCTTCGAGACAGCAATAAGCTGGAAAAAAAGAACATGAAATTTTCAATGTTTTGAATTTCTCGATTTCAAGATTTTCAGGTTTTGAAAAGAAACGTGTGATTCAAAAGGATTCCGATTGCGAGACTTTGAGTATTCGGGATTTCAAGAGCCTGATAGTTTTGAAATCTCAAACATTCAGATTGTCAGAAACGCTTCCAGAATCTGGAAATCTTGAAAACCTGGTCCTCTGTTCTAGGGTTTAGAGCTTTGGCATTTCAGAATCCTCCTTTCGAAATTCTGAATTATGCAATTTCCCGGAGACTGAGAATCTAAAAGTTGAGAAATTCCAAGACTCTGAAACTTCTATTAAACCTCGAAAACTTTTGAACTTCAAGGTTGCAGAAACTGAAGTTAGAACAATAACCAGCAATTCGAGAACCAATCCAAAGCACTTCGAAATTGTTGAACAGTTCAGTATCTGAACCTCAAAATCAGTTCTCAAAGTGATATCCTGTTCATTAAAAACCTCCTAAATCCCTCCATGACCTAACTTTCCCCGACAAGAGAAAGTTAGGCCCCCATCATCATAGATCCCATTATCCCGACCCAGAATGCTAACTTTCTTGGTGGTGGATTACGGTTCCCTTTCGACAAGCAGAAAAAAAAACACGAGAAGAAGAACGAGGAAATCTCACACATCCGTATACGGTGTGAATTCGTTCAGAGATCAGATACGCAGAGAAAAAAGGCGGAGAATTCTCCGGATGTCGAGAAAGTAGTTTCCATCGAATGAATTCGTCTTCCTTTCTCTTCCCCCAATGTCAATCGGGGGCGGAGCCTAAATGGATAAGGAAAAGACAATGAGAGAGTGTGTGGGAATGGAGAGACGTAGACATGGAGAAGAAGAAATCCATAGGATCACACGAGTGATCCTCTTCTTCTTCTTCTTCTTTTTCTCACTTCTGTTTAGATATATCGATGTGAGAGATGAACCAGAGATATCATCAACACGGTGATAAGGTGATAATTGAGAGTGATAGAGAGTGTGTGAAACCGAGAGACGCAGAGAACATGAAGAAGCTGGAAGAGAAGGTCCCGAGGGTGAGTTGGGGAAGCATGAGTCATTTGTGGGAAACAACATGTAGAAAATAGTTTGTTTGTGTCATGAGGTGTTGAGGAAGAACACAGAGGAGAGTTCAAAAGTCCAAGAAGTGTTCTTTTCGAATTCTTGGAATCTTCGCGGAACTTCAGAATCCAAAATGAGCAGAATCTCAAATTACATAGTGTCTAGATTTTCAAATGAATCTCTCACAAAACAATTTGAGAATCTGTCCCCCCCAAAAATAGGCTTAGTAACAACAAAAAAAAGATGAAAACAGGAACTTCCTGATTTGAAATCCTCAACAATCTAATTTCTATTTCGGAAACATCACAACTTCAGAATCTCGCTTCTCACTACTTGAAAGACGAAAAGTAACTGAAAAACTACGAAATTCAGACCTTGATTTTATGTTCAGAATCTTGGTGTTTCAGAACGTTGAAAATTCAGATATTCCTTCAAACTCTCTTCACATAAATTTGGATAATCCTTCAGAATCTCAAAAATCACGAACTACATCGAAGTTCTCCGAGCAATTCAGATCCTTAGGAATCAGAGTTTCAGAATTTCTACAGCTTGAAATTTCAAAATCTCTGGCTCTCTGAATCTTTGAACTTTGTAGATTTCGAATTCTCTAACGAACATAGAATCTGAAGATCGTAATCTATAACAAGGAATATCAGAAACTTCAAAACAGAACTTCAAAAAAAAAAAAACTGAACCTCTGAAACTGAAAACTTCTAGAAATTTCAAAACCAAAGTTTTCGACATTCAAACTCAAACTCTCCCATTCTATTTATGTCTCCCCCATCTCCATCACTAAAACATTCCCCGATGACTCATCACACATTCTTTGACCAACTGTTTCAACCACTTGACGAATGAAAAACGAAGAAAGGGACGAAAACTTTTCGTTCCTCCTTCTCTCTCTCAATACCTGGAGAAAACTAAGACGATGGATGGGGGATTAAGAAGACGAAGAAAACTGAGAAATAAATAGACAATTGTTGCAAGCAGAGAGAGAGAGAGAACGAGGAGACAAATAGATCAAGCAAAAGAAAACAAGTTGTGTTCCCGACACACAATGAAACTATCCACGAATTTTTCACTTTCTCGCCCAAAGGGACACCAATTATCCCCCCTTTGCAGTAGTCGTCGGATTCGGATTCGGATTCAGATGACGTGGAACAGATGATATGGAAAATGACTAGGCGCCCTGATGGTCATCGCTTTGGTATTTGAACTAGCCTAATCGTCTTTTGATCTCTATACAAGCTTTTGTTTGGCTAACGAGACACTAATTGTTGTGGTGGTTTTTGGAAATCGATGATGCAAAAGTGCTCTATTGACTGTACATAAGGATTAGAGATAGTGAAACTCAATTTCTCAGCTATCAGTATTTTTCGAAATCAGAACATTCTGAAAGAGATCGGAATCTGAAAATCACGAAAACTAGATACTTGGGGGTTTCGATGTTCGGGGACTTTGAGGCGACCTCGAATTGTAATAATTCATGCAAAACTCTTTTTGTCTTTCCAGAAAATAAAACTTTCCCAAAAATAATCTCCGCCCCCACAAGTCAGTAGTAAAACCAGGAAGTGGGGTGAAATGAGACCTAAGTACAGTTTATGCACTCAAAATCGAATCAACTTTGAATGTTCAAGATCGAAATTTCAACAGCAGAATTGTGTCCATTCTTAGACTCCAAATGTTTCACTCAAAATCAAAAAAAAAAGAAAACGGGAGATTAATTACAGTAGCTGCCAATGAAATATCCCCTTTTGTGATTTTCAGTGCAAAATGGTCAACTTTGAGCAATTGCAAAAGTATGTTACAATGACTCGATTTTTATGAAACTTGATGGATGTATTATAAAAACCTAGATCTTCATTTTTGTAGTTGACCACTTTTGTTGAAAATCACGTTCAAGACGGTTATATTCCTTCAAAGACCAGTGACCCAAAAATTCCCGAAATTAGCACTGAAATGAGTCGAAATTCAAGGTGGCGTCAGTATAGGCGATATAACTGACTTGAGAGCGATTATCAGAAAATGTTGATAACTACAAAAATAAAGATCTAGGTTTGTATAATACATCCACCAAATTTCAGAAAAATCTGATAATTGTGAACTACTATTGACCATTTTGACCATTTTGCACTGAAAATCACAAAAGGGGGTATTTCATTGACCGCTACTGTATATCTTGAGCCCTAAACTCAAAATTGAAACTCACAACTTTTAGAAGTTCAAGAGTCGTTGAATTCTTCTCAAATCTGCAAAAACAGAAATTTCTAAACACTTCCAGTTGCACTGAAAACAATCAACAGGAAAAGAACAAAAGGTCAACAACTCCCCCTCTCTATTTACCCACCCGATTCCCGTGGTTCTTCCATGATCTTTTCCCCAATGTACTCACTTCGCCAATTGACACACCGAATGTTTATCTATCCTGTATCTGTGCCCCACCCCAAAATGACACGTCATCAATTGAATTTTTTTGCAAAAAAGGAGATAATAGGTGACGATAGGAGGAGATTTACGAGCAGAGATGATCTAGAACTAGTTTTTAAACAAGAAGAGATCAACTGGTGAATAGAAGTGTGATGCTGTGAAGGTTCAAAAGTGTGGTAGTGACTCATGGATCATGACAATAATGTCTATGAAGTTACAGGTAAAATGGAAGAGTAAAACCCTCTTCCTGTGAACCAAACAGAACAGCTGCTCTTGGTAGTAGAAGCGCCCACTATGCGAACGGCAGACTTTGTAGAGGCTTAGGAATTGATGTAGTTTGTAGTCTCTAAGCCTCTACAAAACCCGCCGACTACCTCTGCCACTCGCATACTTTGTAGAGGCTTAGCGACTACAAACTACAATATTTAGTAAGCCTCTACAAAACGACTGAGAACGAGCGACGGTCGACAAAATTTGTAGAGGCTTATGGAGTTATTGTAGTTTGTAGTCTCTAAGCCTCTACAAGGTTCGGGAGAGCGAGCGACGGCAGGCATATTTTGTAGAGGCTTAGCAATTGTTGTAGTTTGTACCCTAAGCCTCTACAAACTCCGGCATTTTGTAGAAGCGTAGATACTACAAACTACAATAATTCGTAAGCCTCTACAACGTCCAAGAGCGAGAACGCCGGTGGTTAACAAGTTTTGTAGAGGCTTAGGAACACATGTAGTTTGTAGTCGTTACTATTTTATTTTCCAAAACAGTTAGTATTATGAAACTTTATACAATAAAGAAATCACATCGTTTCCATAGGAAACTGAGTCTCAAATAAAAAAAGAGGCGATCGGATAAATAGTAATACAGTTTTGGGGGGATAGTGGGGAAGAAACAAAACGGAAACTTGTAGTTTGATTACAAAAAAAAATAGTAGACGAAGTAGAAGGGGAGGAAGAAGAAGGCGTCGAAATTCGGAAGACATTGGATTCTGGAGGCGAAGACGTCATCTGAAAAAAAGGGGATACATAATTGGCAAGTATACATGAAACTTTCGAAAAAGAGAGAGAGGGGGGAAGTGTATGTTTCAATTTGTTTCCGCTAATCTTCACATTCTAATAATTAAGTTAGACTGGGGGGAAAGGAGAAGGATTGAATTTCAATTTGGATTCAATTTACATTCACAAGGTGTGAGAAAGTTTCACTGAACTTGAGAGTAGAGCGGAATTCCGTATTGGAAATATAGGATGGGAGGGATCGGACTACTTCGGAATCTGAACCGCAGAATTCTGAAGCCTCAAGATCTAAAAACCTGAAAACGTTCAATACCCAAGAACATCTAGATCTCATTGTCAGAACCTTAAAAAATCAAGAAAAAAAATTCAAAAACTTGTCTGCAGAAATCTGGAGAATTCTTTAAACTTTCGGAGACTCAGAATCTCAAAATTTTAGAATCATCAAGACTTCAAAATTTTCAGATCTATTTTCAGATCTGCATCCCTCGAAAATCGAGCTTGAGAATCTGAACTTCACTTCGGAATCAGAATTTTAGAATTACGAAACCTCAAAATCCTGGAACCTGAAAGCCCCAACAACCAAGAATACCATATTTTACTTAATAAACCAGCACCCCCTTCCCATCACTTTGACCAAATTTATCTCGGTTCTTGTTAGAGATATCGAAAAGCGGCTAACTAACAAAATGTTCCCCTATTTATCACAAGCATTTTGTTAGTTGACCGCTTTTTGGTAGCTATTACAGGAACCGAGATAAATTTGATCAAACCGATGGGAAGAGGGTGCCGGTTTATCAAGGGCATTACGGAATCTATAGATCTCATTGTCAGAACCAAAATCAAAAAACTCTGTCTGCAGAAAACCGGAAAATCCTTCAAACTTTCGGAGACTCAGAATCTCCATAAACTTTAGAATCTTTTATCTTTTCACAGTTTCAGATATTGGTATGTTTCAAAATTATGGATTCCAGAATCTCATGATCCCAAATCAACTTCTGAAATTCGGAGAAAATGAAATCTCTGGAATCTTGAAAAAACTATGAAACAAAAATCAGAATCTAACAAAATCTCGCCAGAAGATTCCATCAGATTCTGGCCAGGCTTTCCCTTTTCTCTCAAGTTTCTCAGAGTCCATTTTCCTACCCCATACATATATCAACTAACCTTTCCAATCTATCCTCTGGACTCATTTGGCGGCAACTTGCGTCCCTTCTTCCCTCCTGGTCTTCTCGGCGGCACTCCAGTCGGAGCTTTGAATCCAGAGGAGCACCCCTGGCCACTACTCCTCTCCTCTTCCTGTACCACCGAACAGCCTCTCTTCTGGCTAGCCACCTGCACAGGTGCATGCTTTCTCACTTTCACATAGAGCGGTAATTGGTACGACGGGTTTCGGGCTCTGTCGATTTGGTCCTGCGTCGGACGCTCGTCTCTGGTCAAGACAACGAGAGGGGCAGGTGGTCCGTATCCAAGGAAGTCGGCGTCCAGCCACTCGAGACTTTTCGGCGTGAGTTTGTAAAGCTGGAAACGGGGAAGGTTCCTCTAATTGAGCGGCACCTCGCTGTCAAACACTTGACCAGAATTATCTCGGTTTCTGTAACAGATATCAAAAAGTGGTCAACTAACAAAGTATTGAACACAAAGTGAGCAATAATTTGTTATTTGGCCACTTTTTGATAGCTGTTGAAGATACCGAGATAAATTTGGTTAAAGTGACAGGATGCCCATCTAGGATTCTGTGTTTCTGTGTATCCTGCTATCAAATTTGGTGTCTCATTACACACTCAGACAAAAAAAAACCCTCTAGAACCTCCAATCTTTTGTAAAAGCAACACTATCATATGAATCAGAGAAAGACGTTCTTCACTCACCTCCTCTCCCATTTCTTTCATCTCAAACTTTTTGTACTTCTCCGCTTCGTCGTTCTTCCTTGATGACGTGGCGACTGGAGCCGATTGCTTCTCACGGAGCTTACGATTGGCCTCGTGTTGAAGGTAAATCTGATACAATTCCTCTCGTTCTGCTTGATCCACTCCCGCGAACTCCTCCTCCACCTCTTTCTCCATCTCCTCATCAAGCAGCTCATCCGGAAACATGTCATCGCAGGCGTCGGCATGCAGTTTGTCATCACTGGACAGTTCGACCTGTGTGATGTCCTCGTTGAGGGTCTCCACGAGTTTGATGTCGTGGTGGAAGAGTTGAGTAGTGGGGTATGGGTGGAACATTGGGGAACCCTAAAACGAGGTTTTTAAGTTCGGCAAAGAATGAGATTCCTAGTCTACATCTGTCTCAAAACCCGGTTCAACCTAGGGCCGATAACAGAGATTAAAACTCAAAAAACTAACCTGAGTTCCAATCTTATTCAAGTCCATGAAGTCAACCATGATTGCGATCAACGGCTCTCTGAAAAAATCTTGAAACCAGTAATAAGGAAATGCAAAGGTTCAAGGGACAGCTGAACGATTGGCTTTAGAGAATAAGCCTAAATGACTAGCTGACTGGCAGGTATGGTCCATATTGTGTCATCGTAATCCCTACTAATTAGTGCTCAATTAGCTTAGAAGAGAGGGGAGGAAAGGGTACAGGAGACAGAAGGTGTTGTGAAACAGTAATTAATCGAGACAAGGAGAAGAGAGAGCAGGTCAGTGTGGGGAGGAGATGCACATAATCTCGAAATTGGATTGTTATTGAGTTGTGTATCGAGAACAAAAGAATACTGGAGCAGAACACAGTATTGGTCATAAAAGTAACGATTGGAAATGAGAGCTTTGACAGGTTCACAATCGTTTAAGACTTCTTCCCGTCCCATCACTTTGACTAAATTTATCTCGGTTTCTGTAACAGTTATCAAAAAGTTGTCAACTAAAAAAATATTTATCTTGATCTCCGTAGCATTTTGTTAGTTGACAACTTATTAATAGCTGTTACAGGAACCGAGATAAATTTGGTCAAAGTGACGGGACCGGGTTGCCGGTCTAGCAGGGGAAGTATGGTGCATATGTAGGTCTGGAGAAAAGAGCCCGTAAAATTTGCTGAAAACTCCTGACTAAATAGGATACCCAGATTTTGAGACACAAAACTGATCCCTTCGAAAACTGGAACCAACTAACCAGGGACCCCTTGATTTCTGAATCATGGAGATACAGAGACACTAGAATGGCTCAATCTAGGATTCAGTACAGAATGCAACAAACTGGCAATTTCCAATCCAAAATGAGCCTCTATTTCAAACCGCACAGTAAAACTGCAATTTTCTAGAAAAATGCCATAAAATAATTGCGGGCTTCTCGAATTGTTTATCGAGAATGCGTACATGTGTGTGCATTGCAACAGGTGATGACGATACTGAATCTGGGTTTTTTCCCAGAAAACGTATAGGAAGGAATAGGAATGTGGGAAAAAAGTGAAGTCATTGAGAAAGGGGGTTCTCATGGTAACAGATCTTGAAAAAGAGAGGAGAGGTCCCACTTCAAAATCGTATAAAGTTGATTTATACCGAGCGAGGAGTAGGAATTTGAATGACGATTCTTAAACGAGGGATCATTAGACAAAGGAAATTGGCTATGTGGATAGCTAGCTAGCCAAAAGGAGAGGTCCCGCATTCAGCCGGAATTCGTACTAATCAGTTTTCGATTAGGGGAAGAATGAGGAGGCGAAGCCTCCAGAAAGAGGTTGATAGAAGAAAGTAAGACATGGTTCAAAAACATCAAAAACCGCGGCTAATGGAATTCTTCTGGCCAAAAAGACATGGTGATTTTCAGTGTCAACTTTGAGCAGTTGAAAAAGTATGTTCCAATCACTCGATTTCTATGAAAATTTGTGGGTCTCTTCAGCAACTCTAGATCTTCATTTTTGTAGTTGACAACTTTTTACGAAAATCACCATCAAGTCAGTTATGTCCCGTATAGTCGCACAACTCTAGAATTCAGTTCATTTCTGTGGAAATTTCTAAACTTTTTTGGACACAAAATCTTTAACGCAACACAACTCACTTGAGGATGGTTGTATCAAGAAGTTGTCAACTACGAAAATGAAGATCTAGAGTCGCTTGATACATTCACCAAGTTTTATAAAAATCGAGTGATTGGAACATACTTTTTCAACCACTCAAAGTGTGAGCTCTTTGTATTAGTTTTCAATGATCAATTTTTGATGATTGTTATACGAATCGATCGCAAATGTTTCAGAGGTTTAAACCATACCATACGCCCAGAAAACTACAATTCTCGACTCAAACCGATTGAAAAATGCCTGAGCTGAATATAGCACAATGTACAAAGTAACCCGAACTTTTAATCAACTCTCGACTTCTAGCCAAACCACAAAAAAACGAAAGTTTATGGGAATTTCCTCGTTGATTGATATTCGTATACATACATATATATTCTCGTCTGAAACTCGGATAAAAATAGGCTCATACATGTGTGGGCTTTAATGTCGTCTGGGGTAACTAAAAAAAAGGTTTCTGTTCTATTCTTTAGAATCCAAAATAAAGCAAGACTATACGAATCGAGGTGATCAGGGAAAACAAGAGAAAGAACAGGAACTCGACGGAAAAAGTTGTAAATTTCCCCAGAGGTAAAACTTTACGGTCCTCTCTAGAGATTCATGGCTGAAAATAGCGCGCGTTATTATTTGTGCTGCCACCCACTACAGTATACCCATGAAGATTGAGAGCTGGTTTTCTGAGAAGATTGGCATTCTTAGAAGACTAATTTCGGTGTCCAGCAATTCTACCTCAATTTGTGAATGGTGCAAAACTTTTTCGCGCGTTTTTTCACCACTGGTAGATCAAAAAGAGACCCATTTGATCTGAACTAAAACATGAAAAACTTCAAAGTATCAGCGCCCATGAAGACCCACTCTAAAAACTGTTGCAAGTTGTATACAAGAAAAAAGTAATTGTGGATGAAAAAATGTGTATCTTCTTTTTGTTTGTTGTGTGTGTGTTCTTCATACTCTCTTTTTCGACCCCAAAATCGGCCCTTCAATTCATCATCATATCAATGGAACAATCTCTTATTCTCCCGAGAGATCGCAACCTTGACTCTAAACTGGTTTTTCATTATTCCTCCCCGAACTTTTTTCTTTTTTTTTTGTTTTGCATGCAGGCAGGCATCTTGATCTTCTTGGAAAGACAACAAAGGTATTGAAAGTAGAAATTTTGGTTGAAAATGAAAGCTCTCAATCAGAAAACTGAAATCAAGACAGTATCACAGGTAAAACGTGCCGATACGTTATCGAAGGGACCAGGTTTTTGATCCATAACTGATCAGATTTGGGCCCAAACGGATCAGTTATGGATCAGAAACCGGGCCCCATTCATAACGTATCGGCAGCGCTTTACCTGTGAGTGAGATCCATAGATACCCGAGTTTTCTTTAAAAACCAAAAAGAGTCCAGATTTTTGTACTCATAGTACATACAAACATCTGGAACCTAGAAATCAGAAAACCGAAATCCAAGATAGTCAAGGACTTTTAACAACTTATAAGTCTACTAGTAAGTCGCTAAAAGTCCTTAGGTCGGAGAACCTCCAGAGTCCGCCTTCAAGAATCTTCAAATCCTTCAGGATCTAAAAATCTTTCTAGAAATCTGGATTCTCGAAACTTCAGAATATCAAATTCTAGTCATACCACCAAACACCACTCACCTTGATTATATCCATTTGGAACTCCCTAATCAAACAGTCGAGTCCTTCATGACCACCCCGTGAGAAACAACCAAAAGAGACGGGAGAGCCAGAAGAAGTAGAAGAAGTAGAGTAAGATGGAAATATCTAAATCCGGCAAGCTGAAAAAAGAAATGCAAATGTATCTATTTGAAATCCAAATCTACCCGAGATGGACATGTTGAATGTTTATTCTTTGTGACAGATTAGTGAAGAAAAGGGGAGAAAAACTAAAAATCCACTAATTTAAAGAAGATTTATTGGCATAAATAGGATTTGAGAGCATCTTTTTCATAATCCAGGGGAGAAAAAGGAGAAAAGTTGATTTTTCGATACTCTCAAGGACTACAGAACTAGAACAGAAAATAAATATCCGACTCCTCTAGGACATTCGTCTCTTGAGTGCCGGACATTTTTGAATATCTGACCATCTGGCTGGGGATGGATAAGAACGGGGATATAACATTTCAGTATGTAATGTATACCATTAGAAAGAGCAGGTTTTGAAACGTATACTCGAGTTTTCAAAAACTGATGTCGTTTACCAGAAGTCAAGTTATAAGCTTCTGAAGTATGGTCTCTTGCACGCGTAACACATTGGGTAGGCTTTCGCGTGCAAAAAGCCAACTTCAGAAAGACATAACTTGACTTCTGGAGGTGCATAACAGTTTTTGAAAACACCATAATTCGTTTCAAAACCTACTCTTCAAATGGTATACATCACATACTGGACTGTCATATTCCCGTCCATTCACTTACTCGGACTGCCAGGCGTTGAAGAACAGTTGAAGAGTAATCAGACATCATTTTGTATTCACCGTTAGAATTACTTTCTCGACATTCGAGAAACACCGAATCATGTGGTCATAACTTTCTTTCTGCAGTGTCTCTCATTTAAAGAATCCGTCTGAAAGTAGAGCTCAAGAATCAAAAGTTGAGACGTTCATGCTGAATTTTATGAAACAGAACGTTCGAAGATTTATGACACAGAAAAACATTGCTAAACGGTTTGTAGAGGCTTAGAAATTATTGTAGTTTGTAGTCTCTAAGCCTCTACAAAACCAATCAGCCACCTTGCCTGGCTGTACAGTTTGTAGAGGCTTAGCGACTATAAACTACAATAATTCCTAAGCCTTTACAAGAAAACTCGGAATGCTCAAGCACAAGGATGGATTGAAGGGAAAAATTATTTATAAAAAAGGTGATTGCAGTTGTCCTCAAAGATCTTCGTCGGAATCAGAAGTCCCGGGTTCAGCTTCGATAAGGTCATTGTCTCTATCGTCGTCGGTATCAGGATCTTCTTTTTCATCTTGATTTGAGCCAGCGTCGCTATCGTCGCTATCACTATCCGACTGATCATCTCTGAGCAATCGGAAATTCGTTTTGAAATGGAACACGGGTCCTCCGTCATCGCGATCATAACTCATATATGAAATGAGTTCCACTCCAGATTCTTCTTGTCGAACGAGGAAGCATTGTCCTTCTTCAAACACTCTCTTCCTGAAAAAAAATATTCTCATGACTAGTTCAGAATTCTTCACTTACATGTAGTTGATCTGAATATGCTTCACCTCTGTTGTCGGGATGTTCTCGAATATAGATTGAAACTCGTCATAGCTCCAATCACACACCAACTCCAGATACGTGATTCTCCATTCCTTCTGCCAGACTTTGAGGAGATGATTCATCGAAGCAGGAGTGATCAGAGACAATTCAGTGTTGAACTTTAGTCCAACTGTTTCGATATTTGAGAAACACCCAATCACATGATCAACCGTCACCCAGTTTGCGTCTCTTAGGAATATCTCATCTCCAGTGGACGGCTCGTCGGAATCGGAATTCGCGGGTTCAGCTTCGATAAGGTCTTTGTCTATATCGTCATCGGAATCAGGATATCTTTCTTCTTCATCTTGATTTGAGCCATCGTCGCTATCGTCACTGTCTTCGTTTGAGTCTGAATCAGAAGGCCAGGATCTAGCGTCAATAAAGCTATCGTCGCTATCGTCGAAGTCCCTATCTGGCTCATCATCTGTGAGCAATCGGAAATCAGTTGTGAAATAGAGCGTAGGAAAATTTCGATAAGCAATGGCTTCTACTCCAGATGCTTCTTGTCGAATGAGAAAACACTGTCTGTCGTCGAACATTCTCTTTCTGAAAACGGAATATTCCGATAACTAGTTCGTGACTTCTCACTTACCCGGACTTGACTTCGACACGTTTCACCACTGTTTTCGGAACATTCTCGAACATAGCTTGAAACTCGATGAAGATCCGATTACACTCAATATCCAGTTCTCTCATTCTTGATCCGTTTCTCCATGCGTTGAAAAACTGAGACATCAGCTGAGGAGTCAGACATTTTTCTGCATTCAAGCATAGACTGACTTTCTCGGCATTCGGAAAACACCGAATCAAGTGGTCCACAGTCACCCAATTAGCGGAGGTTATACATATATATTCTCCAGTGAATGGCTCCATTTCGTCGAATCGGAAGCCAGCGGAAGGAGAGGCTCTAATACTCAACTCCTTCGCATCCCTGAACTCTTTCAAGACATATTTGTACAGCTCATCGTCTATAATCGTCTCTTCATTGCCACAGTAAACAGATTCGACAGGAGATGGCGTTGCTCTCTTCAGGAACTCCGTGGTCTCAATGAGTTTTGTGGTATCGTCAAAACTAAGCTCGTTCACTTCTCTAGTGAATACATCCAGAATGTAAAGAATCTCTTCCTTTGTTGCTCCCCAAAAAGCTAGACCAGTTGCACTCGAAATCTGCAGACTATAATAGTATTTGTCTGCAGTGATCCCGAAATAGTAGCTCTGACGACGGGTGAAAATTTTAACAGCGCATCGACTTCTAGTCGAACACTTGGAGAGATCGTATCTGAAAACGGAGAGAAATTGATGATAGTAAATTTGGATGTTTTTCACTCACATATCTCCGATGTCCATCTGAGAAAAGATAATATCATGGGCGAGGGATGGAAGTTGAAGAAGACGAAATGGTTTGGAGCAGGTCATAGTCTAAAAGAGACGATGGGAGCGAGCTGAAATCAGGACAATAATATAAATATATGAAGAAGGTAGAAGGGGAAATCGATGAAGTGGTACGTAGAGGCGAAATTTCGAGATATTCCGTTATTGATTATTGGGGGGCAGGTTCATTGGACTCGTCTCTTCTGGTTGTCACTGTCTTTGCAACTCTCTTTCTATGCAACAGAGTGTTCACACTCAATCCCTTGTTTCCCATACTCTCCCATCTGAGGTCACAACAATACGATCGATTCCTTCATTGTCTTCAAAATGGTCTTCTCCTTGCACCTACTATTATGACTCGTTGTTTGTCTCCCTCTACCATCTCTATCTGTCCTAGTTGACCTCCCACCTTCAGAACAACAACTATTTGTACAACCACTGTCCACCAGCATCTGCCTTCTTCACATCTCGCCAGATGATGTCAATCTGAAAATATAGAATCAACCGGAAGGAAGTCAGACAATGCTTCGTGATGCCCTCATAACGATGGGAAGCATTGGCTAATTCAAAGAACCGTGTGGAACGTAGACATTCATCAAGAAATCAAATACAGCACAATGCTCTGAATGTTGACTAGGGACGAATTAAAAACTTAGGAGTTTATTCTGATTTATTCGAGCCTTCAGGTAAGCACTGTATACATATGAAATATGAAACTTCAAGTCAAAAACAACAATATCAAAGAAAAAAAGGTCATAGTTTCAAGCAGACTTTGTAGAGGCTAAGAGAGACCAGAGACTACAAACTACAATGATTCCCAACCATTAGAGATCTTCGTCGGAATCAGAATCTCTTTCTTATTCATTTTGATTTGAGTCATCGTCATCTGACTCATCATCACTGAGCAATCGGAAATCAGTTGTGAAATAGAACGTATCAAAATTCCTATAAGCAATGGCTTCTACTCCAGATGCTTCTTGTCGAATGAGAAAACATTCTCCGTCTTCGAACACTTCTTCTCTGAAAACGGAATATTCTGATAACTAGTTGGAGATTTTTTCACTTACTCAAACTTGACTTCGACATGTTTCACCACCGTTTTTGGGATGTTCTCGAACATAGTTTTAAACTCGGTGTCGTTCCAATCACACGTAATATACAGCTTTCTTATTCTTGCTCCATTTCTCCATGCGTTTAAGAACTGATGCATCAATGGGGGAATGATTTGAGGCCTGTTTCCGCTGATTGATAGCCCAATTTTCTCGACATTCGAGAAACACCGAACCAAATGATCCACAGTCACCCAATCAGCGGGGTCTATACATATATCATTTCCAGTGAATGGCTCCATTTCGTCAAAGCGGAAGTCAGCTGGAGGAGAGGCTCCAATATGCAAATCCTTCGCATCCTTGAACTCGTTCAAGACATATTTGTACACTTCATTGTCAATAATTGTGTCGAACACGCAAACACATTCGACACGAGTGGGTGTTTCTCTCTTCAAGAACTCCGTGGTCTTAATGACTTTCGTGGCATCGTCAAAATAAAGAGAGTCCACTTTTCTAGTGAACACATCCAAGAAATGGAGAATATCTTCCTTTGCTGCTGCCCAGTAGTCTTCATAATATGTCACCTCCGAAAATGCAAACCTGTTTATCTGACCATTCCTCGACTGCCTCCAAAATCTTCTCCTTGCACCTACTTTTATGAGTTGTTGTTTGTCTCTTGCTACAGGGTGGCGCATAAGTATGGATACTTTTTTTCTGAGAGCTCTTGGCACCGTGCCATGACCGATTTTTGAAAACTTTTTTACTATTTCGAAAATAGAAGAGTAATATAAGACGCCCTAAAGGTGATTTGTCACAACGACCTATTTTACGTTTGCTATTCTTTAACTGTCCGAGTTGACCTCTCACCCTGAGAATCATTAGGGAACACAGTGTCTGCCTAGCAACATCTGCCTTCTTCCCAAGACGATGGCATCCAAAAGATGAGCCTCGACTAGAGTGAAAATTCATCCACAGTTTGAGGAGGTTGAGATTCTTTGTTTCAAGTGGCACCCTCATTACAATGGGAAAATTTTGGGAGTGACGACTGGAAGGACGGTGTGGATGTTGAACGGGAGGGCTCGCTCAAAATGAACAAAGTTTTTTTTTCATTTTATGGAAAAATGACCACAGATTACACAAATTTCCAAATTTCTAAAAAAAAAGGAATGTTTAGAAGCACAAGAATATAATCAAGTAAAACAATATTCGAAAAAATGTTGATAGAGATCTTCGTCGGAATCAGAATCTCCTACTTCTTCATCTTGATTTCCAATCATCGCCGCTATAGTAATTTTCACTATCTGACTCATCATCTCTGAACAATCGGAAGTTCGTTTTGAAATTGAACACTGGTCCTGGATCATAGCTCATATAAGAAACGAGCTCCACTCCAGATTCTTCTTGTCGAATGAGGAAGCATTCTCCGTCGCCGAACACGTGTCTCCTAAAAACGGTATATTCTGATGACTAGTTCAAGATTTCTCACTTACGTTAAGTTGATCTTAACACGCTTCACCTCTGTTGTGGGGATGTTCTCGAACACAGATTGAAACTCGTCATCGCTCCAATCACACACCAACTCCAGATTTTTGATTCTCCATTCCTTTTGCCAGACTTTGAGGAGCTGATTCATCGAAGCAGGAGTGATCCGACTTGATTCGGTGTCGAACTGTAGTTCAACGTCCTCAAGACGCGAGAAACACCGAATCAGATGATCAACCGTCACCCAATTCGCGTGTCTTATGAATATATAATTTGCGGTGAACGGCTCCATTTCGTCGAATCGGAATTCAGCTGAAGGAAAGGCGCCAATATGCAACTCCTTCGCATTCTTGAACTGTTTCAAAACATATTTGTATACTTCATCGTCAACGATCGTTTTGTCATTGCAGTAGAGAACACATATGATTGGTGAACGTGCTGTCTTCAGGAGCTCCGTGGTCTCGATGACTTTTGTGGCGTCGGAAAAATCAAGAATCCTCACTTCCCTAACGAACACATCCAGAAGGAAGAGAATCCCTTCCTTTGCCGCTGCCCAGTGTTCCTCCCAATATGTCACGTACTTAAGATCATCTACCGCGCCTCTGTTGAACGTCGGTTTTAACTCGTTGTCGAATTGGTCGAAACAGGAAGCACTCCGAAGGTGTAGACCATATCCGGATTTGTTAGCGACGATGCGAAGAGTGTATGCCTGACGACGTGCGAACATTTTTACAGCGTATCGGCTTCTAGTCGAACTCTTGGACAGGTGGTATCTGGAAGAATACAGCAATTGGTGATTGTGAGTTTGGAAGTTTTTCACTTACACATCCTTCAATTTCATCAGCGAAAAGATGACATCACGGGCGAGTGATGGAAGGTGGAGGAGACGAAATGGTTTGAGGGAGTCCATAGACCCAGGGTGATGGGGGAATATTATCAAGTGGTTAATTTAGACAGAAGAGCGGAGACTAGTGAATGAATGGAGTGGTGTGGAAGATGGAAGAAGAGAACATGAGTCGATTTATTGATTGAACTCTATTCGTTTCCCATAAGAAAGATACTGTCGATTCGTCCCGTCTTCTGTTATTCTCACCTTGTTCTTGTAGGTCAAAACTTTTAGTCAATGCATGTCTAGAGGCGGAGTTTGAAGACATTTTATTTTCGTTATTGGCTTATATCAGAGAAGCGAAGTACTCGACTTCTGAAGAACATCAGTTTTAGCACTATTAGAAGCTTCAGAACCTTCAATGGTACCTATCCTTTTGTTCGGAATCCTCAAAATCTCAGCTTCTGAATGGTATAAGTTTCAACCTTGGACTCTGGGGACATTCAAATCAAAATTCTCAAAACCTCTGAACATTTTTTCAAAGTTTCAGGATTCTGGAGTTGTCATATTCTGATTGTAAGTCTTGTTCATCATCTCAGATAGAATAGTTTCGAGTTTTCAGGACTTCCGAGGTTCCTTTTTCAGGCTCTAGAAACCTCAAAAGTTTCGGTGGTCTAAGAAGACGTTGATATTCTGAAACTTTAAACAATTTAACACTTGACTTTGAAAAAGAAGATTTATTCATCAGAAGAAGAAAAAATGTACACACCCGAATGATCTCAAAGTTCCAAAAGTTGGTTGCTCTTGTTCATGACATTTGTGTTGTTTTCTCACAGAGGAAATATGATTTTTTTCAGAAGATCTAACATAGATCAAGAAGTGTTCAAAGTGGAGACAATGGAATTATCGAATGACGTCTGCCGATTCAGAAGGATTGTGGGCGGGGCGAAGGAAGGAGATGAGGGTGTGGAGAGGGAAAGTGACTGGAATGGAGATGAGACGGAGAGGTGATGGGTGGAGAGAGAGGTGGAGAGGATCGGTTTGAACGCCGACAGCTCTCCCGAGCCGATTTCGACGACTGCGGTGGCGATTTTGGGAGGGAGCGGAGAGGTGCTGGCACTGCGGATCGACAGCTGGGTGAGAGGCATGGAGACGTCGTCGGAGAGCGAGTGGGTACGCATGTGGCGGGATATCATGTCACGGCGGCTCTGGAAAATTGGAGGGGTTTTCTCTCGGAACATCCCTAGCAGTGTTGAGCGTAAGAGATTTACAGATTTTACAGAAGACGGTGTATCTTCGGAACGAAAAACGCTACAGAAAACGTGTGAACAGATAAAATGTAGATCTGAATGAGAGCTATCCAATGGTGTAACGTTTAGCAAATAGCATTGTCGGGAAGTTGAGATATGACGTTTCTAGTATATGGAAGACGGCAGACTAAGGATGAATATATCTCAGACCTCCGACAAGATTTTGGATGGATTTTTATACCAATCGATAGCTCTCATTGATCTCTACATTGCATATGTTGGCACCTTTTTTGTAGCTTTTCTCCATCCAAAGATAAACCGTCTTCCGTAAATGTTTTTCTGCTCAACTCTGTTCCTAAGATACTTGAGGAGTCGAGAATTCATTAGAAATCATCAAGAAAAAGGTCCGGAGTTTCCGGGTTTTCGGAATCCTGGTGGTTTATGGATTTTGATCTGACAGTCTCGAATTCTAAAGTTTCGAGTTTTGGAAGATCTCAGTACTTCAAATTTGGGGACACTATGATCATTGCCTATGAGTTCAGAATCTGGAATCCCAAAAGCCTCCAAACCCCAATTCCTCCACTCACCGCTGAATAATTACAAATCGGACACCCATACGGTTTCTCCCCAGTATGCGTCCTCAGATGCGTTGATAAGTGATCGGATCTCGAGAAGACTTGATTACACGTCGGGCAACTATACGGCTTCGCTCCAGTATGTAACCGCATGTGTCTGAAGATCCAAATTTGAGTTGAAAAAGAGTAGGCGGGGCCTACCTCGTCAACATATCACTCCGCGCGAAACTTTTGGGACACATGTTGCACTTATGTACCCGCGAAGCGTCGTCCAGTGTACAACTTCTTTGACGGTGTCGAGACGCGATGTGTTTCGCGAGACGGTCATGGACAGCGAAAGCCTGGAAAGTTGTCATGGCTGCTCAGGTGATGTGTAATATATCATTTGAACGCTGATTTCATGAGGATTCCAAATATAAAACTTTTGTAGAAGTAGCATGATTTTGAAGAGAGTTATAGTCATTTGAAGTGTTCGAACCTCAACGGAAAACTAGCTAGCTTTCCATGTTCAAAATCCACAAGATCTTAGCTCAAAAAAGTTACCTGCCCACACATAGTGCATGGATATGGCATCTGCTTGGCTCGATTATTCTCATCCCTCAACAAAAACGACATATCATCTTTACTCTTCGGCGTCACTTTCAATGGTCCCGGTGTGGAAAGCGTCGAGCAATTCTCAGACGATTTCGACAGCAAATTGTACATGGAACTCGCATTCTGAAGAGCCAAGAATTGATCGCGAGCCCAGTTGGAGACCAGAAGATTTGTCTGAAATAAGAAGGAAGTTCCTAGAAGACGTTAATCTTCTGATTACCCTCTCCGCATCGTCCTTATTCTCCATGCCCGATGTGGGTCTTAACAACCGCTGCTGCTCCATCTCCTCCCGTTCATTGGTGGTCGGTGGAGGTGTGCTACTGCTTCGTTTGATCTCTCCACCGTATTTCAGTTTCTTCGAGTAGCATGGAACGGATATTGTCGAGTTTCCAAGAAGACGAGACTCATCGGCGTCCGATGCAGTGGGTTGCATGTCGCTTTCTGATCGACTTCGCTCTCTGGAAACTGGTTAGAGTAGGAAATGAGTTAGAGCTCCAGAGTCTAGCGGTTCGAGAATCCTAAGAATCCACGAGGCCAAGAGTCCCAGAATCCTAGAATCCCAGAATCCAAGAATCCAAGAATCCAAGAATCCAAGAATCCAAGAATCCAAGAATCCAAGGATCCAAGAATCCAAGAATCCAAGAATCCAAGAATCCAAGAATCCAAGAATCCAAGAACGTCAGAATCGCGTCACAGGTACCCCGGATGACCTATGCATACCTGGAGAGTTCAAAAGCGGCACCGACTGACAGCAGATGATTCAGATTTCCAGTACTGTGACCCAGCGAGGAGACTGATCGAACGTCGAATCTGAAACGATTGAGAATTGAGGATGAGCTGGGAACAATTCGTTGTCATGTTAGGGCTCCTGATCTTTTAGATGATCTTACTGTGTCTTTCCCTTCTCCCAGGCTCCCAAAGGATCCTAAGATTTCTCCTAAGAGCGACAGAATCCGAAGAAGAGCTTCTGTATTCCAGAGTCCTGAACTCATGTATACATCTATTTTTAGCCCCAAAACTCACGAGAAATGATTGAACGAGTTGGGCGACAGCGAGAACGACGGGGACACCGAGCACGCTGTATCACAATCGAACGGCGAGATCAGCTCCTTGCCAGACTCATCAAAGTCCACACTCCGATCACGATAGGCCATCCATGAGGAGGAGGTGGAGAAGGAGGATCTGGCGGAGGAGCCGAGGTCAGAAGTCGCGTAGTTGGGTGAGAGACGGGCGGTGTCGACTTGGTTGGAGAACTGCAAGGGGCAATTATAGCAGAGGTGTGTGTTTGTTGGCAAGCGTTTGCAGAGTGATATTTTGAAGTGGCTAGAATTGTAGTTTAGTTTCTTGTCACTTTTGAGGTTCATTAGAACAGTGACACATAATCAGATTCTCAGAATTCGACTGTGTTTCTAGGCAACCCATTTCGGAGTCGACCCTCCTGACCTAACTTTCTCCAGGTACTCACCATCTGAATCCTCTGCATGATGTCGGCTGTAATGGAGTGGTTCGGATCCGTCAGCATTGTCGGCGACGATGGTATCGATGGTCCTTGCTCACATATTAGGGGACACTGAAAAGTACAGCGATTTTGGGTTGAGAAGTACAGTATCCCATTCAGTGTTCCATCTCTAGAAGCTACCTTAACGAGTTCAGTACCTCACATGATTCGGCATTCTTGAGGGTACTAGTTTTCGAGATTTTGGGGTTTCGGATTCCCTGAATCCAAAAAGGGGTCCCTGGACTCTCTTAACCCTCCTAATCTTGACCACCTGGTATTCAAAGCTTCTTGTGTTTTTGTTCCCTTATTCAAACCCGTTGAGCAAGTTCATTTCAAACCCAATCGTAGGTCAACTTCTAAACGTGAATAACTTCAAAAAAAGTCCCCACTTTTTTTTGGTCTTTTAGTTCTCTTTTTTCACTGGTACCCCATATTTAGCCACCCCCTCTCTCTTGGAATAAAAGTGGAGAGTGTAATTTGATATTCTCCCAGAAAAAGGAGAAAGGATTCTAGACAGAAAAGAGCCATTTGGAATTGGAGAGCAAGAGAAGACGGATTGGTGCATTAGAATCTTCTAGACAGAAGGACAAGGTGGTAGATCAAAAAAAAAAAAAAAAACACCCCAACCCCCNTCCTCAATTACCCGGTTCTAATTCTTTCGTCTTTCGTCCCTTCCCACATGACACCTCTACCCTCTCGTCACTCTTCTCCGGTCTTATCCTAATTCGGTTTCCATTACCCCCTTCTCTTGGTTGATCTCGTTAGGGATTTTACCTAGAACTTCTGTTGTATATCTGCCATAATCTATTGTTCAATAAAAATTATCAATTATCAAAAAAAAAGAGAGAAGAATTTGAGATGAGGCTGTTGGAATTTGGGTTAAAGAGAAAATCGAGATGATTTTTCGAGAATTTGATGGGATTTCTGAAAGATGAGGAACCTGAGTTCTTGTTGTTCAATTTAACGTTTCTGGAAAAGGATTGCTTGGTAAACAGAAGCTAAGCGATCTAAGAACACAATCATAGTATAGTCAGGGTGTCCAGGATTCTGAAGCCCTCAGATTTGAAAATACTGGAACGTCACATTGAAATGGGTTTTGAAGGTTTCGTGAGATTCTGAATTCTCTGATTTCCGGGCTTCAGAATTCTGTGGAGGTTTCGTGAAACTTTTAATTTAATTTTCGGATCCTTGGTTGAGGTTGACAAAGAATATACATAAAAAATAAAGTAATAGAATTCAAAAAGTCTAAACAGAAAATTTTGAATATCATTGAAGGTGGATTGCCCTTGATATTAGAACTAAAATATTCGCTCTTTTCCCAATGACAAGTTATGGTAAATTTACAGTAACCTTTAAAGAAAACATCTCCTCTAAACCTTTGGTAACCCTCAACAACTTTCCACCATTGTTGCGTATTGAGATTGTCGTATTCCCCCTGACAGACCGGCATATCCCTTGCTGTCACTTTGACCATCTTTATCTTGGTTCCTGTGACAGTTACAAAAAAGTTGTCAATTAACAAAATATTTGTGATAAACAGGTGAACATTTTGTTAGTTGACCACTTCTTGATATCTGTTACAGGAACCGAGATAAATTTGGTCAAACTCAAGAGACTCCCCTCAATTCGCACACTAACCCTCGTTTCTTACCTGAAACGTAAGCGCTCTCTTCGGAGCCGTCTTCTTCTCATTATCAGCTTTTTGTTCCGAGTTCATATTAGCTTATTATTCTGTGCTTCTCAAAAAAAAACCGAATATGACGACGAATACAAGAAGGAAATATAAGCGAACGAGGAAAAAAAAAACGGGGAAAAGGAAGAGACTACTGGTTGTTCGTGTTCGGGTTGTTGTTCATATGTGGGTGAGCTATTTGATGGGAAGGAGGAGGGTGGGTGTCTCTCCCGTCTTTTTGGTTCACTGACTATGAATATATGTCTTTTTTTCAAGAGAGAGAGAGAGAGAGACAAGAAAAGTTAGAGTCTGAAAATGATGATGAGATGTGATCTAGCAAAAAAAAAAAGAGTCAAGGACCAAACCCGTCTCATTATCATTTTCCCCTAGTCATTAGAAATGGGGAAAATGGAAAAAAAAAACGAGCGATAATTATATTCCAATTAAAATTGCAGTCCCCCTCCTGCATCGCCCCTCTTTTTTTTTCAATCATTCATTTTTCCATTTCAAGCGAAGTGTGGATTAACTCCATGACGTCAGCAGAAGGGGAGTATTATGCAAAATACTGTAGAAATAAGAGGATTCCTGGAGGATCAAGTTCTGGGGTGGCGGGGGTGACTGCTATTATGATTATCTTCTGGAAATGGGGTGGCAGGTTTTTGAACTTTTCACGCTGGGAACTCGAGGTGCTGATATGGGAAACTGGTTTGGCCGAATTGTCAGTTGTTGTTTTGTAAGTCAAGGATTACGGTAGGAAGGAATCAAAAGGTTATTGAAAGAATAGTATGGAGATAGAGTCCAAGGCTCTAGACTTTGAAGAACGTATAGATCAGAGCAGGCCTATTTTGTAAAACTTCGCGCGCTTTGTAGGCCCTGTTAGATCAAAAATTCTTTGGTTTTTAAGACCGGTTTTTGATCTACCGGTGCCAAAGAAGCAGCGAAAACTTTGTTCCCTGGAATCTCAAGGAATCTAAGAACATCCAGAACCTAAAATTTTGAGCAGTCTTGAAATCCTGGATTCTTGAGACCTCATCTCTCCAGAATTCCGAGATATTCGAGATTTCGAAACTTTGATTTCAAACTTTGGACACTGAATTTGAATTATGTCCAGTCTGGTTAACATTCATATTATGATACTCAAAATAATGAAAAAATAGAATCAAGGAATCGAAGTTCAAGAAGACAAATTCTGCTCGGGTCAATTTTCCACTTCAAACCAGAAGACTACTGCAAAAATTGACTACATAGAATTAGGTTTCAAAGCTTGAAATTCTTGAATTCAATGAATCAAAATCTTGGATTCTTAGAGCCTTACAAACTTCTGAATTCAGAAGTTTCATGGGATTTAGAGTCTAGCACTCCCCAAAAGTCTGCGATTCCGAAAATAGGCACATGACTTATTGTCTTAGAGCTCAAGACTGTCAGCTTTTGAGATTCTCTAGCAGCCTCAAGATTCTATAAATTTCAGGTGAATCTAGAAAAGTATATTCCTAATCTATTCATTTTTCTTCTGTCTGGGTGTCCGAAACTTCCAAACTATTGCAGTCTTCATATTTATTTTCAACTTCTTCAAAAATCACAAGTTTTCCTCTGTCCACCCCCTCCTCCTCTTCCTAGTCATAATCACTACCTTCCTTCAAGCATGAGTGAACTTTTTCGGAAATTTCAAATTTTGAAACCATGCAATTTTTCACTCGAATCCGATTTACAAAGTTTAGTTTCAAAATGTTTTGAGGGTTGAAATGTTAGGAGAAAGTTAAGAGCTTCCTTTTGAAAAGTTGAGAACAAAAAATAGAAGAAGACCGGGGAGTCTGGAATTCTAGCATCTCGAAGTGCCTTAAAATCCAGAATAGTCTTGAAATTTCAGAATCTGAGAGTTTAGAAGAATCTTGGAACCCAGAAGAATAGGAGAATTTAGAATTCTAGGTTCTTGGAATCTCAAATTCTTAGAATTTTGAAATCTCAGGTTCTCACAATCTCAGATGCTCAGAATCTCAGAATCCGGGGTCTGAAAATCGAATTCTAGGAGAATCAAAATCACAACGAATTTCCGAATCATGAAGTATAGAAATCTAGAACTAGATGAAGAGATAAAAGAATCTGACAGTCTGAATGAAATAATGAAGATCTAGAAACCTTGGAATCTCAAATTCTCCAGTCCTCATAACTTATGAATCTTGTGGAATCCAAAAACGCATAGACCTTCTAGAATTCGAATACCTCCAATAGCTAAGAATCTAACTGTCTGTGTCTCCAGAATTCTAGATGTCCCCAGTTGTCCATCTGTGTGTCTATTCATATTCAGATCTCTAGCTCAACCCAAAAAATGACTCACTTCTTCACATGTCTCCCCAGACATTCATTACTCCCCAAAAAATATCCCTTTTCCTTGTTTTCCGTCTCTCATTTTGTCATAACTTCCCTGTCTGTCTGTCTGTCTGTCTATCTGTGTGTCTGTTTGTTTGTCGCTCCGGGAAACTGTACCCCCTGTCTAATCCATCATGTTTGCTGCCTCCCGTGTATCTATGCATTCCAGAAAAGGGATGCCAAAAAGCAGAGGAATTCTTTAAAGAAAAACATCATACATCATTCTCCCAGTTTTCTTCTTCTCCTCCTCTCCCATCCTTTTCCAGCCCATAAAGCATCGGGAAAAGGATAGGGGCTAAAAATAGATGGAAGAAAAGAGCACACACATTTTTTTTTTGACTGGGGGGAAGAAAGGAATGTGTACGACTATAGCAGAAGAAGAGCAAAAAAGAGAAGAGATTCTGAATTCCCAAAAGGACGTCTTCTAAAGAAGAAGAAGAAGAAAAAGGATACTCACAGATATGGTGGGTAGAACAAGTGCTGGTGGCTTTCGGGACACTCCTGAAGGCGTCGGCATGTGGAGGATGGGAACGATCGGAGCGGCATCTATCACTTCTTCTTGGCTCATTTCACCTGAAAATATTGGGAATGTGGTTAGGAAGATGATGAGAATGAAGGAGGAGAATGGAGCAAAAAATTGAGAGGAAAAAGTGAGAAACGGAGCAAAAAATGGAAGAGGTTTCGAGGGTCTAAGATTCCTGGATGTTTTGAGAAGTTGAGATTCTGAAGATTCGAAAAATTCTAGGACTCTAGAGCTCTAGACTTTTAGGGTTCTGCGACTTTGACTTGAAAAATGTTTTGACATTTTTTCAGATATCATGTGTTCAGGTTTCTGGACATTCTGAGATTCTGAAAACATTCCCAGCTTCAGAGATTCCGTGATTCAGAAATTTACAAGATTTTTGGTTTTTCGAAGATTCTGAAGAAAGAGCGTACATAAACTTCGAGATTCCTTGGAAGATTCTCGCTCCAAGATTCCATTATTCATCTGAGATCTTCGGGACTCTGAAGCCCTCTTCTCCTGGAATCCCCGGAATCTCTCAATGAAGTGAAAAGAACGCTGGAGATTCAACCGGAAACCGGAAACAATGGTAGAGCGAGTCGTGGAGGATGAAAGATTCGAAAAACCGGAAAAAGAGGAAAAAAAGGTCAGGAAAAGAGGACTACCCCCAGTCAGCTGAGTGAGTAAGGCCGGAAGACGTCTGGGTTGGAGGTCGGTGATTCTCCTCAATTTTTTGAACGGAAAGATGAAAGATCGGAGATTGGCAAGGGATTCTGGAGGATTCTCAAGTTCAGATGGCTTCAGATGCTGAAGTTTGTGGAATATTGAGGCTCAGAGATTTCAAGGTTCCAAAGCCTTGGATCAAAAGATTCGGAACATTTTGAGAATCCGGATGGCCTTTGGATTCTAAACTTCTGAGATCACGAAACTGTTCCAGGAGTCAGGGGAACGGAGATTAGAAGGATTCAGAAGGTCATCGATTCTCAGAGTCGGATAGATTCAGATAGATTCTGGAAGTTCTAAGCTTCTGGCTCTATGACACTAAAGATCCTTGGTTTCTTTCAATTCCATGTCTCAAAATCTTCAACATAGAATTATCAGAGCCAGAACAAAATATCTCGATTCTGACTTTCTAAGACCCTCTCAAACCGATAATCCTGACTAACATATTTGAGAATCAAAAAAATTTTAGTCTACTCAATAAAAGTGGTCGAAAACGAAACCTCGCCTCGAAACATCTGGATCCAGTTTTCAGAATTCTCAAGAACTACAAATGAACTCGGCGTCGATTTCACCTGCTGCCCTTGTGATGACCATCAGCCCACGGACAGGTGAAAATCTATAGATTCTCGATGGTTCTAAAAAGCTATATGAAAGGCTCCAGAACATTCCGAATAACTTCTGAAGCCTTCTGAAGAGTGGGAGGAACGTCAGAAGACCTAGAAGACTCTAGAAAACTGCCTGGAGACTCTCCAAAAGTTAAACAATGATTCAGACATATTCTCAAGAGTTTAGAATCTAGAATCCTCCATGAATTTCTAGACCCCTCACAAACCAACCCTCACCTTTTATGCTCCCCTACTGTGGGCGGAGTCCTCTTTCTCTCTACGTAACACGAGAGTATCTGCTGCCTCCCCTCCGAGACCTCTAGTTAGGTTAATGGGGGCCTCAGGGATAATCTTACCCTGTGGAGGATACGTAATCAGTAATGCCCAGATGATCCGAGGTCTTCAGATGTGTTACCTGATTGCTACGTAACAAGGGATGATCCTGAGGGTGAGGGATGTTTTGGGGAGAAGGGGATCAGATTGGATGAGCAGGGTGACTATGGGGACTCACTGGAGTTGGATCTCGGACGATAGCTGGCTCACTTTAGACTAGGGCGAACCTTGGACAGACCTCATCTGGACCATATTTCTGCCTTGAACAGTATCTGGGCAATGCCTAGACCGCTTTGGCCACCGTGGACCCGATTTGGGTCATGCTTTATTACCCGGCTTTCAAACCATGAATAGACTAGTCATCCAAAATGAGCCAGTCGAAAAAGAAAAAATGAAGCGAGCGAAGAAAAAACCCAAAACAAATAAGGAGAAATAACCGGAAGGAAGAAATTAGAGAGCACCAATCAAACTGAGCCAGCCAGCCAGCCCACGTGGGTGGTGTCTGAATAAGAGGAGACGTTTTCTGGATGAAAAAAAAATCATGGATTGAGAGGGAGGATGAGGCTATGAATAGAAGTGACAGGATATCCAAAAAGGGGAATAAGATTGAGGAAGATTCTCGGAGCACAAAACTTACGGATAGGGTAGGGGATTATGGTTCCAGCCTTGTTCAATAGAGCGAGGTTGCTTTATCAGGAGTTGGACGATATTCAGTCAGTTCATCTGGATAGCTGGATATCCGAATGTCCAAAGTCAAAACGATCTTACAATCCAGCCAACTTCTAGAGGTTGTCTGCTTCCAGGCAATGTCTAACCAGTTCTTCTTTTCTAGCCCACTTTTCGAAGGTCCGTTTGTACATACATCTGTAGTACAGATTCTGTACATCCAGATGTCCACAGCCTATCCTCTTGGATCTATCTCTGATTGTAGGGTGTTCTCCGATTTTCGAAGATATCCCTGTTTGTCTAGCCCATTTTCAAATGCCTTCTGCACATCTGTGGGGGCCAGGTGCCCAAAGGTTCTACATCCCGGATGGAGTGTCAATTTTCGAGGATTAGTTAGGGAAGCGGAACCGCAAATTGAGAGTGAGGATTCAGGAAGAATGGGTTGTGTGGGGCGCGGATATTATCCACTTGGAGTTTGATGTTTGAAAATTCCGATTTTTGAAGGTTTTGAGTTTTCAAGATTGAGGCCGATTCAAACGTAGATTCTTCCCAAAAATTCCGGCAAATTTGAAAGCTAGGATAAAGGGAGAGCCAGAAAGTGCGCTCTAATCTCATTCTCCAAAAATCTCTAGTTTAAAGTTCGCTCCACTGGACAACCTCGTGCTGACCACGCATATTCAGGTGGTATAAAACTTGTTAACATGTTGTTTTTTGGTGTGTTTTTGGTCACTTCACAGCCTAATCCGACACGCCCTCCGTCATCAAATCACGACCCCACTTTTTGATTAAAAGTGTCAATATAATCCACCTGCTCAACAATCCCCAAGATGTCCAAAGGAGCGCATTTGCATTCTTCTTTGCGAGATCAAAATCTAAAACTTCATGAACTATGATGTGCACATCTCCACGAGATTAGATTGAGGGAGGAGGATAACTTCCTTATCGACAAAAAAGAGACCAAAATTTTGCACCATTTTTCTTCTCCCCGGGGACCCATTTTCAAGACCGACTGCTCTATGATCTATGTCTTTGTGTTTTCACTGTGTGGAGGCGGAGCAAGAAAAAAAACGAGAGGAATGTAGAGCAAAATGAAATTTTGGAGGAATAACAAGTTTTCAATTAAATTTTTTGGAGGAATGAGAAATAACAGTGTCTGTTACTGAGTCAGCAGCAGCAAAAGAGAAGAAGAAATTGTATTGAAAACCGGTCTATGTTTTCGTATTCCGGGGAACATGGTAATTTTTGTGGTATTACGTAGGGGAGGAGTGGGGGGAGAGAGGAAAAACAGGGTGGTTTTGATTTAACAACGATTGAGCAATTTTAGGGGTTGGAAAAGGTTCGGGAAAGTTTGAAAGACTCGTGATCTTGGGTTCGTTGCTATCTTGAGGGATTTTGGAATCTTTAGGTTCTAGGAATCCTTGAAATATTAGAATTCTTAGAATCTTAAGATCCTTGAAATCTAGGAATCCTGGGAATCTTGAGATTCTTGGGGTTTTGAGGATCTTGAAATTCTGGAGGCTTGGAAGCCTTGAACTCCTAGGATACTCAGAAATACGAAATTCTTGGGATCCTTGCATCTTTGGGTCCTTATAATTCTACGAATCTCGAAATTCTGGGAATCCTAGGATCCTTGGGATCTTGAAATTCTGCAGATCTTGGAATCCTTGAACTCTTAGGATCCTCGGAAACAGGGACTCATTGGGATCCTTGCATCTTTGGGTCCTTCGAATCTTTGAAATCTCGGAGTTCTGATAATCTTAGGATCCTTGGGTTCTAGGGATATCGGGGATTGTGGAATGTTTAGCCTGAACACTTTAACGGCTTCGGAATCCTTGAAATCTCAAAATTCTGAGAGTCTTGAGATTCTCGGGGTCTTGTGGATCTTTAAATTCAGGCGGTTTTGGAATCCATGAGCACTTAGGATCCTCGGAAACAAGGAATCCTTCAGATCCTTGCATCTTTGGGTCATTCGAATCTTTGGAATCTCAGAGTTCTGAGAATTTCAACATCTTTGGGGTCTAGGGGTATTGGGGATCGTGGAATCTTAAGATCCTTGGGATTTAGGACTCCTCAAGGATCTTAAGATTTCGAAGGTCCTGGGATCCTCGATATGTCAAACGGTGTGAATTGACAGGATCCCAATCAATAAAAGACTCTCCAACACCTCAAACTACGTGACCACTGAAACTATACAATTGAAGGGGAAAGGGGTCCAGAGGGTCCCCCCAGAAAGTAGTAGACAACAGGTGCCAGGTGGTACGATGAGACGGGGATGAAAGAGGTTGACAAGAGAGATGAGAGAGACCCAACGACGGAACACTTTTTTCAATTGGGAAGAGAAGAGATTGGTCAGAGCATGGATTGAGGGGGTCATAGAGGATGAGTACGAAGATTGGGTGGGTTTGGATTCGAAAAGAGGCTCCCGGAAATTTCGCAGTCAGGACATTTTGCCACTGGACGTTTCGCAACCAATCATAGTAACCGAAGTTGAAAACTTTGGAGCGTCTGGCTGCGAAATGACTGGTTGCGAAACGTCCGGTTGCTAAACGTCCGGGAGCCCAAAAAGACTCGTTTTGAGATCTCGGAGAATTGAAGTTAGAAGTGTACATTCGGGATTCTAGATTATCTAGGGATCACTTTCCGACCTGAAAATTCATATGGAATACACGAGGAATGACAGTTTAACGAAACATAAGCTCTCCGATTGTGTTTTCATCAACTTTTGAGTCAAATTATTCATTTTGAGCCTAAGATTTGGAGGATCCACTAGGCTCATTCTACAAGATAGGAGAGACTCTTTCTGTTTTGGATCCTGCCAGTCTTGACAGTGATGATCCCAGAATCCAGAACTTAAAAAGACAATTCGGGCTCTCACATATATCAAAGTTCAAACTTTGAATGTCTACTTTTTGGACAATCTAGACCGAGAAAATTGCAAAAGTTCAAAACTTGTAAACTTTTGCTAATGATAAGATACGAAAAAAACATAAAAACATGCACAGGAAAAAGAAAGCGTGCAAAAACCCCTGACTAACCTCGTTTTTCATGTATCCACTCAACCAGTTTTGAAAATTAAATTTCAGAGTCTTTGACCCGAGATTGAGAGAGAAAGATATAAGAGTTTCTTAATCAAATTTTGAGAGTTTTTGATCTGGAAAAAACAGGAAAATTTGCTAGTTTTTGGCGGTGCTCTGAATGAGAGTCAGTCCTATTAAACAATTTTGAAAACCACAACAAAAAAGTTCAAAACTTCAGAACTTCAGATTTTCAAGTCTCTGAAAATATAATACAAGACAACAAAACGTTTGAAATGGCACCTCGACCAACGCATTATGATCTAGTTGGGTCTATATTAGATCTACCCATCCATTTTGATCTACCTGAGTCTATTTTTGATCTACCAATTCAGTTTGACCTACTTTTCCTTTCTGATCTACTTGAATGCACTTCTGATCTACCCAAGCAACTATACATTCTCGTTTCCCACTGCCCAGTTTTTCTATCCCTTTCTGACATTGAGCAGGAAGTGATAATAGGGAAGTGCATATTCAAATAAGGGGAGAAAACTACTAGTGATGATGATGCATACTCCTCAATCAGGAAATCTCATCTTCGGATTACTTTTCAAGAGGATCTTTCACACATAAAAGTACTCCTCTTCAGCACTAGCACACATACACACATCGATCGGAAAGATGAAAAAAAAAAAGAAAAGCGAAAAAAAGAGAAGGGGGGACGGACTACTACTCTTCTATTTTTTCAACTGGGAAAGAAGAAGAAGAAGAGGAGAAACGCGGGGAGAAAAAAAACTAGTGGGGGGAGGTTGTCTTTTCTCTTTTCCCTCTAGAGACACTAGTCATCTGAAGGCAGATGGGGGAGTCGTAGAAGAGAGGGAGAAGCAGGAGGAGGAGGTATTGGAGAGAGAGAGGGAGAGAGGTGGGGGTGGTTTCGAAATTGAGGGTCCCTGAAGAGGGGGGACCCTGGGCTCCCCACTCCCTCTATCATGACACTTGAGACGCGACGGGAGAGAGAGAAAAAAGAGAGAGAGTCTGCTGGGTTTTTTGGAGCTCCGTCGTGAGCCCAGGGACACGCACATTTTGAATGAATAATTGGGTCATGCCGCCCCATGAATTCGATATGATGTGCTGGGAGGAAGAATTGGCGATTCAGATGATGTTAGTTGGGGGAAAGGAGGAAACGATGTGATTCTTGAGCAAGGTGTTGAATATTGATGAATGAATATGTTAGTGGATGGGATGGAGAGGAGGAAGGAGCAAGTGATCTAGGGAAGAAGAAGTAGGTGTTGGAAGGGATCTGGAGTTTATCGATAGATGGATGGATAGGCCAGTCGAGAATGTCGTGAAGGCGATGGTGTCGACGATGGAGAAGGTTGTATAGAGGGCAACAAGGGATCAGGAAGAATCTAGGAATCCAAAAAAAAACAAAGCTAGGGAGCAGACTTGGCACAGAGCCGAACGAGGTTGAAAATTGAAAAATTCGTTGTTTGCTGTTCTAGAGCGCCCCGCGGTCCGTTTCTGGAACCTATTTTTTTGATTCTGTATGCTATCGATAGAACTCGTCGAGATCTATCATTTGAAACTACAACCGACAGGATATCTCATTTTGAAGCCAAGATATTTGCCGGCCCGTTTTGGCCCGGTGTGAAGTCCTAGTCGGGAGTGATATTTGAGGGGTGTTGGCATGAGACCGGTATCATTTGAAAGTCAATGTTCGACACATTCAGATGACAATTGGTTTGATCCTCGGCCTTTTCTAGGATCCCAAAGATTCCGAGTTTCTTAGGCTCCTATGATTGTTAGAATCCAGTGATCCGGAAGGGTTCTGGGTCCCAAGACTACTGTATTCTGCGAACTCTGAGATCCATTTGATCCTAAGCTCCTCAAGATCCCTAGATCTTCAGGATCCCTAGACCGTCAGGGGCAGAAACTCATGAAGATACTAAGATTCTAGAGATATTCTGGATTCAAGAGCCTTCCAGAGGATTCGCCAGCATAATACCTTCTGTGACATGACTCATATCTATGGAAAGCTGAATGAATTTCCATGCCATAAACCTAGGAACTTTGAACCCCACTCCCAATTTCTGATCTTCAACCCTCTTTTTCGATTCCTATAACTTTTCAGACCTCCAGTACATCCTTTCAATTTCCCCTCCAGACAACCTCCATCATCATAACACCCTTTTCATTTGCCTAATCCACTTGCCCATTTATTATCAATGTCGGCCTAATTTCCGGGGTGCTCACGTTTGATAATCCCTGGCTTTTTTTCCTGAGATGGACAAACATGCACACAGACGGACTAGAGAACCAAAAAACTAGCAAGAAATTTGCTGCGGAATGCAAATGAGGCGTGAGAAAGCAGCGGGTAGTGACACAAAAAGAAGACATGACAAAAACATGCGGATTTTGAACTATAAATAAATTTGTGGTGATTCACAGGTGGGGTGCATTATAGAGGGATGGAAATTTTGTAGTTTGTAGTCTAGGACTCTACAAATCAAACTGATGATCTAGAGGGAAAAATCGATATGGACATCTGGACAAACGGATACACAGACACAACCAAGTTTTGATGAGAAACTGGAGATTCTCACGAGACGAGCCTTGAAATAGTTTTCTTCATTCGAGCCCGCCTATTATGCCCTCCAGGCTTTCGTGGAGATGTGTTTGCTATGTTTTACTCAATAGATTGAAAATGAACTTTGATCTAGAATCCAGCCGTCTTCAAATGAGAAAATCTCTAGATCCTGATGAGCTCTCATCACAATCATCGACAGCTTCAAGTTTTTGAAATTTGCAAATCAGAGGAGTCATAAAGCTTCTATTAACTGTATTACAATTTGGTAGAAATCTGAAGAATCTAAAAGTTCTTGGCAGCGATATTTCTAAGAGCAAGAAATCTTCCGAAACTCCTAAAATTCACGAATCTCAACTCAGAATGTCTTGCAATCGGTGGAAATGAAATTGAGTAGAAACAACAACAAATAATCCAATGAGTTTGATTTTTTTTTTAAAATCTTATTCCTATTTGTGTAGACGGAGGGAATAGGGTGTTTGGGATGATCTGTGGATCCTCTGATTATTCAAGATCTATTTCAATCTCTGGAAAATTCCAGAGATTCGTCAGGAAAAATCCAATGCTTCTCTGGACAAACAGACACAGTGCTGACCATAATTCTATCCCTTTTTGGTGATTTTCAGTGCAAAATGGGTCAACTTTGAGCAGTTGAAAAAGTATGTTCCAATCACTCGATTTTTATAAAACTTGGTGAATGTATCAAACAACTCTAGATCTTCCTTTTTGTAGTTGACAACTTTTTACGAAATTCACAATAAAGTCTGTTAAGATCACTGGTCCGAAAAAGTTGGAAATTTGCAGCAAGTTTTGATGTCGCGTGACTATAACTCACTTCACAGCAATTTTCGTAGAAAGTCGGCAACTCCAAAAATGAAGATCTAGAGTTGCTTGATACATTCACCAAGTTTGAAAAAAATCGAGTTATTTGAACATACTTTTTCAACTGCTCAAAGTTGGCCATTTTACACTGAAAATCGCAACAAGGGATAAAACTGTATACAGACACTCTTCCTTGTCGGAATCCCAGGACTCTTTAAACGGGTGTCGGAACTTCTTGAACTTTGAAAGTTGGAGATTCTTATTAGAGCTCAAAGAAATCATCCGGACAAACAGACGCCACGGAAAAACCACCACTAGAAATACATGCATAACACATCTCTACACAATGCCGACTTCTTCTCGCCCGCCTCTCTCTGCCAAAGATCTCAATCCCTGGAATATCTCCTGATGGCTTCTGAAAGTGTGATAAACCTATCCCCTTCATCCTCATTGTGTTCCATTGACGCACATCGGGTTGAGGAGGGGATAATCCGAGAGTCAGTCAGGGCTCTCTATTCATTCAGAAAAAAAAGAGAGGGAAAAAAAGGGGATGAATAAGAAAATGATGATGATGATGATGGGAAGAGGGAGATAAACGTGGTGCTGTGAGCATTTCTTCAGCTCTTTCTCTGCTCTTTCATCCAGATGATGATCAAGAATTACTTGGGGGGAATAGGGTTCACACGCAATGCCATGTTTCTTGGGAAGGAAACTTCTGGAATTTATCATTTCAAGGTGATTATAGGTTTCTGGTGATAATCCTTATCTTTGAAACGGAAGATCAGAAGATCAGAAGAGATAATGAGAAAGGTCGGAAGTTCGAAACTCGAAATTTCGAAGTGTAGACAAAGAAAGAAAGCCGAACCAGACAGTGAGAGGTTGGATTTTTGAGCTTTGAATTCCAAAACTTTCAGAAGTTTCGAATAGGGTGCGTGGTCAATATCACGCTAGTCAGAATTTCATGACTTTTTGTATAAAATGACTGTCGAAAATAGTCAAAAAGTCAAAATCTTTGTTTGCGTGACTGTCAAAAATAGTCAAAAAGCCAAAAATAGTTTTTGCGTGACTGTCAAAAGTTTTAAAAAGTTGACAGTCAAAAATGTCAAAAATGACTGGAAGAGTAACTGAAAACTGTTTAGAAATCTGAAAGTCCTTTGATATTTTTAGAAAAAAAATAGAATAACAAGTAGTTCAACAATCTCCACTTCCCCCGATTGGATTTATCTCATCGTCCGACTCATCAGAAGAAATATGCTCGTCGTCTTCATCATCATCGTATGCATCACCTTCGTATTCTTCATCTGGACTCGAATTTTCCCGCCATGCTTCAAGTTTCTCCATTCCGGATTTCGCTTGAACAAGCAACAGTGCGGAGCATGTTTCCTGCGTCATCCGATTTCGCAGGCGATTGGCTAGAATCCTCCCGCAAGAGCTAAACAGTCTTTCCGATGATGCTGATGACGCAGGAATAGCCAAGAATTTCCGAGCGCTCTGAGAAATGATGGGGTACATTGTCTGATTCGTGGACGAGAAAGCCATTGGATCACTTGTAGATGGCAAGCGATTGTCTTTCACCTGATTCCTGTAGACTTCGATTTCTTTTGTAGCTTTTGATTTTTCGGAGCCGTTGTTAACAACGCTCTGTTGCCCCGTCGAGAGAAATAGATCCATGGAACATCCTTTCGTGCTGGCGGGATGAAGAAGTGAAGCAACAACTGTTGAATCGTCATATTGTGATAGAAGCTTCTCTTCTGCACTTTTCCATTGTGCATCAGTCAATAGATTCGAGTAGGAGAAGCGGGGGTCAAGCAGCAACAGTTGAGAGACAATAGGGGTTTCTCCGACGTTGGTTATTCGGGCATCTAAGCATTTAATAAGTTTAGATCCAAATGACTTCGCTTGCTCGACTATTGATTTGTTGTCTGCATCTTTCAATATGGTCTCCAAAGTTTCCGTTAGCTGGTGCTTCAGAAACTTCAGATAAGGGTTCCCGATTGGTTCAGTTTCCGTGCAATTTGTTTGGCCTTCTCGATTATCGAATGAATAGGTTTCAAAGTGATGGATTCGGAGACAACCAGATGAAGGATATGAGAACAACAGTGTAGTTTGGGAATAACGAGTCGATCAGCTAGCGACTTTAAATTGGAAGCCCCGTCCGCGACCATGCTACGAAATTGACCAAGATTCAGCCCAGAAGATTTGAGTTCGTTGATAAAATCTTGGTGTAAATCAACGGCCCCACTTGATTGGACATCACAAACACCGACTAGTTGTTGTATCATTAATCCATGACTATCGATGTAGCCGGCGAGAATTGCATATAGTGTGAAATCTGCCTTCGAACTGGACCAGCCATCCGTAATTAAACAAAGGTCCTTTCGATTTCCGATTTTTTCCGATATTTGGGTACGGTATTCACTATTTATAGTAAAAATATCGTCCCGTACAGCATTTGAGTTTGTCAACGGAAAATCCGGGTGTAACATGGAAATGTATTGCCTATACGCAGGACTTTCGACGACACGAAATGGAATATTGCAAATCGCGAAAAACCTAAAAAAAGAAAATTAGATTTCCAACTTTTGGTATAATCTCACATCGCTTGCGCGTTTCTGAGTGATTTATTTGTCGTCGTCAACACTTGCTCATGTTTGCTATCTCTGGCATTTTGAATCTGAGAATGCATTAGTGAGCATGTAATGATACCAAAAGATGAATACCTTACAAAGATCCTGATAAGAGAGTCCATGAGCAGTCAACATGTGTGAGAGTAGCACAGATGTATTATGCTTGTAGCTGACCCATGTCAGACAGCGACTGCACCTTGCTTTCTTTTGGACAACATCCTTAGTGCGGAAAAGGCACCAGGCCGGGCTAACCATAATAACTTTCAAACTAATTTAATCAGATTGCAACTCGTCGTTTCCTCTCGATTTTCCAACTCAAAAGCTCCAACATAGTCATTTTTGACAGTCACGCAAAAACTATTTTTGACTTTTTGACTATTTTTGACAGTCACGCGAAAAAGATTTTGACTCAAGTCGACTTTTCCAACTTCCAACTTTTTGACTTTTTGACGTAACCAAATTTTCCAATTTTTGACAAAAGTCATCGACGGTCAAAAATGGTAGTGACCACGCACCCTAGTTTCGAATGTCTGAAAATCTAAACTTCTCTTGATCAATCAGGTTGCTTTAAAATCGAGACTTCAATAGTAAGAAAGCTGTTTTTGTTGAGGCTCTTAATTCTTTAGGATTTCGGGCTACCAGTCTAGACTTTCCAATGTCACGATTTGCTGACCTACAGTCTCTTTGAAATTCTGATTTTTCGATTTCAGCCTATTCCTTTCGGTGATTTTCAGTTGAAAATGGCCAACTGTGTGCAATTGAAAAAGTATGCTCCAATCAATGGATTTTTATAAAACTTGGTGAATGTATCAAGCAACTCTAGATCTTCCTTTTTGTAGTTGACAACTTTTCTTGAAAATGGCTGTGTAGTGAGTTATAGTCACGCAACATCGAAACTTGGTGCGAACTTCCAACTTTTTTGGACCAATGATCTTAACTTGATTGTGAATTTCGTGAAAAGTTGTCAACCACAAAAATATGCTCAAAGTTAGCCACTTCACACTGAAAATCACCAGGGATAGAATTATGACCAGCACGGTAAGTTCTTCAAGAATTCAGATTGTGGACTTCTGAATTTCGGAGTCTACAATTCTAGGAGAAGCCAATATTTTGAAAAGTTCTCGAACTTTGAATTATTGAGATTGGAATGGAAACTTGAGGCTTTAAGCCTTTAAGTCTCTGAAGTTCAAAGATTTCTGATTTGTAACTCCTTCCCGATTCTGAGAATGCGGCTGTCCAAGTCTCAGGTTTTGAAGGTTTTGGATTCCAAAATAAATTGCAAAGTCTTCGAGGAAAAATCTCTCAAAATCAGCGAAAAGCCAAGATCACAAGCATCACAAATGTCTAACTTTATATCCTCCAAAAAACTCCGTTTCCACATGTTTCTCCTCCGCTCGAATATTTATCGAATCAAGAAGAGAAACGTTGGCGCCAGATGACGTCCAGGGAGCAACAGGTGTCCGTTAGAAAATTGGATTTGATTTCAGAAGAAAAAAAAAGATCTAGAAAAACGGAATGAGTCAAAATGAGGAAGTTAGTTTGAATGAAGAGGAGGGAATGGAGTTCATGACTCTAAGAATCTGAAAATCAGTCTCAAAGACAATTTTGAAGTCTTAATAGACTGGATTCCAATACGCTTACACCCACAAGCAGTGGGACAATTCTGACACTTCTCTTTATCGTTTTTGGGATGATCTGAGGATTTTCAGATCATCTTCAAAAATCCAAGAGGATCAATGAAGATTCGAGATTCGTATAATGGCATTTAGAAGAAAAACACGTGGAGGGGGAATACTGTAGCTCTTCAGGGAATCCTAGAGTATGGAGATTCGAAAATTCTGAAGATTTTTATACCAAGAAAGTTCAGAATTCGAAGTTGGATTCAATTTTGAAATAAGCTCTAAACTCAGTTCTTTTAGTTATTAGTTTGCGCCAGTACAGTGTTCTTTAACTTGGGAGAAGATTGATAGCCTAGAAATCCGGGAATATGGGTTTCTAGGCCACCAATTGTCAAGCAGATCCTGAGAATTTCGATGCACTATTCAGATCTAAACAATCTTAACTTTCCGCCAAGTTAAACTAAAGTTTGAGTTGGTGGCCTAGAAACCCGAATTTCGAGATTTCAAAGATTTCTAGGCTAGTCTTTGTTCAGAATTCTGAAAATCTTGACTGCTAAACTTTCCATCCTCTGATCCGAGGTCAGATTTTTGAATTTGTCATTCTTCATTATTCTCAAGTCTCTAGATTCCAAACACTTTATTTCTGGAAATTTACAAGTTGCGAAAAAAAAAAATCAACACAGAGTTATCAATTTTTCAATCATCACACTCGGGTCGGTAGATTTTCACTTCCATTGGCTGAAAATTTTTAATTTTTTTCAAAACTTTTTCATACTTTTCAAGCTCACATCTTCCACAAGTGTGCCATTGATGGGTGATGTGTCGTTGAAGGAGGAATCTGAAGTCACCACTGGTGAAGACGTGGCGTCTTCTGGATTTGAGGAGACGTCCGCGTTTTGTTGTTCTGTAATGAGTCTTCGAGTGAAGGGGGATTCTGAGGTTTTGAGAGTTGAAAATGTGAAAGTTTTGATATCTCGATTCCTTCGAAGGGTGAGAACTTCTGAGGATTCTAGAATCTTCGAGAATCTGAAACTCTTCAGGTCTGGAACTCTATAATTCAGAAGTGATTCGGAAAACTGAGGGTCTGAGATTCTTCTAAGATTCTAAGATGCTTGACACTATCTCGATTCCTCGATTTCAAGATGCTGAAGTCCCTTCTGAAACTCACTCTGAATACACGACTTCCTTATCTTGTCCTCCTCCTCTGAATCCCCAACTTGACGATCTATCTTCGTCTCATAGCCATTCGGAACGTCTCCAGAAAGTATTGTGTTTTGAGGTGGAAACAGTAACTGGATATCTGAAAAATGTAGATCAATTGACTTTAGTTCTTTTCCGAGCCCACCTTTAATTTCAATCGGAAACCCCGCAACTAAAAAGTAAGCCAAAAAACAGGAGACCAAAATAAGTACTGATTGACGGAGCATTTTGAGCAAATAATCGGTGGAGAATCTGAAAATGAGCAATGTAGAATTGATAGAATTGAAGGAACAAGTTGAGCGAGGAAATCGAGGGTTTCAAGATTACTGAAATTATTTGAATCAGAAAGTTGGAGAACCTAGAATAGTGAGAAACTCTAGCCAATTTTCCAAGCTTAGAAAGCAAGGAATTAGAAACAGCAGGGATCACAAGAATGTGAAAACTTTCAAGACCTTGAACTTCTCCATCTATTAGTGTTTTCAGATTTTCAGATTCTCTCTAATCTTCTAAAAAATGATCATAAGTTTTCAGAGTGCTTAGGATTCGATTGAAAAGTAAAATCCATCAGAATCTCAAAATCTCAGAATCTTGGAGTGAAATCTTGATACCGGAGAAAGAGCGGGAATTTGAGAAAGCGAAAGTTTAAGCTATTTATATTTTCATGAAACTAGGAAAAAATCCATCAGAATCTCCGAGCCTTAAAATCCCACGATCTGAAAACTTGAGACTCCCAGAATCTCAAAACTTTCTCCCCAAATGTCAACCGATTTTCGATCTCCTCCTTCCTCAAGTATCTCACAATTGAGTTAGTCATCGAAAAAACACTGAGCGAAAAAAAAGTGGTAATTGAAAAAAAAAATTTCGAAAACCTCCAAGTGGCTGTGTTTTTACTTCTTTTTATTCTGTTTTTCACTTCGTTTTTTTCCGTTTAATTGGAATGGAATTTTTAGGAAGAGAGAGAAGACAAGAATGGTAAATGGAGATGATTCAGAATATGGGGAAAGAATGAAGAAGAGTAAGGAGAATGGAATTTTTAGGAAACAAATTGAGAGAAAAAGGAACGAAAATAAGGATGAGAAGGAAGGGAAATCTGATGATAAGCAGGATCAGATGGGCAACGAAGATAGAGAATGAGGATTTGACCTAGATGTTTTTGTCCTTTTTTATCGTCAACGGAGAGATTTGAAAATGACCGTGGAGGTTAATAAGGAACAGAAGAAGATTCTCGGATTCTGAGAAGTTTTTTTCTTAAATTCCACCTGAATCTTCGATTTTGAGAGGACGGAAACTACACAAACCATAGAATACTGATGTTTCCCTTTATTCAGGTTCTCAAAGATTCTGAGGTACACAGGAACATCTACTCTAAAGTATAGGTGTTTCCAGCATTGTAAGAAAAAGCGTCGGTGTTTCTATTGGAACTTTTATAAAGCCAATACTTTGTTGAATCTCGGGGGGAAGTTTTCTGGAAGTAGCACCGGTTTCTCAGAGAACCTAGACTTAAAATACTGGAAGGTGAAAACAGACAGGAACCAGAAGATGGATACTTAGGAATCCTTCAGAATCTCACCAACCTGAGCCTCGAAGCCAGAAAGTTTAGCTTCCTTCGGAACCTATGAGTCACATCCAAGAAATATAATCCCAAACCCTAGAACCTCATTTTTCAGGCTCCCACCCTATGAATGTTCTCCAATTATCAACGAATTCTTGATCCTTCCTTGAGATCTCCTCGAGCATCATACAATTAGAAAAAAGAATCATTAACCAACGTAAGAGTTTGAAGTCTTAATGACTCAGAATCTTAAAATCATCATCAAAAAGTTTAAAGTCTTGGAGATTCAGAATCCGAGAATATCAAATCTCCATCCAAAAGTTTGAAATCTTGAATATTCCGAATCCTAGAATCCCAGAATCTCCATTCAAAAGATTAGAAGTCTTGGAGATTCAGAATCCCAGAATCTCAAAATCTCTTCATCCACAGACGCAGACGTCAAAAACTAGCCAAGACAACTTTGAACGACTGATGACTCATGCAAAGTGTGATGAAATCAAGAGGCAAGAAAACTGAAATCCAAGGAAAATCGCCTGTTTCTCCCACAAAACGATCCTTACTTATTGAATGACTAGTGCCATTCTAACCAACAATCTTCAAACTCCACTCAAAATGACATAAATTTACAGCAAAAAAGCGGCATAGAAAAGAAAAAAAGAAGCCAATCTCTCCTCTCTCCCACACACAGACACACAGTAAGAAAACCCTACTTGGAATTACTTAAGCCAAAAGCAAATCCGTTTAAAAGGAAAATCGAAAGAAAACAACAAGACATTCTTCGCGTCCTCCATGACGGAAGCGATTTGTGGGAATAAGAGAGAGAAAAATAGAGGTATTAGGGGGGAAGGGAAAAACTTCTCTCTCTCTCTCTCTCCCTCGTAGAAGTGTTTGTGTTCTTCGATTTCTTTTTTATTTCTTTTCATTTTTTTTTGTTCATCCTTAAGAAATAGGAAAGAAGAGATAAATAGAGAAATATGAGAGGAGAAAGAGAGAAAAAGATTCTCTCCCGTTTTACTCCCGGTTTTATCGCCGGTTTTTTTTTATGTATTAGGTGTCTCTCTTGAAAAGAGATGTCAGCTGTGAATAGGCGGGAAAAAATGAGAAAGAGTTTTTTCTAGGAACGAAGTTCCTCCGAAGAAGAAGAGGTTAATCAACATGGATTCAGGTTTATCAACTGATACAAATTGTGGAGTATTCTTGAAGAGTGTGACCGTCTTTTCAAAAAATTTCATACCAACGAGTTCTTAGGTTGAACTTTTTCTCATATAATCTGGACCAAGGTAAAATCGACCCTGCAGATTCCAGTTCTAGAATAAAAGTTAGCAAAATGCTCCCGTAATTCGAGTTATGCCCTTGCAAAGTTGAATCCTATAGTGATCTTTGAAGTGAAATTCCAGATCCCCAAACGTTTACCTCCCATACTACTATAACACTCAACTTTGCGAGCTCATAACTAGAAATACGGGCGCACTTTGCTGATTTTTATTTCAGATTCTGAAACTAGAGGGTCGATTTTGTCTAGACCCAGATTATGAGAAAAAGTTCAAACCAAGAAGTCGTGCAAAGTACCACAGTCAGGAACAAAAACAGAACATGTCTGGGGCGTCCATGGCAAAAACATCAACTTTGAGGACTTCAAAAGTATCCTGGTGTTTCTCAACTTTCATGAATGTATAAAACAACTCTAGATCTTCATTTTTTTTAGTTCACATTTTTCCTCAAAGTCGCTTTCCAATCAACTACTAGTGCTTTTTGGGCCTCCCTTTCGCGCTCCACCTCAATCTTCAGATTTTTCAACGAGGACCAAGTGAAAAAGTAAAAATAAACAAGGTTTCCACTGTTTAATTTCCAATTTTCGGGGTCGCGAATTAAAAAAAAACACAAAAAGCTCAATTACTTCAACTTTTCCACATGGTCCACGTTAAAAATCTGAAGATTGAGCGCAAAAGGGAGGAGCGCTTTTTTAGTAGCTAGTGTTGAAAAAGGGTCTGGAATATTGAAACTAGCACTGACATCACTAATTGCTATCTAACACACTTGAAGTAGGTTTTAAGCTGCAGCTATTAATTACAAAATGATTCTCCAGGTTTGCTTGAAAGATCCACAAATTTTCAGAAATGTCGAGTCGTTGAGAACCACCTTTCAAAGTTCCCAAAGTTAAAAGATTCCAAGGCTTTAAAATAGTTGAATTGAAGATCACACTGCCCTTCTTCTTGTGAATTTTAGTCGTTTTAGTCTAGCCAGAATCTGGTACAAATTCAAATTCGCTTCCTTTCTTTCTGCACTCCCTCCCTCATACGTAATCGTTGCGTTTGATTGCATAACCACAAAAAGGGGGTGCCGATAAAAAAAACGAAGGGCGACTGGTTAATCTCTCTGCTTCTCGAATGGACACAGGTGCACTCTGTTGGGGGGAGGGGGGGGGGGGGGGGGGGGGGGGGGGGGGGGGTGTGGGTAATCAAAAGAGAGCTGAATTTGAATGAAAACTGAAAATTATTGTCATGGGGGGAAGAGTCTTCTAGAATCCCTGACTAGGGAGTCACTCGGACATAGGTTGGAGTTACGTGATGAGACATATACCATCGGAAAGCTCATGAAATTTCCAAGCCACTCATGTAATCTGTTTTTGCGGAACACTGCGCGTCTTTGAGAAATTTGGGTCGAAACTACAAAAAAGTAGTAAATTTGCACTGAAATTCACGCGTTTCTTTTAGAACATGATTTTATGCGTGATTTTCAGTGCAAATTTACTAGTTTCAACCCAAATTTCTTGAAAACGTGCAGTGTTCCGCAAAAACAGATTACATGAGTGGCTTGGAAATTTCACGAGCTTTCCGATGGTATATGTCTCATCACGTAACTCCAACCTATGTCCGAGTGACTCCCTAGTGAGAATTGTCTGGAATCCATCAGAATCAGTTGAGGTTGTCCAGGAGACACCAGGATCATCGAAAATACTCCAAAAGTCAACGGAATCTTCTAGAATTGGCTATAAGCCTTCGAAACTTTCTAATATCCTTGAAAATTTTTCAAGGACAGTCACAATCAACTGCAGTCTAGACGAGACGTGAATTCAAGAGCTTCGGACTTTCACTGCTAACTAGAAGCTCACCTGGAAGTGGTCGTTAAAAAGTATCTGAATAAACAAGTCAACAGAGGCAGAACATTTGAGGATCAATCTTGACTCTCCCTGTACCCCATGTAACCTTATCCATTCATTCCAATCAATCATGCCGACAAGCCTATTAGAGCTACAAGTGCCCCCTAGTACCCCCGGCCCTCCAAAAAAGAGCACATGTGTTGAACGGGGTCCCCTTTACCGCAAACACAATACTCAAACCGGCCCCTTCTCCTCATCTTGCCGACAGAAGACAAAAAAACCCCCACGGCGAGCTCGTCTAATTGATCATCGAATTATCTTTGGGACTGTATAAACAGGGGGAGAAGAGGCTTTTTGTGGAATCCACTTGTCAATCATTTCTGGAGGAGAAGACAAAAGAAGACGTTAGAATGGTGGGGTGTCATTGGGAAGATGCAAATGAGCAGGGCTGACGGAGATTTGAATTCTGATGCGGGCGAAATGAGGAGCTGTTTTTGGCAGTGGAATCTCCATTTTTGAATTTACAAAGCGCACTACAAATTTCTAGTGCGAAAATAGGATAGAACGGGAAACAAAAATCAACAAAGATATTATGAATGAAAATGGGTCTGAGCTTCTTAAAAAACTGACCTTCAAGATTCTAAAATTATAGAACTTCAGTGCTGAAAACGCGACATAACTGACTTGATTCTGAATTTCGTGGAAATTTGTCAACTACAAAAATGAAGATCTAAAGTTGCTCAATACACCTGCAAATTTTCAAAGGAATCGAGTGATTGGAACATACTTTTCCAACTGCTCAAAGTTGCCCATTTTGCAATGAAAATCTCCAAAAGGGAGAGAATTACTATGGCCAGCCTTGTATGTCCTGTTTACTTCCATCACAAAACTTTCTGAAAACTAAATATGAAATCGGAACATTCTCTGTTGAAGTACGGTAGCACTACATCGTTGTAGAAAAGTTTGTCGGAATTTCAGCCACTACCCAAGTTCTTTCAAATCACAGCTACCTCAACTCGAAATTCGAACTGAAACAGCTACAATGCTGACCATAATTCTTCGTGATTTTCAGTGCAAAATCGCCAACTTTGAGAAGTTGAAAAGTATGTTCCAATCACTCGATTTCTATAAAACGTGGTGAATGTATCAAACAACTCTAGATCTTCATTTTTGTAGTTGACAACTTTTTTTGAAACTTGCTGTGAAGAGAGTTATGCCGCGTTTTTTTTAAACTTTGCATGTATGAAAACCAAGCCAACATTCTTCCCCGCACGATTGATCTAAAATTGTTCTGATATTCTTCTGATACGAACTTCATAGTCTTCAATCCAAACATTCCTAACTTCGGAACTCGGAGTTTGCTAGAACAAATTTTTGAAGCCCGCTCGATTCCAAATTTTGCTTATTATCGAATCTCGTCTTTCGAACCTTTTCATCAAAACTTACAGACTTCTCAAGCCTCAAGGTTCAATGTCTCAGGATCGGCTTTTCGCAGTTTCCAAACGATTGTCCTCATTTCCGATTTGAAACTCTGGTACTGCCAGACGTCAATCAGGTGTGTTACCTAACAATATGTGCACCCCTTCCTATCTGACGCAACGACTGTCTCCACCAGGTCTTCTTCTTCTCCTTCCCCTCCTACCTCCCCCTCCTTCAACACCTCTTCTGAAGAGCCGCCATAGTCCCTCGCAGCCGTAACGAACAGACGTTCCATTGCACAAATGAATAGGAGAAGAACGGGGGATGGGATATTCAAATGCCATCGCATACTGTGTGACACCCGTCTCTCCCGACATCCAGCACTATTTCTCGCCGTGCCGTTGCGCACTGTTGCACTCTCTTTGGCCGGTCGTGACCTCTCCAGAGGGGGTGGGCGGGGGAAAAAAAAGAGGGTCCCTCGAGACAGCCGGGGGGTGCGCAATCATTCTTGTGTGACATCGCAATGGGGTACTGTGTGTGTGTGTGTGCTCGGCGGGTTGGGCAACAGGCTGTCGGCTAAGGAGTCCCTGCTCAAATCTAGGTAGCCTAGACTTTCTTGCACATTTCAATGTTGTTCATTTTGCTCCAAGGATCTGATCCTGATCTCCACAGAGACCCCAGTCTAGGCCCTTCTTCATGATTGAAGTTGTCGTTTCTCTACATCCACAAAGTCTTGAATCTATGCTCGGATATCTGAAATGGAGAACCACCATTTGTGGAACTTTAGTGTACCCTTCAGTCAGTGATGGAGCATTGGTTTTGGTGTGAGATGATGTTTCATAACCACTTCAGGGTTTCAGTTGGTTTTTCCAAATTTCAAATGTGCTTTTAATATGACGCTTTCACATCAAGTTGTTCGTTCCTTACTCTAAACCTTTGACTCACTTTGCCTTGAAATTTTGGCTGAAGTCTAGGGGAACATGAAGCTTCTTATATCCTTGAATTTCAATGTTTACGATGATCGAAATCTCTGAGCTTAGAAAGATTGGGATGATTGATTCCTTTGCTCTCCATCTTCTTAAGTTTAACCAGTCTACCCGTTTTGGGCGGAAGCTTCAAAAAAAAACCTCGGATGCTTGATGAGCAAAACTCCAGATTCGAGATAAATTATATTTCTCACTGACTACTCTTGAGAGTTCTAGCTTATGCCTATCATCCCTCCGGAGATTTTTATGGTTGCCAAGGATTCAGAAGACTTCTGAAGGGAATCTTCTGGAAATTTCCTTTCAATCTGTATAGCTCACGATCAAATCGATAAACTGGGAGAGAAACCCCAGCATTTGAATTACCGCCAAGTAGTTTTACTTTCAAATCTGACGAACCCCATTGACATACGTAACCTTAGCTAACCGTCTTTGTTGCCTTATCTCCTTCCCCTCCCTTATCATCATCATCCTCTGGTCATTACGGCTCTTCTTACCTGTTTTATAACTATGCAAATAGTGAACCTCTCTCCTTTTTGACCCCGTCTTTTGTCTCCCTTCCCAACCTCATTCTCCCCCTATTTACAGCCTCCCTCCGAACCCAGACAGACACACCGATGGACATCCACCGCGCCCTCACCGCACTGTTCTCGAATCAGCCGCAACCGCTGCTCGGCTCACTTGGCTTCCCGTTCAACGACGGCGGAGCACAGATTCTATCAGGGGCGCTGGCCGCGGCGGCCGCCGCCCAGAAGAAGCTGGACACGCCGTTAGGGATTGTACCATTCGACACAGCGAGCTTGCCGACGTCGACGACGGTTCTGCTGACGCCGACGAAGAAGATGAAGTTGGACGATGAGATCATGTGTAGTAGTCCGGTGTCGAGCAGAAGCTCCACTGTCAGTAGTTCACATGTAAGTTGAATGTGGCGAAATCTTGATTGGAGGGAGGCTTTAGAATCCTATCTATTTCCAGTTCTCCAGTCCACAACGTTCACCATCTCGGAAGGCGTCGTGTCCGATTCCAGAAGAGAAGAAGGTGAGCGTTTCTCATGAAAATTTGAACTCGTACTGTAGTCATTCCAATCAAGCCGACCTCTATGAGTTGTAGTTTGCCACGAAGTCCTTGAAGGGATTCTTTTGAACTATTCAAAAACTCCAGATACCCTTCAGTTTTGGATAACACTTTGACCATGCCTAGGACGATAGAGATTCCAAGAAGTTAAGCTCGAAAATCGAGCTTGACTTCTTGGAATCTTTCCAATCTTCCTGAAGATCCTAAAAGCCATAAATCAACCATTTGTTTATCTTCCACACCGTCATTCTTGCCGTCTGGCGACCGTGCGAGAGAGTGTGTTCTCAAGTTCGTGTTACGCAATACGACTCCTGTCGGGTTACGCAACGACTGTCTTGGTTGGTTGGGCTATTCTTTAGTAGAAAAGTGGTTCTGTACTTGGGGACGAATATCAGTGAAGCCTGATCTTTAACGACTTCAGAACCTGTTCTAGAGATTCTTGGAATCTCCTACTTCCTCTAATAAACCGGCACCTGAGTTGAGCGGAAGAGATTCACGGAAGACGGTTTACCTTTGGAATGAATAATGCTAGAAAAAAGATGTCGACAGATGAAATGTAGATCTCAATGAGAGCTATCGATTGGTATAAGAATCGTTTCAAAATCTAATTTCTTCCGCTCAGTACCTCTCCCGTTAATTTGACCAAATTTATCTCGCTACTTGTAACAGTTATCAAAAAGTGGTTAACTAACAAATTATTGATGAAAACGTGGGCAACATTTTTTTGGTTGACAACTTTTTCATATGTATTAGAAAAACCAGGATATAGTCGGTCAAAGTCACGGTGAGGTAGGAAAAAAGGTGGGTGTCTATGACTTTGGAATTTGAAAGTTGCTGTTTACTCACTCTCAAACCTATCATCCACTTTGCACATCATTGATTCAACGCGGAACTCTAATCTCCATTTGAATAGATCTTCTCTTTTTGTCCCTGAGTATCCAGTTGCGCAACGCCCACCCCGGCACCTCTCTCTTGCATACATCTACTCTGACCCGGTCATCTTTCCTCTCTCTTTCGGACCGTCCTCCTTGCCCCTACCGTAAATTCAAATTCCTCAACAACGCGCAGGTGTAATTACCGTAGCCCCCCTAAGCACCGGTGTCTCATCCCCCATCCCCCGATGGCAACAGTTGGGTGGCGCGAAACAATGAAGAGAGCCCATAATTGGGGATGTGTCCCTGCCCCCCTACCGCATTGTAGTGGTTTTTTGAATGGGAAAAGGTAATTATTCATTAGCTGGCAGCAGCAACAGCAGCTCATCCTTCTATTCAATTCAGATTGCGCTGTTGAATCGGGACTAGCTGACAGATTTGAGATGGATGGGGACCACCTTAGAGAGGCGCTTCAAAGTGTGCTCTGAAGAGTTAAAAGACCTCAAACGATTGAAAATGAGGGAAGCCCATTTGAGCAAAAAACGGATCAGTTATGGATCAAAAACCTGGTCCCATCGATAACGTATCGGCAGAGCTTTACCTGTGTAATTAACCGACACCCCCTTCCCATCACTTTGATCCAATTTATCTCGGCTCCTGTGATAGTTATGAAAAAGTGGTCAACTAACAAAATGTTCCTTATATTATCATTAACATTTTGTAAATTGACAACTTTTTGATATCTGTCACAGTAACCGAGATAAGTTTGGTCAAAGTGATGAGAAGGAAAATACTGTGTACAACTGTTACTCTCACCTACTTAAGTTTCTTATCCCATTCCGTGTGTGCCCCTAAATCACCAGAACCTAGACATCAGAAGGCATAATATTGCAACAGCCACCACCACCACACTTTTTACATCCCCTTTCTCTCTCTCTCTATCTTTCCGATGAGAGAGAAGAGGTCGCGCATTTTACACATATATAATGGGTAGGTTGAATGGTGGTTATTCTGGAGACGATGGGTTACACAAAACACACACACACACAACTGTTGCAGAGTTTTTGAATAGTGATGGCAGAGAGGCTCTTTTGATATTTGATATAATATCGAGGAGGAAGAGTGATGGATTACAGTCAGTTGAGGGGAGGTTAGGGTAGAAGTAGAGGATCTCTCAGGGCTTTTTTGAGTAGTGGAAAAAGTGGTAGCCAATGATCCGATTGTTCTGAAAATTGATGATTGCATTAAGCAGTTCTAGATCTTTATTTTTCTAGTTGACAACTTTTCACGAAAATCTCAATGAAGTTAGTTATATCGCAAATAAGACACACACACAAAATTTCAGAACACCCGGGTAACCAGAACATACTTTTTCAACTCCGCAAAGACCGATTTGCTCTGAAAATCACTAAATAGGATATCTTTCTTGCTGGTACTGTAGTTTAGTATAACAGAGTCTCGAAACCTTAGAATCGGTGATTTCTAGGCCACCAAAACAAACGATTGGCTTTCTAGGCCATTTAGGCATTTCTAGGCGACATGTAAGATTTTTAGAGCCTCGAAACTCAAGTTTGTATTTATAGACCATCCGGAGGTTTCTAAGCCGAGTCCAAAATCTCCCAATTGATTTCCAATGTCTGAAAAGTTCAGAGTTTTTGAACCTCAGACTGTCATGGCCTTAACCTCTACAAGAATGTCTCAACGACTGAGGATAACCATCTCATAAGCTGATAATCTGAAAACTCTGAAAAACTTTCAACTGTCATAAACACAGAAAAGAACTGAATTGAGCTAGGAAGAGCATTGGAATCTGAAAAAGAAATCTAACAAAAGCTTGACATTTCCAGAGCATTTTCTAACAAGCAATAGTATCTAATTCAATAATCTAAACACCAGAAACACAAAGGCTCGATACTTCAAGAGCATTCAAAAGCATCACGATAAAAACCTATTCCAGGACTCGGCCTACTTCGAACGTCGCCGCAAGAACAACGACGCCGCGAAACGCTCCCGTGATGCACGTCGTCAGAAGGAGGAAGCGATCGCGTCGAAAGCACAACTGCTGGAGCAGGAGAACATGCAACTACGCGGACAGATTCAACTTCTACAACAAGAGGCCGCCAAACTGCGATTCCTTCTCTTCTCGAAGCCCTCTCCAACGGCTTCGGAAGCCTCTTGTGCCGACTCTACAGTATCCCATGATTCGCATGATTCAAACGATTCTAATGAATCTCATGATTCGAGTGACTCGTCGAAAAATGATGGATCCACTGTGGAAGTGTAGTTTTTGTCAATATCAGTTTAAAATGTATCAGGCTCCGCCCCCTTTCAAGACTTCTGCTCGTCTATATTCCACCAACAAAATGGGCGGAGCCGACTCGATTGCATTGTAAAAATTTTCAAATTTAGTGCAGAATTTTCGGTTATTTTCCTTTTTTTCCATAATGTCTCCATTTTTCAAAACTTCTAGCTTTAAAACTTGATTGTCTTCCACCCTTTGAAATCTCATCTATGCCTATGATCTTATCCTGAATTTTCTCTTCAAAAAATCTACCAATTTTCAAGATTTTTGCATCACTATCAGGTTAACCATCCCAGCGGGTCTCCACTTGATAGTCTTTCTGATTTTTGACTCTGATTTTTTTTCTCACTCAAAACTTTTGATTTCTAATAAAAGATTGTGGCATTTTTCAATTTTTTTTTGAAAGTTTTATATCTATCAGCTTGAAAAGACAACAAACAGTCCCATACAGTATTGGCCATAAATAGGTGATCTATAGTGCAAATTGGTAAACTTTGATCAGTTGAAAAAGTATGTTCCAATCACTCAATTTCTATGAAACTTGGTGAATGTATCAAGCAACTCTAGATCTCCATTTTTGTAGTTATTTTTTACGAAATCGTAATCAAGTCAGTTATGTAGTGTTTAAGATCATCCCAAAAGGGCGGAGCTTTTTTTTGCACACTTTTGTTTCCGTTCATAACTCGGCTCCCCCTTTACCGTTTTTTATTTTCTTTTTTCAGTGAAAGAGCCCTACTATGGTCCACCGTGAAGATATGTTGAACAGTGTGATCCAATCGTTTAGAGCCGAGTTAGTCTACTAAATCGATCATTTTGTCAAAAAAAAATTTGTACTGAAAAACTTTCAATTTTTTGGTTTAATTGGTTGTAAAATTTGAGCTACATGTAAAAAGTCCTCTAGTCGGACCAGTGATCTTCAAGGCGACGTAACTCATTTTACAGCAATTGTCATAAAGAGTTGTCAACTACAAAAATGAAGATCTAAAGCTGCTTGATACATTCACCAAGTTTTGTAGAAATCGAGTGATTGGAACATACTTTTTCAACTGCTCAAAGTTGCCACTGAAAATCACCAAAAAGGATAGAATGAGAGCCAGCACTGTACCCCCGTTAATAAGGTATTGCCAAAAGTTTTGACGAAAAAAAGCTTGCAATCAGGTGCCAAAATTCAAGATTTCCAATTTTGTCGAATTTTCTGATTCTGAAACTCGGAAACTCTCCAGAATCCAAAGTTTTCAAAATTTGATACTCGAATTTTTAGAAACTAGTTACTCTTTAAGATTCCGACATTCTGAAAATCTCCAATTTTGGAATCCACGGATTCAGATATACTCTAAAGGAACTAGAGACGCAGCTCGAATTTCTAAACATCCGTTTCCTACAAATCACATTTTTCAAAATCTCAATCAAGTGCCAAATCCTTACCCATTACTAAATAATTCCAATGTATCCTCTCTACCTCTCTCCCATTCATTTACCTGTCCTCTTACTGGCCGGTCATATTTGTATGACCTGGTAATGCCATCCGTCCTGGGGAAGACAGGCACACGCACTCACCTCTCTCTCCTTGATATCTCTAAAGAACCGTCCCATCTATTTTTTCAACGGAGGAGAGAGAAAGAGAAAGAGAGTGACGGACCATTACATTTGTTTACCTCCCCTCTTTGTAACTTTAGGTCCTCCGGAGCGCTGTTTGTAGACAGAAAAGAAAAGTGCTCATATTTGAATGTGAGTGCGAGGAAGCGTCAAAAACGTGTCGGGGGTCGATGTCAAATGGGATAGATCATGGAAAATTAGCCATTACAGGGTGATACAACTGATTATTGTCAATTCGAGACGTCTCATTTTGAGATTCTCTAAACTTTTTAGATTTTCGAAACCACAGTATCTCGGAAATCCACAGAAATTCGGATCCCTCGATCACTTGGATTTAGAGTCTACAAATTCCAGAACGTCAAAGTGAACCTGAATCTCAAGATTTTGAAAAGTTCAAAAAAGTGCCAAACTTCCGAACAAGGTTTATCGTGAAGAGGGAGACAAAAGGAATGCAGCGCTTATTTAATGCACCAGACGTCTTATATAGTGGAAAATGTGCATGATTTGATTCATATCTTATTGTCTCACGTAGAAGAAAAAAACAAACTTAAGAGTATTACTAATAGTAAATTTTACTATGAAAGAAGAATAGTGAATGTGCCATAGATTGGAAGTACATTTCAAGATTCAAAGCGAACATTTAAACGTATCCGTTTGATGCTATGAGCAGATACTTCTTTTCAAACCAGCTGGTCTATCCCAACTTTTCAAGTCGAGCAACAACGGACCGACCTGGTACACTTCAGGTTATGGAATAGGAAAATATGCGGATAGAGTGGGAATGAAGTCAGTTATTCAAAAATTATTAGAAGAAATGTCCTCATAATTGAAGAGATTCTGTCCTTATTCATCATCTCTGAGCAATCGGAAATTTGTTGTGAAACAGAGCCTGTGGTTCCTCAAGACGTTGTCGTAGTCAAAATAAACAATTGCCTCCATTCCAGACTCTTCTTGTCGAATGAGGAAGAATTGTCCGTCGTCGAACACTCTCTTGCTGAAAATGAATTATTCGGATTATTAGATTGGCGTATCTCTCTCACCAATATTTCAGCTGAACACGTTTCACCTCTGTTGTCGGAACATTCGTGAAGATGGATTGCAAGTCGATATTAGCACAGTCATACTCCAAATCCAATTTTCCTATTCTCAATCCATTTCTCCATGCGTTCAAAAATTGATTGAACACAAGAACATTCAGGCATCTTTTAGAGAAGGTCCACAGGTAAACTCTCTCGAAACTCATGAAACACCGAGTCAAGTTATCAACCGTCAACCAATCAGCGTTCATTATCGATATTTCCTCCCCAGTGAATGGGTCCATATCATCAAACCGGAAGTCAGCAGAAGGAGATACGCTAATATGCAACTTCCTTGCATCCTTGAACTTCCTCAAGACATACTTGTATATCTCATCGTCCATCACGCTGACATGGTACCGAACGTAATCGACCGGCAAAACCATATTTTCTTTCAGGAGTTCCGTCATCTTCGTGATTTTTGTGTTATCAGTAAGGTTAAGATACGTCACGTTCTTCGTGAACACATCGAAGAGGTAGACAATCTCTTCCTTCGTCGTCGCCCATAAATCCTCTGAATGATAAGTGATATACGAGTCCTCATAAACCGGCTTTGTGAAGCCCAATGCTCTCAACTGGCGGTTAAACGATTCCCCCCAGAAACGATGCGAAATAATGAGAGAACCGTATGATTCCGCAGTGGTGATGTAGAAATCGTACTTCCGGTAACGTGTGAACATTTTCACAGCATATCGACTTCTACGGGAACACTTGGACAGGTGGTATCTGGAAGTGATGGGAGACATTTGAACATTCCTATTTGAAATTAAACCAGTCGTCTTTCGCCTCCTGGCCTCCGCTTACATCCCCGTTCTGGAGCCTGTGGCTGAAACCTCAGGGTCTCCGGCCCTTCCAACTTAAGTCTGGACTCTGCAGATCCTCTGTCAGAGCCTCCGGTTCTTCCCCCTGAGATCGGAAAGCTCCGGATTCAGTTCTTACTGTCAGTAACTCGATTTGAAATTCATGAAAGAATATTTCCGTGAACTCGTCACTCTCCTCTTTCAAAACGAAAACTACTGATTGATGAGGTTTTTGAGACCTAGTGACCTCATTTTTTGTCGAATCGAAAATCGAAAAAGACGGGCATCATTTAGACCACAATTACAATAACTTGTGAAAATTTGGGACAAGTTGGTCCAGTGGGGACTTCGCTAGAGCGGGATACTTGGTAACGAAAAGACAAACACACAGACAGAATTTTGCGTTTGTTAATAGTAAAGATGTGTTTACAGAATCAGGACTCGACTTACAATTCTTTGGTAGAAATTTCCGAGAAGATGACATCATGGGCGAGTGAGGGAAGATGAAGAAGGCGAAATGGTTTGGGGGAGTCCACTGGCAATTCCATTGATTTCTGTAATAGAAATAGAATGGGGACAAAAGAGGTATCGTCTTCTGCTCTTCTCCTGCGAGACGTTACATGTCAAAACTCCATCTCCCTGTCCGCAGTTGACCCCTCTCTCACTCTTCCAATCCACCGTAAGTCCACCAGCAACACTCTCACTGGAAATTGGCCAGATGACGATTCTTTTTCACCAACCTCAATCAATAATGTCTGTCCCGACAACTTTTAGACGATTTATCAAGAGTTTCACGAATTTCTAGGCCATAGTTGAGAACAGAAATTGACGAAATAGTGAACATGAACAGCAAGTTAAGAAGATATCTAAATTATCTCATCAAAATCTCTGAGCAATAGAAACCGCCTCATGAAATAAAAAGGTTGTCTAGGAATCCAGAAATGCAATATACTTCGGATTCTTGTCCAATGGGGAAACATTTTCCGTCGCCTTAGTTAGTTTGTAAGACAAGAAAAAGTTGGAATGTATTCCTTTCTATCTCTCTCTCTCTACTATGTAAGACAAAAACCAACTGTTAGTGTTAGTTTGAGAGAGCCATTCATTATTCTCTGCTCTTTTCAATTTCAACGATCTTGGGTTCAGATCGAGGCAAGAATAGGAAACGATGCCGGATGTGTTTCCTTTGGATGAGTGACAAGCTTTGGAAAGACGTTTATCGTAGAGATGAAGACAAAAAATAAAATTTTTATTCGATGCACCAGACGTCTTCTATAGTGAAAAATATGCATGATTTGATTTTAATCCTATTGTATGACGAATGAGAGGAAAACAAACTTAAGCGAAATACTGTGAAAGAAGAATAGTGATTGTGTCATAGGATTGATAGTACATTTCAAGATTGAAAGTGAACATTTTCAAACCAGCTGGTCGACGTCAACTGTTCAAGTCGAGCAAAAACCGGCCGACCAGTTACACTACAGGTTATAGCGAGGGAAACTATGCGGATAGAATGGGATTGAAGTCAGTTATTCGAAAATTATTAGAAAAAATGTCATCATCATCGAAGAGGTCGGTCTCTAATAGGTTTCATCGTCTCTGAGCAATTGGAAATTTGTTGTGAAACTGAGCCAGCGGCAAAAATATACAAGTGCCTCCACTCCAGATCCTTCTTGTCGAATGAGGAAGCATTTTCCGTCGTCGAACACTCTCTTCCTGAAATAGGAATCTTCTGGTGATTAGATTGGTGTTTCCCACTTACCAATTTCCCACTTTGACACGTTTTACCTCTGTTGTCGGAACATTCCAGAAGATGGATTGCCAGTAGAAATTAGTACAGGCACACTCCAAATCCAATTTTCCAACTCTCAATCCATTTATCCATGCGTTCAAAAATTGATTGAACACGAAAACATTCAGACATCTTCTGGAGTCGGTCCACAGCCAAACTTTCTCGACATTCGTAAAGCAACGAGTCAAGTGATCAACCGTCAACCAATCAGTGTCTTTTATCGATATATCATCACCAGTGAATGGCTCCATATCATCAAACCGGAAGTAAGCAGAAGTAGATGCGCCAATATTCAACTTCTTCGCATCCTTGAACTCTCTTAAGACATACTTGTATATCTCATCGTCAATCTCTCTGACATGGTACCGAACAAAATCGACCGACAAAACCATATTTTCTTTCAGGAGTTCCGTTATCTTCGTGATTTTCGTAATATCAGTAAAGTTAAGAAACTTCACTTTCCTCGTGAACACATCGAAGAATAAGGCGATCTCTTCCTTCGTCGTCGCCCAGAAATCCTCTGAATGATAAGTGATATACGAGACATAAAAAATCGAATCTCTGAAGCCCATCGATGTCAACACGCGATAAAAAGTTTTTCCTTCGAGCCGATTTGATATTTCGAAAGAACAGTATGATTCCTCAGCGATGATATTGAAATCGTACATCTGACGACATGTGAACATTTTCACAGCATATCGACTTCTACGGGACAACTTGGACAGGTGGTATCTGGAAATGAGGAGAAATTGAAACTTTTAGATGTATAATTAAATTTGTTAACAGACTCAGGACTCGACTTACAATTCTTCGGTAGACATTTGCAAAAAGATGACATCACGGGCGAGAGATGGAAGGTAGAGAAGACGAAATGGGATGGTGGAGTCTACCGGCAGTTTCATTGATTTTTGCTATAGAATACGAATGGGGAAATGGATGGTGGGGGGAAAAGAGGAATCGTTCTATGCTCTTCTCCTGCGAGTCAACACTCCATCTCCACCACATCTCCCTGTCCGCAGTTGACCCCCTCTCACTCCCAATCCATCGTAATCCACCAGAAACACTCTGACTGGAAAGGGACCAAAAATCAATAATACGACACATTCCTTTTTTATTTTCGAGACCCTTATTCAATCTGTCGTGGGTTCCTCGACTTTCTGGGTCTTAGTTGAGAGCACAAATTGACTAAATAGACTATAGTCATATCAGCAAGACGACCCAGAATGGTCGGTAGCAGGGAAATAAATACAGATTCTTATAAGTAGCATCGGATCTTGAACTGGAGCGCAGCGAAACTTCTAGAAACAGTTTTATTTTATTTTTTTTATAGACAGAGAGAGAGAGAGAGAGAGAGAGAGAGAGACAAATGGAATGAAATTTTTATTCAATGCACCAGATATAGTGGAAAATAGGCATGATTTGGTTCACATCTTATTGTCTCACGTATGAAATAAACACAAACCGATGGCCAGACACGAATTTTAGTACCTCTATTTATCCAATGCAATGAGCGGATACTTTTTTTTCAAATCAGTTGGTCGATATCAACTTTTTAAGTCGACTCGACCATTTGGGTCAAAAGTCGGCCAAAACCGGGCCGACCCGGTACACTACATGTTATAGCGAAGGAAAATGTGCAAACAGAATGGGAAAGTTATTAGAAAAAAGGTCAGCAAAACGGAACTAATCAATCATCTGTCCTTAATCGGATTCGTCGTCTCTGAGCAGTCGGAAATTTGTGGTGAAACAGATCGAGCGGTTCAAGGGGGATTTGATGTTAAAATAAACAAGTGCCTCCACTCCAGATGCTTGTTGTCGAATGAGGAAACATTCTCCGTCTTTGAACACTTTCTTCCTGAAAATGAAATCTTCTGGTGATTAGATTGGAGTTTCCCACTCACCAATTTCCCACTTTGACACGTTTCACCTCTGTTGTCGGAAGATTCTTGAAGATGGATTGCAAGTCGAAATTAGTACAATCACACTCCAAGTCCAACTCGCCTACACTCGATTCCTTTCTCCAAGCGTTCAAAGATTGATTGAACACAAGAACATTCAGACACCTTTGTGAGTCGGTCCACAACCGAACTCTCTCGACATTCGTGAAGCACCGAGTCAAGTGATCAACCGTCAACCAATCAGCGTTTTTCATAATTACATATTGTCCAGTGAATGGCTCCATATCATCATATCGGAATTCAGCAGATGGAGATGCGCCAATTTCCAACGTTTTCGCATCCTTGAACTCTTTCAACACCAACTTGTATACCTCATCATCCATCTCTCTGACATCGTACCGAACCCAATCGACCGGCAAAACCATATTTTCTTTCAGGAGTTCCGTCATCTTCGTGACGTTCGTAATATCGTAAACGTGAAGACGATTCACATTCCTTGTGAACACATCGAAGAAGAAGGCAATCTCTTCCTTCGTCGTCGCCCAGAAATCCTCTGAACGAGTGATAAACGAGAGATCAAAAAACAGCTCTCTGAAGCCCATCGGTATCAACAAGCGATAAAAAGTTTTTCTGTCGAGCCGATTTGAAACATCGAGACAACAGTATGTCTCCATAGCAGTGATATTGAAATCGTACGTCTGACGACGTGTGAACATTTTCACAGCATATCGACTTCTAGTCGAACACTTGGACAGGTAGTATCTGGAAGTGAGGGGAGATATTCAAATTGTCAAATTTGGAATTCAATGTGTTAACACACTCAGAACTCGACTTACAATTCTTCGGTAGACATTTTCGAGAAGATGACATCATGAGCGAGTGAGGGAAGGTTGAGAAGACGGAATGGTTTAGGAGAGTCCACCGGCAGTTCCATTGATTTCTGTAATGGAAATAGAGTTGGAAGGTCTAAAATGGGGGCTAGAGAGGAATCGTCTTCTGCTCTTCTCTTGCGAGACCTTACATCTCAACACTCCATCTCCACCACATCTCCCTGTCCGCAGTTGACCCCTCTCTCTTTCACTCCCAATCCACCAGCAACACTCTCTTGAATTTGACCAGATGACGACTCTTTTTCTCCAACCTCAATCAATAATTTCTAACCCGACAACTTTCAGACGAACTTTCAAGAGTTCCTTGACTTTCTGGGCCATAGAGAACGGAAATTGACTAAATAGTGAACATCAACAGCAAGTTCTAACAAGGAGAATCAATTGTTATCGCTTGACACTCTTCTAAATTATCTCATCAAAATCTCTGAGCAATCAAGTTTCGCAATAATTTCTCGCTTCGGGCGAGAGTTGGTGTTCGCGGGACGACACTCTAGTGACAGGACATTCACAGTAACATAGAGTTAGAGAAACCATTGGCAGCGACACAACCTCCATCATGACGATGGAGCATTCATTATTTTTCCTATCCAGCTATCCGAAATTTTCAAAGTGTGGTCTCTCATAGTCAGAAGTCTTTGAAAACTCATGTTTTTTGGATAAAATGGAACCAACTGTTAGTTTTATTTTGAGAGAGCAGTTCATTATTCTCTGCTCTATTCAATTTCAACGATCTTGGGGTTAGATCGAGACAAGAATAGAAAACGATGCCGGAGGTGTTTCCGGATGAGTGACAAACTTTGGAAAGACGTTTATCGTAGAGATGAAGACAAATGGAATGAAATCTTTATTCAATGCACCAGAAAGAAAAACAACTTGTGGCCAGAAACTTTCCGTTTACCGTAATACTATGAAAGAGAGAAGAAAAGTGATTGTGTCATAGGATTGGAAGAGCATTTTAAGATTGAAAGCGAAAATTGCAACGTAACCGTCATTGCAATCTTTTTAAGTCTATCTACAAAAAACGGAACGGAGGCAAAGGAAAATATGCGGATAGAATAGGAATGAAGTCAGTTATTGAAAAATTATTAAAAAAGGACAGCAAAACGGAACTAATCAAGAATCTGTCCTTAATAGGATTCATCTTCTTTGAGCAATCGGAAATTTGTTGTGAAACAAAGACAGTGCGTCCTGAGGGAACTGTAGTATCTATAACAAACAACTGCCTCCACTCCAGATACTTTTTGTCGAATGAGAAAACATTTTCTGTCGTCGAACACTCTCTTCCTGAAAATAAAATCGTCTGAAGATTAGATTGGTGTTTCCCACTCACCAACTTTCCACTTTGACACGTTTCACCTCTGTCGTCGGAATATTCTTTAAGATGGATTGCAAGTTGATGTCACACTTCCACTCCAAATTCAATTCTCCCACTCTCAATCCATTTCTCCATTCGTTTAAAAATTGATTGAACACGAGAACATTCAGACACCTTCCGTCTTCGAACCCCAGAAAAACTCTCTCGACATTTATGAAACACCGAGTCAAGTGATCAACCGTCAACCAATCAACGTTTTTTATCCATATATCATCTCCAGTGAATGGCTCCATATCATCAAATCGGAAGCGAGCAGAAGGAGATGCTCTAACATTCAACTTCTTTGCATCCTTGAACTCTCTCAAGAGATATTTGTACATCTTATCGTCAATGCCCCAGGCTTCGTACCGAACGCAATCGACCGGCAAAACCATGATTTCTTTCAGTAACTCTGTCATCTTCGTGACGTTAGTATCATCGTTAAAGGTAAGAAGCGTCACTTTCTTTGTGAACACATCGAGGAAGTAGGCAATCTTTTCCTTCGTCCTCAGCCAGAAAACCTCTGAACAAGTGTCATCATCAAGCGACTTTCCATTGAACATCGGTATATACGTGCGATAGAACGTTTTTCTGCCGACCCGATTTGAAATTTCGAAAGAACAGTATGATTTGTCAGCGATGATATTGAAATTGTACTTCCGACGGCGTGTGAACATTTTCACATCATATCGACTTCTGCGGGAACACTTGGACAGGCGGTATCTGGATGTGAGAAGAAATTGACAATTTTAGATTTGGAATTGAATATGTTGCCAGACTCAGGACTCGACTTACAATTCTTCGGTAGACATTTCAGAGAAGATGACATCATGGGCGAGAGATGGAAGATCGAGAAGACGAAATGGTTTGGGGAAGCACTCAGTGAATAGAAAATACAGAAACTTGAAAAAGTCTAGTATTGCTACTAGCACTCTCGACAGTTCCATTGATTTCTACAATAGAAATGGAATTGGAAGGTGAAAGGGGGTAAAAGAGAAATCGCCATCTGCTCTTCTCCTGCGAGTCATTACATCTCAACACTCCATCTCCACCACATCTCTCTGTCCGCAGTTGACCTCTCTTACTCTCCCATTCCACATTCCTCATTTTCTTTCCGAGACCCTCATTAAGTCTGTGTATTTTACCTTACCTGGCCTTCTTTGGATTAGAAGATCTTGTAGTCTCCGAGCCTCTACAAAATCTGACGATGTAGAATCGAGCTGTAATAATCTGTTGCACTCTCCCAGATTATCATGTGGTGTAGCGGTTTTGATTGAACATATAGACTCATTTCTGTGAGCAGTTCATCATACAGCGGGAGACAAAACGAATGAAACTTTTCTTCAATGCACTAGACGTCTTATATAATGGAAAATATGTATTATTTGATTCACATCTTATTGTCTCACGTATGAGAGGAAAACAAACAGATGGCCAGAAACTTTCTGTTCAACAGAACAATGTGAAAGAAGAAAATTGATTGTGTCATAGGTTTGGAAGTACATTTCAAAATTGAAATCGAACATCGATACGTATTCGTCCAATGCAATGAGCGGATACTGTTTTTCAAACCAGCTGGTCGACATCAACTTCTTACGTCGACTCGGCCATTTGAGGCAAAAACGGACTGGCCTGGTACAATACAGCTCATAGACAAAATGCGGATAGAATGGGAATGAGATGAGTTATTCAAAAGTTATTAGGGATGTGGTCAGAAAAGGGAACTAATCAATCATCTGTCCTCAATCGGATTCATCGTCTCTGAGCAATCGGAAATTTGTTGTAAAACAGAGCCAGTGGCTCAAATGAACAAATGCCTCCATTCCAGATCCTTCTTGTCGAATGAGGAAGCATTCTCCGTCGTCGAACACACGCTTCCTGAAAATGAAAATTTCTGATTATTAGATCGGTGTTTCTCACTCACCGGTCTCCCACTTCAACACGTTTCACCTCTGTCGTCGGAACATTCTTGAAGATGGTTTGCAAGTCGAGATTAGTAAAGTCACACATCAAATCGAATTCTCCTACTATTGAATCATTTCTCCATGCGTTTAAAAATTGATTGAAAACAAGAACATTCAGACACCTTTTGAAGTTGGTCCCCAGTCGAACTAACTTGACATTCTTGAAACACTGAGTCAAGTTGTCAACCGTCAACCAATCAGCGTTTTCTATCCTTATATAATCTCCAGTGAATGGCTCCATATCATCAAATCGGAAGTCAGCAGAGGAAGATGCGCCAATTTGCAACTGCCTCGCATCCTTGAACTCTCTCAAGACATATTTGTATACGTCATCGTCCATCTCGCTGACATCGTACCGAACCAAATCGACCGGCAAAACCATATTTTCTTTCAGGAGTTCCGTCATCTTCGTGATTTTCGTAATATCAGAAAGGTTAAGGCCATTCACTTTTTTTGTGAACACATCCAAGAAGTAGAGAATCTCTTCCTTCGTCTCCGGCCAGTAATCCTCTGAATGATAAGTGATATAAGAGTCTTCATCAAGCGGCTTTTGGATGTCCATCGATGTCAACATGCGATAAAAAGGGTTTCGCCAGACATGATTTGAAATATTGAGAGAATAGTTTGATTCCACAGCGTGGATATAGAAATAGTACTTTTGACGACGTGTGAACATTTTTACAGCATATCGGCTTCTACGGGAACACTTAGACAGGTGGTATCTGGAAATGGGGAGACATTTAAATTTTTAGATTTGGAAGTGAATATGTTGACAGACTCAGGACTGGACTCACAATTCTTCGGTAGACATTTCCGAGAAGATGACATCATGGGCGAGTGATGGAAGATGAAGAAGTCGAAATGGTTTAGGAGAGTCCACCGGCAGTTCCATTGATTTCTGCAATAGAAATAGAATGGGGAAATGAAAGGTGGGGCAGAAGAGGAACCGTTTGGCGAGACATCTCAACACTCCATCTCCACCACATCTACCTGTCCGCAGTTGACCTCTCACTCTCCCAATCCACCATAATCCCCATCCACCAGCAACACTCTGACTTGAAATTGGCCAGATGACGACTCTGGAGTCCAGGAATCCAGAAATGCAACAGTCTCCACTCCGGATTCTTCTTGTCGAATGAGGAAGCACGCGAAAAAACGAGATTGCGAGAAGTGCGAGAAATGTCTCGCGGGTCGACACTCTCTTCCAGACTGAAGTATCCACAACGATCATTTCCAGGAAGAGAGTGTTCGGCGATGGACAATCATCCTTGTTCAAAAAGTCGCTGCACATTCTGGCTTGAAAAGAACGAGCTCAGCAAAATCTCTGAGCAATCGGAACCATGAAATAAAACGTCGTCCAGGAATCCAGAAATGCAATATCTATCACCCCGGGTTCTTCTTGTCGAATGAGACAGCATTCTCCATCGCCGAATACTCTATTCCTGGAAATTATCGTTGTGGATACTTCAGTCTGGAATAGAGGGTCGTCCAGCGAGACATTTCTCGCACTTCTCGCAATTTCATTTTCTTGCATGCTGCCTCATTCGACAAGAAGAACCCGGGGTGGAAGATATTGCATTTCTGGATTCCTGGACGACGTTTTATTTCATGGTTCCGATTGCTCAGAGATTTTGATGAGCTCGTTCTTTTCAAGCCAGAATGTTCAGCGACTTTTTGAACAAGGATGCTTGAAATTTTGATCATTCTGAAAATCCCGAAATCTCCAGTTATGGAAACCCTATTTCCTCATTCTAAATCGAATCTCTAAACATTTAAACTTCCCAAAATCTCGGTTTTTCCATCTCCAAATTAGTCATCATCCAAGGTCAAACTAAATACACCCCTATCAAAAAAAACCACAGTGATTTTCTTGATAAACATCTCTCTTTTTTTCTCTACGTCTATCCATTTTCCATACTCTCTCTCTCTCTTACATTTTCTAGCCCTTCTAGCCAGCCAACCTGTTCCGCAGATTTCGTCCTCTAAAAAGTGTTTACTGTTTTTTTGTCGACCGAAATTTCGCAATCTCAATCTGACTTTTCTTTTCTGTTCATGACTAATTTTACACCATGAGAAGCAAAAAGGAAAAAAAGAGTATGACGAGAGGAGAGAGTGCAGAGAAAAAGAGATAGCCAGAAGTGAACCAGTTTCTTTTCACTTTTCCAATTCAACGTCGACGTCCATTCAGAAAGGGCTTCATTCCTTTCCCAGCTGCAGGCTATACGGTTTTGAAATAGATTAAATAGCTGGTCGGATTTTTAGATTCAACGAAAATCTGAACGTTTTCTTTGCTTTCAATTAGATTTTGAGATTTTTTTGTGACTTCTAGACTTTTTAGACCACAAGGTTTCAACGATTCTGAATTCTGAAAGTCTCCATTTCGACATCACATGATTCTGATTCTGGGATTTCAAGGTTTTCCGAAGTTTTGGATATTCGAGAATCTGAGGTTCCGAAGGACCAATAGATTCTGAGAGTCTTAGATTCTGAGTTTCTGACATTCTTGATATCCTTAAGATTCTTAAAGTCTTCGATTCTGGGTTTCTAGAATTCTCGGTTCTTCATCATTCCACAGTTTTTAATCGAAATCCCGAAATATCCAAGACCAGAAAGCTGAATTTTCCTTTCCCCTCGTTTCATCTTCGTTTTCTCTCTGATTTTTGTTTCTGATTGCACTTTTTTCCTCCCCAAACGATTTCTCATTTCAAACTTCAGAAAAAAAGATGGTCGATTTGAAGCACGAAATGAATGGAGATGGAAAGAAAGGAAGCGGAGGAGGAGGTGACGAGAAGAAACCAGAAAAGCTGGTCGAATTCGACGGCATGTATCCAGAATTGGAGAAGACCAAGGAGGACTTTGAGAAGAAGCTGAGAATCAGTGAGTTGAGCGAACGGGGGAAATTCAGAAGCTCTGAATGAGAATCTCATTCTGAAAATGCGCGATGAAAAATCTGTTGAGTGGAACTTGAAGTTGGTGATTGTTTTGTAGGGGTTTAGCATTGCTTTAGGTTCTTACTCAAAAATAGTCAAAACCGACAAACTTAACCTAGGGATAGAAAATTGAACAGCTCCTAGACCATAGTCTACACCTGCAGTGCTGGCCAAAAGTATATGAATTTTGGTGATTTTCAGTGAAAAATGGCCAACTTTAAAAAGGTGAAAAAGTATGTTCCAATTACTCGATTACTATAAAACTTGGTGAATGTATCAAGCAACTCTAGATCTTCATTTTTGTAGTTGACAACTTTTTTTGAAAATCACGATCAAGTCAGTTATGTCGCGTTTGAGATCATCGGTCCTAAAATGGTTGTAGTTTGCATCAAGTTTTGATATCGCGGACTATAACTCACTTCACAGCGATTTTCATAAAAAGTTGTCAACTACAAAAATGAAGATCTAAAGTTACTTAATACATTCACCAAGTTTTATAAAAATCGAGTGGTTGGAACATACTTTTTCAACTGCTCAAACTTGGCCATTTTGCACTGAAAATCACCAAAATTCATATACTTTTGGCAAGCACTGTTTACTTTGACCCTCCGTCTTCAATCAAAATCTTTGTTATTGTTTTCCCAAAATACGTTCTTTTTTCTCTCAATTTTCATCAGATTGTGTCTTCCCATATACAGGGTGGCCGACAATCATAGGACGTTTTTTGAGAGCTTACTGGAGCTTGCTGGAGCGGTGTCCGGTGATATTTTTTTTTAATTTCAAAACTATACGGAAGTCTGAAGCCTATATAAGCAGCGAATAATAATAATTGGAAGATCCCCAATGATTTATCCAAGCCCACCCGATTCGAAGATTGAAGAAACTTCTGCACTACGTTCACGTGCGGCGTTTGTCAGACGTTATTTGGGTTGCCTAGACTATTTTTATCACTGAATCTTTTCCAAAACGTCAAATTCAGGGGCAATTGTTCAAGAACAGGGACAACAGGTTCTCCAATCATATTTTCATGTCAAACCCGATTTTTCTAGAATTTTCAATATTTGGGATGGTATCAAACCGGCCGATACCACTTTATTGGTTTTCATTGCATAAAGGGTCAGAATCGATCGTGAGGTATTCCAAACGACAGTTCTGATGGATAATGTACTGCACTGTGCTACATAGCACATTGCTGGCCAGTTTCTTATTCGTCAGTAGTAGTGGGGCCGTTTTATGGCTCAAAATCCACAAAAGTCGTGTTTTTGCTCATTTTCCAGTTCGCCAACGCAATTGCATCTAGCTTGCTATCTCGCAGGGTCTTAATCTAATGGTCTTTTGTGTAACGGAACTTTTGAAGAGCAAGATCTCAGCTATCTTTTACAGCTTTTTGAATATTCTGAAAGTAGTCCCTCAGAAGATATGAGACGTTAAAGATGCAGATGACTGCCGCCGCACAGCCTATTTCTCCGACCGACGTTTGAGGGTCTGTGTCAAAGCGGGGGGTTCTGGATCCGGATTTATTCGGCGAAACTAAAATTTTGGCATGTTGTCATCGTCTTGATAGAGTTATTTTGACAGAAAAACTATCTTTTGAAAAATGGGAAGCCGATAGAAACGTCCTATTATTGTCGGCCACCCTGTATCTCCTGATTCACCCGTAATTCTTCGGAGGCGGAGCTTATCTCCAAAATTGTTTACATCTTTGTCTTGGAAAGACACGCTGTTCTTCGCGTCGTTTTCCCAAACTGATAATAGCAAGCGAAAACTGTTTTCAATCTCGACAAAAACCTTTCAATAAGAAAAAAAAGAATCGGGGAAAAATTCCGATTCTTATCGTCTCTATCTGTTGACAGTTTTCAATCGCCCCGCCTGCCGCTCAGCCCCTCTCGATCAGCCAAAGTTACAAATAAATTTTTCTGTTACAATCGTCAAACGGTTCTCGACTAGATCTAGACTAGCCTTGAAAACTGGGCTATTGAGAATTACAATGGATTATTCTTTCTCTCCTAACTCAAATTTTGAGTACACTAACACCCGAGTTCCCATTCATCTGTAACTCCAGAACAGGTACAGTTTGTAGCCGGGCAGCCTGGTCAGGTGACTGCTTGAAGTGTAACTTTTGACAAGAAACGATAGTCCGCTTCAAAATGTCTCCCGACCATGCTTTTAGCTAGCGGAGCTTTTATGGGGTCTTAGGGTCTTCAAGGTTCGCTTCGAGATTACAAGTGTTAGTTGGAGAACCTGAAAGATGGAAAATCTGAAGGCTTCATACACTGAGTGTCAATCACCGTTCAATTTTCCAGTCGACGACGAGGATGACTACAAGAAGACCGAGAAGCCACTGAAACAAGACACAGAGCTCGCCGACTGGAATCTCGTCATAAAGGCCATCGAATTCGCCGCCCGTCGTCACCGTCATCAGAAGCGAAAGGACAACACGACGCCATACATCAACCATCCCATCGGAGTCATGCATATCCTGACCAACGAGGCGAAGGTCTACGATCCAGTGACTCTGGCCGCCGCGGCACTTCATGATGTCGTGGAGGACACGAAGACGACGTTGGAAGAGATTCACAAAGAGTTCGGAGACGACGTCTTGGAGGTTGTCAAAGAGTGCACGGATGATAAGGGGTTGGCCAAGGCGGAGAGGAAGAAGTTGCAGATCGAGAACTATGGAAAGCACACTCATCGGGTAGGTGTCTATAGTTTGTAGTTGGAAGACGTCCGGGTTTTAGTTTCGGAAAAAATGAAGTCCGAAAGGTCAAGATAACTTTAAGACTCTGAAGAATCTTGCGATTCAAAGATTCTGAAGAACACTAATCCTGGAAGATTCTGGAGCTTTAGAAATCGAGGCATTAGGAGATTCGGAAATTTCGAGAGCCTCAGAGATTCAAGGAATCAGAAATTTGAGATTCAGAGATCTTCAAGGATTCTGGGATTCTAAAAGTCCAAGAATCCAGGAAACCCTTCGTTCCAGAATCTCCTCGAATCCTCGAATCGGTTATTCAGAAACTCTTCGATTTTAAATTCCATGAGTTCACAGATTCTAAACTCAAATTTTGTCGTACATCTCCGCGAGTCTCGAAATCTCAGATTTCGAAATTCTGAAACTCTCCAAAACTCTCTGAAACTTCCCCCCTTCTCAATTTCTCAATTCTCTCTGACTCTATCCAAACGCTTTCATCAACAAAAACCTCCCAAATTTCCAGGCCAAACTAGTCCATCTCGCCGACAAGCTCTACAATCTGCGTGATCTGGAACGCAAGGCTCCAATCGGATGGGACAAGAAGCGAGTCGCAGAATACTTCAAATGGAGCCGCGAGGTCGTTGGACAGATGAAGGGAACCAATGAGGCATTGGAATATGCTCTCGACGACGTCATCAATCGTCAATTGGCTTGAATTCAGAATTTGATCTACTACTATTCTTTTCAACATACCTGTAAATAAAAAAAACATATACGTAAACTTTCCCAATAAACCGATTCAAAAACGAAACCAGTTTTTCTAGCAAAGAACAAAGGGAAAATCCAATCATTTCACAGTATAGATTGTTGGAAAGGATTCGCGGTGGGTTTTCAGGATTCTTCAAAATGTTTCAGGGAGTCCAAAAACCCCTTTCTTCAGATGGTATTCAAATCGAAATTTGCTCCAATCGTACCGTCCGATGTTCCGGTGCATGAGAAAATTTTTGAGGCTTGTCGAGCACACGCAGCCGTCAACAAGGACGCTGTGATTTTTGTAAGCTGGGACGTCCATCGAGCGCACTTACACTCTGATTTTCAGGTGGACGCTGAGACAGGCGCCAAGGAGAAGTTCTATCGAGATGTGGAGCCCACTGTCAATAGTTTGGCGACGGCTCTGGTGAAGTTGTAAGGACATTCAGATAGAGATAGATTTACAGACAATTTCCCCATGTTTCAGAGGATTCAAGCCTGGTGACGTGGCCGCTCAAGCCTTCCCAAACTGCCCTGAATTCCTGACTGCAATGTTGGCAGTGATGAAGTGTGGAGGAGCCATGTCAAATGCCAGTGCAATTTTCACAGACTGTGAAGCACTACATCTAGATTTTCAACAACGAAAGACATTTTCAGACGAACTCGAAATGCAATTCCGCGACTCGAACACGTGCATCGTGTTCACCGACGAGGACCGTCTCGCCAGAATCCGTCGTGCCACCTCTAGATGTCCGGGAGTGCGGAAAGTGATCTGTCTGCGGACATTTCCAGTCAGATCTGAGTTTCCCGAGGACGTTTTGGACTTTGTCGAGTTGACACAGACACCGGATAAACCGATTGATGTGAAGATCAAGTAGGTTTTGGTTTGATGATTTTCAGTGCAAAATGGCTAAGTTTGAGTAGTAGAAAAAGTTTGTTGCAATCACTCGATTTTACTGAAAATTGACGAATGTATTAAACAACTCTAGATCTTCATTTTTGTAATTGACAACTTTTTCTGAAAATTGCTGTGAAATGAGTTACGGCGCGCAAAACTGGGTGCAATTTCGAACTTTTTATTGCGCATGATCTTAAACGCGACATAACTGACTTGATTGTGAATTTCATAAAAAGCTGTCAACTACAAAAATGAAGGACTAGAGTTGCTTGATACATTCAACAAATTTCATAGAAATCGAGTGATTGGAACATACTTTTTTAACTGCTCAAATTTGGCCATTTTGCACTGAGAATCAACAAAAGGGATAGAATCATGGCTAGCACTGTTTCTGGAGAACTAGACATTCAAGATTTTCTCTAGCTTTCCTCATTATTTCAGTTTTCAAAATGTTCAACTTTTCTGGACTCGAAACGCCTAACTCACGTCCCAGTACTCTTTTTTCTCAGCATGGACTCGATCGCCCTCCTCCCATACTCTTCCGGAACCACCGGACGACCGAAGGGATGTATGCTCACTCACAGAGCTGTCAGCACAATGTTGGACATTGCCAAGGCTCATTTGGAGCAGGAAGTTGCGCCGGCAATGTTTGGAAAAGATCAACCGGCGACGTGGAATAAGGAGAAGACGATACTCTTGTTGCCATGGTACCACGCCTACGGACTAATGACCATGTTGGAGACAGTGCTGTTGGGAATGACAGGAATCGTGTTCAAGAAGTATGACATGCTGATCATGCTCAGTCGCATCAAGTTCAACAAGGTATGTGGAAAAAGCACGAATGGTTTAGAGAAGAGGAGAAACTACGCCGCTTTCTCACAGGTGGCTAGTTTGTAGAGGCTTAGAGAGTTTTGTAGTTTGTAGCCGCTAAGCCTCTACAAAACCAATCGCCGCTACTTTCAATGGTGGTCGTTTTGTAGAGGCTTAGAGACTACAAACTACAAAATCTCTAAGCCTCTACAAACTTACCCTCGAAACAATAAGGTTGGAGAGGCTTAGAAAGGATTGTAGTTTGTAGTCGCTAAGCCTCTACAAAACGACCACCAAATGCAGCGGTGATTGGTTTTGTAGAGGCTTAGAGACTACAAACTACAATGCCTCTAAGCCTCTACAGATATGCCCTTTGTAGAGGCTTAGAAACTACAAACTACAAAATCTCTAAGCCTCTACAAATTTACCCTCGAAGCAACAAAGGTTGAAGAGGCTTAGAAAGGAGTGTAGTTTGTAGTCGCTAAGCCTCTACAAATTCAGAGCGTCACTTAGACTGGTTTGAACTGGCAAGAGACGCAGAGAACGCTCCAATTTTCAGATCAAACTTGCCTGGCTGATCCCTCCTATTCTCATCAACCTGGCCAAAGACGCGATGGTGAGAAACTTCAAAATCGGACCGTTCCCCAAAGTGATCATGTCTGCCGGAGCGTCTCCCGGATCGAAGCTGTGCGAAGAGCTGAAAACCAACTTTCCATCCACGTGGCTCTGCCAAGCATACGGTATGACCGAGATGGTTCAATTCATGACGTTTCCCCGTTGGGAGAATGGAAACTGCTTCGAGACTGTCGGCTGTTTGGGCTCGAGTTTTGAGTTGAAGATTTTGGATAAAGAGGGAAAAGAGGTTTCTTTTCTAGAAGTGTTTTAGATTTAAATAATGCCATTTTCAGATTACAAAAGTGGATACAGTTGGTCAACTATGTTTCCGAGGGCCGTCTGTAATGAAGGGATACTTGAAGCGAGAGGAGGAAGACATTATTGATTCGGATGGATTTTTGAAGACCGGAGACTTGGGATCGATTGATGCGAAAGGAAGGGTTAGAGTGACAGGAAGAATCAAGGAGCTCATCAAGGTCAATGGAATGCAGGTTATCAAAGACTCGGAAACTTCAGAAAATTCTCAAATTTTCCAGGTGCCCCCCGTGGAAATCGAAGACGTGCTTTTGCTCAACGAAAAAGTCCAGGATTGTGCAGTGATCGGAGTGCCGGACAAGACACGTGGTGAAGCCCCACTGGCGTATGTCGTCAAGAAGGATCGTACCCTCACCGAATCGGAAATTTCCGAATTCGTTCGACAAAAGTTGTCGTCGTACAAATGGGTGGAGACGTACAAGTTTGTCGACAAGATTCCGCGTCTGCCATCGGGCAAAATTCAGAGGAAAAAGTTGAAGAAGGATCACTTGGCTGAGGAGGAGTCGAGCTCGGAGGATAGCGATGAGGAGAAGTCCATGAAATCTTGAAAAGGAGATATTTACTTGAATAAATATTTGAAATTGAAATTTCGGATTTTTTCTTCTTTTCAGTGGCATTTCAAAACAAAAATTACACCATTTATGATACAGAAAACCACACTGACATGCCAATCGTCTCAATAAATTAATATCACTTTGTTAAACTTCGGAAGCAGGCAAACAGAGAGTCTTGCGGACCAACGAATCGGCGATCTTCTCGAACTGCGCACGATCCTCTCGCCACATTTTCGCAGCGCTCACGTTCGCCGGCGACTCGTCGTTTGGTTCTGAAAGATGTATCAGTTTGAGTTCTGCCAGAAGTTTTCTTCTAACCTGCCAACATGCTGACCACACTCAACAGTATCTTCTCGATCGATTGCACCGGACTCCAGCGTTCGTTCGACGACTCGTACCCAGTCGGATCGTCTCCGGGCGCGTGGAGAATCGAGATGCATACACGACCGTCTGGGTAGATGTTCGGGTGGAAGATGCCGCAGGTGAAGCGCATTTTCGGCGGCGACAATGGATAGTCCTGGAGAAAAGATTGCATTGATTATTCTGTGGCTCTCAAACTTTGTAGAGGCTTAGAAAAGTCTGTAGTTTGTAGTCTCACAAACCTGCGGGAAAGTGATGCGTGCCGGGAATACGCCATTGGCGAAGCACGTCTCTTCAGGTCCCGTAATCAGACATTCCCACTCGAAGAAGTTGTCTTCGTCGATCGGCGCGGCGATGATGCCCTCTGGTGGTCGGGTGGTAAGTTCTGAAGGAAAACATTCGGTCTGTGGATTTGGAGAGGCTTATGCATGTTTGTAGTTTGTAGTGCGTAAGCCTCTACAAAATAACCACTTGGCTGCGCGATTTGTAGAGGCTTACGCAGATGTGTAGTTTGTACCCTTAGCCTCTACAAAACTACCAACTCACCTTTGTACTCGGTCATGAGTCTCTTCAACGCGTATCCAGCCATTATTCGTGTTCTTTGTCGCTTCTAAAATTTCAATTTCGATATTCTTTTGATCAAATCATCAAATGAAGTAACATTTACTGGCTGATAAACCATGAAAAACGAAAAAAATCACTGCATGTTGAAAATGCAATCAATTTATTTTCACTACACTTTGTTCAGGCGATAAAACAGTCTCTAATCAAACATCAACTTTCTAATCAAAATACATATATGAGTGTGGAAAAAAAGGAGAGAGTGGAAGACTAGAAATTTCAGTGGAGACACAGACACAAATACGAGAGAGTTTGTTTATAAGTTATGCGTTATTCTTCTTGATGAAAGCAATGAGTCCGTTAGTAGAGGCATCGTGAGTGGTGACATTGCCCGAGGAGGCCAGCTCCGGTTGGATCACTTTGGCGAGCTGCTTTCCGAGCTCCACTCTGAAAGAATCAAGATTTTCAGAGGCCTGTGATAGCATGAACTTCTTACCCCCACTGGTCGAAACTGCAAATGTCCCAAATGATTCCCTGCACGAAGATCTTGTGCTCGTAGAACGCAATCAGGGATCCCAATGTGAATGGAGTGACAACTGGCAAGACGATAGAAGTGGTTGGCTTGTTTCCCTCGAACACCTTATGTGGAAGAATCTTGGCGATGGACTCGGCCGACATTCCAGCTGCCTTCAACTCCTCCTCAGCCACCGCCGCCGTCTTTCCCTTCATCAGCGCCTCGGACTGAGCCAAGAAGTTGGCGAGAAGAATCTGATGGTGAAGCCCGCTGCGAATCGGGTTGAGCGTCCGGACAGGGGCGATGAAGTCGGCCGGGATGAGACGGGTTCCCTGATGGATCAGCTGATAGAACGCGTGCTGTCCGTTGGTTCCCGGCTCTCCCCAGACGATTGGTCCCGTGGAGTAGTCGACGCGAGATCCGTGTCGTGTCACGAACTTTCCGTTGCTCTCCATGTCTCCCTGTTGGAAGTAGGCAGCGAATCGGTGCATGTACTGGTCGTAAGGGAGGAGAGCGTGAGTCTCGGCTCCGTAGACATTGTTGTAGAGGACACCGATCATGGCGAGGATCACTGGGATCTGAAACAAAATAAACATTCTACTAATTACAAGCAACAACACTTACATTCTGCTCTAATGGAGTCTTGGTAAAATGCTCATCCACAGCGAACGCTCCGTCCAACAACTTTTCATAGTTATCGAATCCAATATGAACAGCGATCGAGAGTCCGATAGCGGACCACAACGAGTACCGTCCACCGACCCAATCCCAGAACTCGAACATGTTCTTCTCGTCGATTCCGAACTCCACCGCTTTTGGCACATTGGTGGACAAGGCCACAAAGTGCTTGGCGACAGCCGAAGCGTCTCCAGCCTTCGACAAGAACCATTCCTTGGCAGTTTCAGCGTTGGTGATGGTCTCTTGAGTGGTGAAAGTCTTTGAGGCGATGATGAAGAGAGTGGTCTCAGCATTGAGCTTCTTGGTGATCTCTGCCACATGGGTACCGTCCACATTTGAGACAAAGTGCACGTTGGGTCCGACTTGATAGTGCTTGAGGGACTCGGTAACCATGAGCGGTCCCAAGTCGGATCCTCCGATTCCAATGTTGACAACGTCGGTGATCTTCTTTCCGGTGTATCCAGTCCATGATCCCGAGATGATCTCGTTGCAGAACTCCTTCATATGAGCCAACACTCGGTTCACATCGGGCATCACGTCCTTTCCGTCGACGAGAATCGGGCGATTGGCACGGTTGCGAAGAGCGACGTGGAGAACTGCGCGGTTCTCGGTGAAGTTGATCTTCTCTGCTGAGAACATGGCGTCGCGCGACTCTTCGACACCACGAGACTTGGCCAGCTTCATGAGCAGTTGGAAGGATTCGTCAGTGATGCGATTCTTGGAGAAGTCGAACAGGAAATCGCCATCTGGAGTGGTGAAGTGGCGGCTGGAAAAAGGAAAATTTGGTCATTTCAGCTGCATCATTTTCTGCTTTGAAGAGGCTTAGAGACGATTATTTAGTCTCTGCAAATCACATAGGTCTATTGAAACTTGGCTAAAACTTACGTAAACTTCTCGAATCTCGACGAATCCTTCTCGAACCATTCGAGCAACTGAACATTCTTCTCGTTCGCCTCCACGTGGCTTTTCAACTCAACGAACGCGGCGTCTTGAGTCAATGACATGGCTGAAAGAGCAAAAATTTGTTTTCATTCTAAAACTTTTGACAAAATGTTCTTTGGTTTAAATTGAAAAAAAAGAAACTTTCGGCATCAAAATTGATAAACATGTGTCTATTTGTCGGCCGGGCTCGTTCTATTGAAAACGTGCCAAATGCAAACAAAAAAACATAGCGGGTCCCCCCGTTTCTCTCTCTCTCGCTGTGATGCAAATCTATTGATTTCCGGGAAGAGAAATAGAGAAGTCACAGACGGGGCGAAGAGCCATAAAATGTGAAGTTTTTGGCTTCTTCGCACCGTTTGAAGCTTTTTCTGAGTCATTTACCTTGATTCTTCGAATCGCCGATGAAAAGCGTGCTCATCAGGTCGGAAAGATAGCCGAGCATTTTTGAAAGACTTCGAAAATTCAACGGAATGGAAAATTATTCGGTTGGGAAGTGAAGAAACATCAAAAGAAAACATCGAGGATTTCAACTTGTGATTCTTCCCGCCACAAAAACTACAGTAACGATTTAAAGGCGCATGTGACTTTTGACAGAAAATTTAATTTTGTTGTTGAAAAAAATAATTTTTTCCCAGATTTTCAGAACTTTCTTTCTAAAAAGTGAGAGAATATTATAATCGAACACTGCAATTTGTAATCAATTCAACCGGAAAAGTTTAAATGTGCAATATTCCCCTGTTTTTCAGCATTTTCCGAAAATGGCATGTTCTAAACACGCCACTCTCTGCATGCACAACGAACGACTCTACTCCAGAAATCATCAAATACTATCGAAAAAGTTCTGGAAAACTCTAAAACATACCTCTAAACTTTCCCTCGGCCATTTTCTTGCAAACCAATATAATCAAAAAATAGAAGATTTGATGATGTTAGTCGGCAGACTGTTGTCATTCTTCTGTTTTTCTCGCCTCTTTTTTTCTATTTCTGTGTCGATTTAGATGACTGTAGCGTCTACGTCTCCCATCTACTCGAATTTCAATGACCAATTGAAAGGGAAAGTACAGCGAGAGAAAACATCGATTAGCGCGAATGTAGGAGGACACAGAATACAATGTTCTCCTGAGAAAGGGGAAAAAAGTATATATTTATTAAACCAGAAAACAAACCCACATTGAATACATAACACAGATAGTCTTTTTGCTTCGACTAGAAAAAATGGGTAAAAAATTTGGGGCTTAATCAAAACCGTTATTACTATTGTTGTCCTCGGTTAACCGATTGAGGAGATTTGAAGTTTCAAAACGCTGAAATCGGCCGAACAACGTCGAATACGTCGATAGATCCATTCCAGGCATTTCAAAATTCGACTCGGCACGGACTACAAGATGAAGGAGTTGCTGGATGCTGAATTTGTGGCGGGAGCCTGTCGGATACAGTTGGCACAATTTGCAAATAATCTCCATTTGTATATGCAAGTACAGCTGCTCGCTGAGCTTAAGGCGCTCATCGTCTGGCTCTTCGAATTGGAGAACCTAAAAATTTGATAGTTTTGTGGAGGTTTATGCTGAAATGTATTCACTTACCACTTCCGCCGGGATAACTTTGAACGTCTTATCCTCCGGTTTGTCCTTATACCGAATCGACGGCTCCAGCACCATCACTCGATCCTCCGTGTTCCAGAAACACGGTGTTATGATTCTCTCCGACTGCCTCTCATACTTCATATCCGGCGTTCGTCTCCGGTACTCTGTTGTCGATACGAACACAGCTCCAATCCTATCAGCCTCCTTAGACACCTCCAAGAACCAATTCCAGCCATTTCGTTGATCCTGATTCTCCAGAAATATGATATGTTTATCCTCTATGAGTTTCTCGAAAGCATACAAATCGTCCACTTTGCAAATTCCGCCATCCGTGATGTAGTTCTTGTAGTATTTCGGAAGATAGACTAGGGTCTTGTGGCCTCGAATCGTGAAGTCCAGTATGATTTCGAAAATCGCCTTGACCGGGAGATTCTGGAAATTTTCAGAGCAAATTTATACTCGTTTTTAACTCTCACTAACCAAAAGTTCATCATAAAGCGGCACCTCAGTTGACATTCCGAAGAACGGACGCCACAAATCATCGTATGGACGTGTGGCTTTGAGCACAGCGACGCCGTCTGAAAACTTTCAAACTTTATTTTTTTGTGTCTATTATCTCACCAACAACTACAGGTCGGAGCGTAACTAGGCTCGTTCCATTATTCCTCCAAGTCAGTTTCGGTGGGAAATTAACGAAATCCATTGTGACGGAGAAAGCGCCTGAAAGAAATGAGATTTTACTGGGAGGCTACAAACTACAAGATTTTCTAAGTCTCCACGAAATCTGCCCGCCGGTTATCAGCGCAGAGAATTTGTAGAGGCCAAGCCAGAAATTCGAAATTTACTCGTTTTCGTTAGAAAACTCTACACACCTTTTCTGAAAGATGTTTTGCGATGATGTTTTAGAAAACAATCCACGTGGTCATACAGCTCAACATCCAACATTCCCCAGTCAAATGTCGCCCAGCCGTGTTCCACAGCCTCTGGGTGTTTCGAGTACACGAACTTGAGCATCTCAAAGTTGGACTGATCGATGAGTCTTTGTTCCGCTTCGGTTCGGGAATCTTGCAGGATTCGAAATCCGAAATCCTTTTTATCAAAAGTTTTCCTTGTTTCAGGCGCGTCTACTCGATTGATATATCTTCTAACTGGATCGATTTCCTGTTCCTTATCCGCTTCTTTCTGTCTCAAAACCGCTGCCAGTTGCTTCAATTGTATTTCTAGCTTGTCCCATTTTTCCTTCGGCACATCCTCCCCACCGTCATCATCATCGTCGCGGTCTCGACGGTGCGTGCGCCGATGTGGCATCGTCCGACGCGGCTCGGTGCTCCTTCGCATCGCTTCATTCAGATCCCATTCCTCTTGTGCGTGAATAGGACGTGCAGATTCGATTTCTGGATATACATTAGTCGGCATGCCAAAGTTTGTCCTGCTTGGGGTGGAGTGAGAAGAGGTGGAAGGTTGTGGCACGTTCAAGCGTAGCAGTGCTCGGAGATTCTCGTCGCTCATTTTCTGTATCTGGAAATGTTTTGATTAAATGGGGTCCGGGAACGGAGGTAACAAAATAAACTGAAAAATTGTCATGAATTTTCCGCAAGCAGTGCAAGGTTTCTTTCAGTTAGTTAGTCTTCACTTTGCAGCCAAAAAAAAAAATTGAAAATTGCTCATTCTCTTGCAAAAATTGTGCAACGATACTCCACAATCTCGTAGCGCGCAGTGTTGCGCGTAAATCCACACCTACTATTTTTCCGCGAAAAAAGTTTTCGATATTTTTTAAGCGCGCATTGGAGATTAACTTCAATGATTCTGATCTCAATATGTCATTCAAAATTGAGAATCTGTTTTTTTATCGTCAATTTCTCCCATCTTCTCCCACTTATCCCATCTCCCACCTTCTCCCGATTTCTCCCACGGCCGATTAGTGTTCCAAAACCTCTGCCTAAAGTGATTCTCCAAATTTTTCGCGCTTTTTGTCATTTTCTACCCGTTTTTCTGCCTTTATGTATCTCAATGAATTTCAGATAAAAAAATGGAAGAAGATAAACAGCCTTCCACTTCGGGACCACAGCCAGTTTTCAAAGAGCCCGAATTCAAGGAGCCATCACCTAAGAAGCGAAAGTCGGAAGCTCCCGTGGCGGACCAGCAGCCGAAGAAGCCACAGCTGAAGCATGAGTCCGAATTCCTGCGCTCCATCCCCTCCTCGTCCCAATACGAGAAATCCTTCATGCACCGCGACACCATCTCCCACGTCATCGCCACCAAAACCGACTTCATCATCACCGCGAGTGTCGACGGTCATCTGAAGTTCTGGAAGAAGAAGCATTCCGAGGGTGTCGAGTTCGTCAAGCATTTTCGGTGTCACCTGAGCGAGTTCTCCCATATCTGCGCGAATATCGATGGAACTCTACTGGCCACTGTCTGCGAGGCCGACAAGTCTGTCAAGGTGTTCGATATCGAGAATTTCGACATGATCAACATGATCAAACTCGACTTCCCACCCAAAACCGCGAATTGGGTTCATCAGAGTAACGATCCGATTGCGCATCTGGCGATTAGCGCTGCCGATTCGGGAAAAGTGATAGTGGTGGATGGAAAGGCGACGGCGACGCCGATCTGTGTCAAGGACAAGCTCCATTCTTCGCCAGTGAGAGCCATCGAGGTTTGTTCTTGAAAACTTATGATATCATAACCTGTCCTAATTTTCAGTACAGTCAAAGTCTCGACCTAATTGTCTCCATCGATGAGTCGGGAATCATCGAATGCTGGAGTGGAGAGCGAGGCGATTTCGAGTTCCCCGCGTCGAAGCTCTCATGGGAGTACAAGCTGGAGACGGATCTCTATGATTTCGTCAAAGCGAAGACTATTCCAGTCTGTGCCGCTTTCGATCCATCAGGCGTGAAGCTGGCGACGTTCGCCGAGGATCGCAAAGTGCGAGTTTTCAATGTGAAGACTGGAAAATTGGTGATCACAATCGACGAAACGACACAGAAGTACCAATCAGAGGCCAAGGAGAACAAGAACTACGGCCTGCAGCATATGGAGTGGAGTCGGCGGTTGGCGGCTGAGAAGGAGATGGATAAAGACAAGAAGAACTCGTTGAAGTATTCGAGACTGTGCTTCGACGAGTCTGGAAACTTCTTGCTCTATCCAACGCCCATCGGAGTGAAGGTGTTCAACCTGGTCACTCGTGAAGTCTCACGCACCATCGGACGCGATGAATCCATACGATTCGTGGCGGTGTCCCTTTGCAATGCTCTCCCCGACATTCGCTCGAAACTACAAGGAGCAGCGATCACCGTCCAAACAGCAGCAGCCGACAATCCGACGCTCAACAGGAAGACCGATCCGGATCCGTTGTTGGTTTGCTGTGCGCTCAGGAAGAATCGATTCTATCTATTCACCAACACGGAACCGTTCAATGTGGAGGACGAGGAGGGCAATCAGTCGGTGTCCGGAAGAGATGTGTTCAATGAGCGGCCAAAGAAGGAGGATCTGCTGACTGCGTTGGATGTGAGTTGTTTGGCTAGCTAGAATACAAAGTACATCGTTTTCTATTTTCAGACGGAAGGAGGCGACAAAGTGCTCAACAAGGAAGCCGTCATTCACACCTCGTTCGGCGATATCACCATCCGCCTTTTCGGCGACGAGTGTCCGAAAACCGTGGAGAACTTCTGCACTCATTCCCGTCGCGGTTATTACAACGGACTCACCTTCCATCGTGTCATCAAATCGTTCATGATTCAGACGGGAGACCCGTCTGGAAAAGGTACCGGTGGAGAGTCGATTTGGGGAGAGGACTTCGAGGACGAGTTTCATCCACGTCTGCGTCACGACAAACCGTTCAAAGTGTCGATGGCGAACGCTGGCGGAGGAAACACCAATGGATCGCAATTCTTCATCACGGTGTGCCCGGCGGATTGGTTGGATGGAAAGAACACGTTGTTCGGAGAGGTATGGGATGTTGAACAAAGTACAGACATCGAAAATCCATCGTTTCAGGTCACCGCCGGAATGAGTGTGGTCCAACGAGTCAACCAGGTGCCGACGTTCGAACGCAGTGGACGTCCCCGCGAGACTATCCAAATCATGTCGATCAGCCTGAAGTAGTGTTTCCTGGATCTCTTTTTTTGTTTGTCTCTGAATTTGAATTCATCATCACTATTGTCCTCTCTGTCAAATATTTCATTCAATAAACAGTTTTAGAAAGAGTTTGGTGGCAAAGTCTCATGGAAAAGCTGCGGAATCCTGAAAGTAGACCTTAGGAATCAACAATTGAGAAGTTTATTCGGATTTTTATGAAACGGAAAGCTCGATAGTTCAAGAAAGAGGACATAAATTGATTAGAGGTTTGTAGAGGATTAGGAATTCGTGTAGTTTGTAGTCTCTAAGCCTCTACAAAATTTTCTCTGCATTGCCGACAGGGGAAGTTTTGTAGAGGCTTAGCGACTACAAACTACAATGATTCCTAAGCCTCTACACAAAAAATTCGAATTCTTGGAAGCACAAGGATGGGATGCAGTGGAAAATTATCCGAGAAAAACGGTTATTGCAATTACATATACTATTTGAAAGATCTCTGTCTGAATGTCCTTCTTCTTAATTTTATTTGAGTCATCGTCACCATCGTAACTGCCACCATCTCACTCATCATCTCTGAGCAATCGGAAATTCGTTTTGAAACATAACGTAGTAAAACATCGATAAGCAATAGCTTCTACTCCGGATTCTTGTCGAATGAGGAAACATTGCCCCTCTTGAAACACTTGTTCCCTGAAAACGGATTATTCTGATAACTAGTTCAGGATTTTTCACTTACACGGACTCGACTTCGATACGTTTTACCACTGTTTTCGGAACATTCTCGAACATAGCTTGAAACTCGATGTTGCTCCAATCACACTCCAATTCCAGATCTTTGATTCTCGATTCCTTTTGCCAGGCGGTGAAGAACTGATGCATCAGTGTGGGAATGATTTGACACAAGTTTCGGCAGATCCTTAGCTCAACTTTCTCGACATTTAAGAAGCACCGAATCAAGTGGTCTACAGTCACCCAATCAGCAGGGTCTATAAATACAGAGTCTCCAGTGAATGGCTCCATTTCGTCGAAACGAAATTCAGCTGAAGGCGGTGCGCCAATCTCTACCATCTTCGCATGCTTTAATTGCCTCAAGACATATTTGTATACTTCATCGTCAATGGTATGATTGTAATAGTAGATACACGATATGGCAGGTAAGGGCGTTGCACTCTTCAGGAACTCCGTGGTCTCGATCACCTTTGTGACATCGTAAAAGCTAAGATGGTTAACTTTCCTGGTGAACACATCCAAGAAGTAGAGAATCTCTTCCTTCGCTGCTGCCCAGTAATCTTCACAATATGTTATCAACAAGAAATTGAAACTGTAGGCCTGACGACGAACGGACTCTCTGGTGTCCATCGATCTTAACTGGTGACAGAACGTATTCTTCCTGTCGTCACTCCAAACCCGCAAACAATAGCGTGATTCATCAGCATCAATTTCGAAACTGTATTTTTGATATTTTGTGAACATTTTCACAGCGTATCGGCTTCTAGTTGAACACTTGGACAGGCGGTATCTGGAAGTGGGGAGACATTGGTACTTGAACACCTGGAAGCTTTTCACTTACACATCTCCGATTTCGATTAGCGAAAAAATTACATCATGGGCAAGCGATGGAAGATGAAGAAGACGAAATGGTTTAGGGCAGGTCATAGTTCCCAGAAAAAGACGAGAAAAAGCTGAAATGGGGATTTTAATTGAATATCAATAGAAGCAGAAGACGGGAGAGGGGGAGAATCAATGAATGAAGTGGCACAAAAGCTATTTGGTAGAACAATCGTGGAGAATCTCTAGATAGTCCGCTATTGATTAATGGGGCAGGTTAATGGACCATTCTCTACTTGTTCTCGCTGCCTGCTCTCCGTTCTTTCTATGCACCAGACAGTCCACACTCAATCCCTTGTTCCCCGTACTCTCCTACCTGAGGTCACAACGATACCATCGCTTCTTCGACTGCATCCGAATGGTCTTCTCTTTCTCTTCTCTTTGCACCTACCCTTATGACTCGTTGTTTGTCTCCCTCTACCATCTCTAGCTATCCGACCTCTCCCCTTCAGAAGAGCAACTATCTGTACAATTTCTGCCCACCAACATCTGCCTTCTTCAAATCTCGCCAAATGATGGCAACCTTAAAATTCATAAGCAACTTGAAGGGAATCAGATGTTCGATGCTTGGTGATAGCCTCATGACGAATGGAAGCGGTGATCAACTTGTAGAACAGTGTGGATTGTCGACCGAAACGTCGACCTTGATCAAGAAATCAAACACAACACAACACTGACTGTTGACTTGAAACGAATTAGAAGTATATTCTGATTTATTTGAGCATTTAGGTAAACGAAATGAATCAATGTCAGTAATGGAAAAACAAAAGTTCGGCTGCAGAGTTTGTAGAGGCTTAGGAATTATTGTAGTTTGTAGTCTCTAAGCCTCTACAAAATTTTATCTGTGTTGCCGACAGGGGGAAGAATTGTAGAGGCTTAGCGACTACAAACTACAATGCTTCCTAAGCCTCTACACAAGAAATTCGAATGCTTAGAAGCAAAAAAATGGTACGTGCAGTTGTTTTAAAAGAAAATATCTCTGTCTGAATTAGAATCTCTTTCTTCTTCATCTGATTTGAGTCATCGTTGTCATCGTAAGCCTCTCCATCTCACTCATCATCACTGAGCAATCGGAAATTCGTTTTGAAATATAACGTATCATAAACGTGATAAGCAATGGCTTCCATTCCAGATTCTTGTCGAATGAGGAAGCATTGCCCCTCTTGAAACGCTCTCTTCCTGAAAACGGATTATTCTGATAACTAGTTCTGGATTTCTAACTTACACAGACTCGACTTCGACACGTTTTACCACTGTTTTCGGAACATTCTCGAGCATGACTTGAAAATCGATGAAGGTCCAATCACGTCCCAATTCCAGATCTTTGATTCTCGATTCCTTTTGCCAGGCGGTGAAGAACTGATGCATCAATGCGGGAATGATTTGAGACCTGTTTCGGCTGATCCTTAGCTCAACTTTCTCGACATTTAAGAAGCACCGAATCAAGTGGTCTACAGTCACCCAATCAGCTGGGCTTATACATATAAGATCTCCAGTGAATGGCTCCATTTCGTCAAATTGGAATTCAGTTGAAGGAGATCCTCTAATTTTCAACTCCTTCGCATTCTTGAACTCTTTCAAGACATATTTGTAGACCTCATCGTCAATGACCGTTTCGTTATCGCCGGAGTAAACAGATTCGACAGAAGAATGTGTTACTGTCTTCAGGAACTCCGTGGTCTCGATCACTTTCTTGGTATCGTGAAAATCAAGAGTGTTCACTTTCCTAGTGAAAACATCCAAAAGGTAAACAATCTCTTCCTTTGCGGCTGCCCAGTGTTCCTTCCAATATGTCATCAACCAAAAACTGTTTCTGTACGTCGGACGACAAACGGGCTCACTGGTTCTCAACGGTCTTAACTGGTGAGAGAACTTCTTCCCGCAGTCACTTGAAATCCGCAGACAATAGTCGTATACGCCTGCAGCGATACTGAAAAAGTAGGTCTGACGATGTGTGGACTTTTTCACAGCGTATCGGCTTCTAGTCGAACACTTGGAAAGGTGGTATCTAGAAGCGAAGAGAAATTGGTGATTGAACACATGGAAGTGTTTCACTTACACATCTCCGATGTCCATCAGCGAAAAAATAACATCATGGGTGAGCGATGGAAGTTGAAGAAGTTTAAATGGTTTGGAGCAGGCCATAATCCCGAGGCGAGGACGAAAAAAAGCTGAAACCAGGACTATAATAAAATATCTATAAAGGAAGGAAAGGAAGCTTAGGAGTGAGAGGGAGAATCAATGAATGAAGTGGTACAAAAGACGTTTGGTGGATTAATGAGTCTGAAGACACGAATTCTCTAGGTAGTCCGTTATTGATTATTGGGGGCAGGTTCATTGGACTCGTCTCTACTAGTTGTCCCTGTCTTTGCAACACTCTTTCTATGCATCTAATGGTCCACACACAATCCCTTGTTTCCTATACTCTCCCGTCTGCGGTCAGAACGACAACCGCTGTCCACCAACATCTGCCATCTTCCAATCTCACCAGACGATGGCAATCTGAAGGGAAACAGGTCATCGATGCTTGGTGATGCGCTCATAATAAAGGAAAACGTTAGACAACTCAAAGAACAGTGTGGATTGTTGTCGCACGAAACCTTGATCAAGAAGCCAAATACAGCACATTACTCTGAATGTTGACTTGAAACGAATTAGAAGTTTATTCTGATTTATTTCAACATTTAGGTAAACGCTGTGAAACGCCAATAAAAAAAAGAAATGTAGAGGCTTGAAAACTTTCATAGTTTGTAGTCTATGAGCCTCTACAAAATCAACACATTGACAGGTCGTACACTTTGTAGAGGGTAAGAGACTACAAACTACAATAGTTCCCTGGCATCTACAAAATCGGCAAAGCTTGAAAAGGGAGTCCGCATTGTGTGGAGGCTTGGAGAACCGAACTATTTGCAGATTGTGAAACGAAAATTGGAATGATTAGAAGCACAAGGATGAGATGAAATGAAAAACTATCCAAAAAAAATGGTGATTGCAGTTGTCGTCAAAAAACTTCGTCGGAATCAGAATTCCAGGGTCCAGCGTCAAAAAAGTCATCACCGCTATCGTCACTGTCTTCGTCAAAATCAGTATCGAAATTTCCATATTCAACTGACTCATCGTCTCTGAGCAATCGGAAATCAGTTGTGAAATAGAAACTGTCATAAGTCCGATACGCAATGGCTTCTACTCCGGATTCTTTCTGTCGAATGAGATAGCATCGTCCTTCTTGAAACTCTGTTTTACTGAAAACGAAATATTCTGGTAACTAGTTGCGGGTTTTGCACTTACTCCAACTGTCTTCCTTCAGCACGTTTCACCTCTGTTTTCGGAACATTCTCGAACATAGCTTGAAACTCGATCTTGCTCCAATCACATTCCAATTCCAGACATCTCATCCTTAATCCATTTCTCCATGCGTTGAAGAACTGAGGCATCAGCTGAGGAGTAATCAGACATCTTTTTGCATCCATCGACTTTAGACTAACTTTCTCGACATTCGAGAAACACCGAATCAAATGGTCCACAGTCACCCAATCAGCGTGGCTAATGAATATATCATATCCAGTGAATGGCTCCATTTCGTCGAATCGGAAGTCAGTTGAAGGAGATCCTCCAATTATCAACTCCTTCGCATTCTTGAACTCTTTCAAGACATATTTGTATATCTCATCGTCAATGACCGTTCTGTCATTGTAGTAGTAAACATATTCGACAGGAGAAGGTGTTGCTCTTTTCAGAAACTCCGTGGTCTTGATGACTTTTGTGGTATCGGAAAAATGACAATGGTTCACTTGTCTAGTGAACACATCCGACAAGTATAGAATCTCTTCTTGTGCTGCTGCCCAGTTATCTTTCCAATATGGCACCACCATGGGGGCATCTACTGCATCTCTGTATCTCAACTCAATAAACTTCTTTCCGCCCTTCCCGCCTTCCCTCGAAACCTTCAGAATATAGCATGATTTGTCTGCAGTGATCTTGAAATCGTACGTCTGACGACGAGTGAACATTTTCACAGCATATCGACTTCTAGTCGAACACTTGGACAGGTAGTATCTGAAAGTGGGGGGAAATTGATGATTGGAAACTTTGAAGTTTTTCACTTACACATCTTCGATGTCGATCAGCAAAAAGATAACATCATGGGCAAGCGATGGAAGATGAAGAAGTCGAAATGGTTTGGAGGAGGCCATAATCTCTAGGAGAGGACGAGAAAGAGATGAAATGGGGGCTATGATTGAATATCAATAAAGGAAGGAAAGGAAGCTTAGGAGTGAGAGGGAGAATCAATGAATGAAGTGGTACAAAAGACGTTTTGTGGATTAATGAGTCTGAAGACACGAATTCTCTAGGTAGTCCGTTATTGATTATTGGGGGTAGGTTCATTGGACTCTTCTTCACTGGTTGTCCCTGTCTTTGCAACCCGTTCTGCGCATCTAATGGTCCACACACAATCCCTTGCTTCCCCATACTCTCCCGTCTGCGGTCAGAACGACAACCGCTGTCGACCGACACCTGCCATCTTCCAATCTCACCGGACGATGGCAATCTGAAGGGAAGCAGATCATCGATGCTTAGTGATGCCCTCATAACGAAGGAAAACGTTAGACAACTCAAAAAGCAGTGTGGATTGTTGTCGCACGAAACTTGATTAAGAAATCAAATACAACTCAATACTCTGACTGTTGACTTGAAACGAAATAGGAGTTTTCCATTTGAACATTTAGGTAAACGATGTAAAACGCCAATTAAATAAAACAAAGTGTAGAGGCTTGAAAACTTTCATAGTTTGTAGCCTATGAGCCTCTACAAAATCAACACATTGACAGGTCGTACATTTTGTAGAGGCTGAGAGACTACAAACTACGAAAGTTCCCAGGCCTCTACAAAATCCGCAAAGCTTAAAAAGATTGTCCGCATTTTGTAGAGGCTTGGAGAGCCGTACTATTTGCAGATTGTGAAACGAAAATTCGCAAAAGCAAATTGGAATGAAACACAAGGAAGGGATGAAGTGGAAAATTATCCAAATAAATGGTGATTGCAGTTGTCCTCAAAAATCTTCGTCTGAATCAGAGTTCCAGGGTACATCATCAATAAAGTCATCGTCGCTATCGTGATTGTCACCATCTGACTCATCGTCTCTGAGCAATCGGAAATCAGTTGTGAAATATAACATGTCATAACACCGATAAGCAATGGCTTCTACTCCAGATTCTTCTTGTCGAATGAGGAAGCATCGGCCCTCTTTAAACGCTAGTTTCCTAAAAACGAAATCTTCTGACAACTAGTTCGGGATTTCTCACTTACTTGGACTTGACTTCAACACGTTTCACCACTGTTTTCGGAACATTCTCGAACATGACTTGAAACTCGGTGTTTCTCCAATCACATTCCAATTCCAGATCTCTCATTCTTGATCCATGTCTCCATGCGTTGAAGAACTGAGGCATCAGCTGAGGAGTAATCAGACATCTTTTTGCATCCATATACAGACACATTTTCTCCGCATTCGGAAAACAACGAACCAAGTGGTCCACAGTCATCCAATCAGCGATGTCTATACCTATGGAATTTCCAGTGAATGGCTCCATTTCGTCGAAGCGGAATCCAGATGAAGGACATGCACTAATTTTCAGCTTCTTCGTATTTTTGAACTCTTTCAAGATATATTTGTAGACCTCATCGTCAATGGTCGGTTCCTCATCGAACAAGTAAACACATTCCACAGGAGAATGTGTTGCTCTCTTCAGGAACTCCGTTGTCTCGATGACTTTCGTGGCATCGTCAAAATGAAGATAGTTCACTTCCCTAGTGAACACATCTAGAAGGTAGAGAATCTCTTCCTTTGTTGTTGCCCAGTAGTCTTCACAATATGTCACCAACTTGCGGCCATCTACCGCCGTTCTGTAGTCCATCGGTCTCAACACGTGATGGAACGTCTTCTTCCCGTCGTCACACCAAATCCGCAGACGATAGCGTGACATGTCAGCGTCGATTTTGAAACTGTAAGTCTGACAACGTGTGAACGTTTTTACAACGTATCGGCTTCTAGTCGAACACTTGGACAGGTGGTATCTGGAAGTGAAGAGAAATTGATGATTGGAGACTTGGAAGTTTTTCACTTACAAATCTCCTATGGCCATCAGCGAAAAGATAACATCATGAGCAAGCGATGGAAGATGGAGGAGACGAAATGGTTTGGAGCAGGTCATAGCCCAAAAGAGACGATGGGGGGGGGGGGGGGGGGGGGGGGGGGGGGGGCGAGCTGGAAACAGAAGAACAGTATAAATAGATTAAGAAAATAGAAGGGGAAGACTAAATCAATAGTGTAATGAGTCTGAAGAGGCAAAGTCTCTCGATAGTCCGTATTGATTTTTGGTGGTAGGTTCATTGGACTCTTCTATACTGGTTGTCACGGTCTTCACCAGATGGTCCACACTCAATCCCTCAGCCCCCATACCACCTGAGGCTAGAATAACACCATTTATTCGTCGACCGCCTTCAAAATGTTACCTGGTTCTCGCTAGTCTTGTTTGTCTCTTCCACAATCTCTAACTGAACGAGTTGACCTCTCAGGTTCAATAAATTTATTTTATTCAATAAAAATCTTGGAAACGAAACATGTTAGAGAGTATAGGGAGTGATGGAATACTTTCCAGTCGCATAGTTATCAACAGTATAGTTGTGACGGCTCGGCGTGGCATAGACCAGAATCGTTCTCCCGTCTCTCTTCATTTTACAGACGTAGTCCGAGTAGAAATGGATCTTCGAAGCAAAGTCTCCCACGGCTGCGATCGCCTCGAAATCCGTGCCGAAAACATCCTCAGTGATGTCCGCCAACATTGTGCTCATTTTTTGAAGATTGCACGATTTGGAGTCCTTCATTTTTTGAGTAGTGTTATGAATCACTTTCTCGAGATGCAGATTGCAGCACATATAGCCTAGAACTCGAATGAAACTTTACAGAAATCTACATCAACCCACCACTCGTCTCCGTATAGCACTGCCGCAGTGGATACTTCCCGGTGTACGGATACTGATCCGCATACGCGTCCTCTTTGTATCCATCCTTCGTCGCATAGCCATCCGGTTGATTCTGTCTTCCGATATCGTAGTTTCCGCGAGGTCCCTTATAGCCCGTCTTGGTTCGTGCTGCTTGAGCACGAGCAGGATCTTCCTGCTGTTGAGATGCTCGATTCGTGCGCTGCTTCGTGGATTCGTCGAAGAGTTTGGAGAAGTCTACCTGCAAACTTGGAGACTGTGAAAACTAGTGGAAAAGTCAGTGTTGGCCACCGCAGTCTCATTTTTCTTTAGTTACTGTGAACTTTTATTGTTCGAAAACTCAAAATAATCTAGATTTTCAAAGGCTCACCGGTTCTGTATAGTTTCTCTGTGGAATCACAAACGGCTCTCTTATGTAAACGGGCCGCCCGAAAATATAGACTTTGGAGATGGGCGTGTTATTTGGAGCAGCACTGAACTTCTGGAAAAAAGGAAAGTGGAATTTTCCCTGGCTGAATTTCGATATTTTTCAAATCGAGTTAACTTTGTAATCCCGAATTCAACAGAGATTTTTAATCTAGAAATGTAACATTCGCAGGAAAACCTTCAAAAACCTTCAGGATTCTCCAGAAACTTCTAGAATCCCTCGGAATTCTAGTATCCGAAAATCCCGAAAATCAATATCTGAATAAAAAAATCTTCAGAATGGGAATCTCAGAGTCTTTCAGAATCTCAACAATAAAAAACGTCCGTACTATTCAAAACCGGGTATCTCAAAATTTGAGGGTCTCAGAGTCTTCCAGAATAATGCATAATCTTCCAGGTTCCCCAGAATCTTTCACAATACTCCAGAACATTTCACAATACTAGAGAGTCTTTCAAGAAACCATTGGTGCTCAAAGAATCTTAGAATCCTTCAAAAAACTTCCAGAATCCTAGATTCTCTAAATCTCAATTTTAATAGAATCAGAAAACATGAGACCGTCATAAACTTTCAACTTCAGAAATACAGCTCTTTGTGGAATAGTTGTCTTTACAATTCAGAACCTTCAACATTTTCAAATTCTTCAAAAACTACTAACCTCTTCCACATGGCTATCCACAGTTGCCACCGGACTGTAAACAGGCACAGAGAGCACCAAAAAGCAAGACGACAAGACGAAAATCGCCGCCAGAATCGGTCGAATTCCAGCGAACGCTGTCATCGTTCTTTTTTTTTCGGATGACGACAGCCGTTCTTACAGAGAATGACACGAATGAAACAAATTCTGACTGAGAGTCACAGGCGGTACTCTGTTTTTGAGTAGTGAAGAGAGAGGGGGAACAATAAGAAATAGAGAAGAGATTATCCCTTTTACTAATCCCCCGCTGGTGCTTTTGGCAAAAAGTAGGAACTGGATTCGTGGAGATTTGGAAAGTTGCATTCTCTCCGACTTCAGACGGCAATATGCAAAAACAAAACATTAAGGAGAAGTGTTCATTTTGTAGAAATCGTCAAAAAAAAAGGTGCAGTTTGCAATGAAAAATTTGGAGAAAAAACAGTTCTATTGAATTTGTAGAGGCTTAGCAAACTTTGTAGTTTGTAGCCCCTAAGCCTCTACAAAATGCGCGCTTCCCAGAACTTTGTAGAGGCTTAGAAGCTACAAACTACAACGATTCGTAAGCCTCTACAAAATGCGCGCGCTTTCAAGGACTTTGTAGAGGCTTACGAATCATTGTAGTTTGTAGTCTCTAAGCCTCTACAAAATGCGCGCTTCCCAGAACTTTGTAGAGGCTTAGAAGCTACAAACTACAACGATTCGTAAGCCTCTACAAAATGCGCGCGCTTTCAAGGACATTGTAGAGGCTTACGAATCATTGTTGTTTGTAGTCGCTCTACAGGACTTTGTAGAGGCTAAGCAGACTTTGTAGTTTGTAGCCTCTAAGCCTCTACAAAGTCCTGGAGAGCGTGCGCGCATTTTGTAGAGGCTTACAACTCATTGTAATTTGTAGTCTCTAAGCCTCTACAGAATGCGCGCGCTTGCAAGGACTTTGTAGAGGCGTAGAGGCTACAAACTCCAATGATTTGTAAGCTTCTACAAAAGGAATGCGCGTATTGGCAAGTTTGCAAATCTTGAGAGGTCCAGAAAAAATTCTTAGTTTGTAATAACAGTTATGGTCAAGTCCTGCTATTGCGTCTGTGATTCCGAGTATTTGAAAATCTTCCCATTCCAGTGAATCCCTACAAACCACGAAACTCGAAGCCTTCACCGAAAACCTCATCAACTTTTAAAGAACAGTTTCAATATACTCATACTAAAAACCAAAAATCCGTTGAAAATGACGATAAATCTTCAATAATCCCCCGGCGAGAGGAGTCTGGTGACATGTGAAAAATACCGAGAAACCATTCAAATGTTACCGAATCGACGGCACCAACAACGAATCATCGCCTGTCTCACCATCGTCGCTATTTCATGTCTTGTGTATTCTGAATTTTCGAAAACCCTTCGATCTTCTAGAATCTTCTTTGACTCTGGAAATGGTACGACAACTACTTCAAAGAAACCTCCAAAAACTCCAAAATTCTATAAGCTATTGAATTGGGAGAAGAGAGAATCTGAGAAGAGATTGAACAAGATTGATGACTTGATTCGAGCCAATTTGAATGTAAGGCTTCTTTGTGTGAAAAATGGACTAGTGAATTTTTATTCCAGATTCTTCCCGGACGGAAATCCAACTTGTCAGCCGTGCAACTTTGCACTCAGAATCCATCTCCATGTCTTCCCGGGCTCAAAAATTTCGAAGGAGAGATCAGGGTGAATTTTTTTTGGTTTGAGAAGATATTTTCGAAAAAACAGTTTCAAACCGTTTCCCAGAGTTCTGTATCAAATTTCGGACAAGGAAATTTCAAATTCCAAATATTGGAAACATCGACAATGAATCTTATCTCTAATTCAATCCCTTTTGGTGATTTTCAGTGCAGAATGGCCCACTTTGAGCAGTTGAAAAAATATGTTCCAATTACTCTATTTCTCTGAAAATTGGTGATTGTATTAAGCAACTCTAGATTTTCATTTTTGTTGTTGACAACTTTTTACGAAAATTGCTGTCAAGTGAGTTATGTCGCGTTTAAGATCAATGGCCAGAAGAAGCTCCAAGTTCTGATGTTGCGTGACTATAACTCACTTCACAGCAATTTTCAAAAATAATTGTCAACTACAAAAATGAAGATCTAGAGTTGCTTGATACATTCACCAAATTTTATAAAAATTGAGTAACTGGAACATATTTTTTCAGCTGCTCAAAGTTGGTCATTTCTCATTGAAAGTTACCAGAAATGATGGAACGATGACCAGCACTGTAGATTTTTCAAAAGACTATCGGAACCCAACGGTTTCAGAATCCTTTAGAATCCCCAGCTAAAATTGACGTTCTTATCTTCAAAACTTCACCACATCGTGGTTTTTTAGATCTGAGAGTTCGATTGAAGTTTGAAAGACTGAAGAATCCCAGAATCCTAAATCTGAGTAAAAAAACCTCCAAATTCAGACGGCTCCCCGCTACAATCTGTCCGCGTGTGTCGTTCAAAAAAGCATGAGTACTGTGTTAACCTCAATGTTCTGTTATCTACGCGACGAGAAAAAGTTCATCGGAAATCATCGAGACCTTTTGAAGGATTGGAAAATTATCAGATTCTGCATGTTCAAGAATGAGTTCCGGAATCTGGGAGGAGTCTTCAAGAAGTTCAAGGTGAGCTAGCCTACAAACTACAAACTCTCAAAATTTGAAAAAAAACGTTAGATCCCTCCTCGACCGAACAATTGGACTCACATCATGATGGTCAGACATCCATTCGAAAGATTTGTTTCGGGATTTGTCGATAAGTGCTATAGGTACTCTTCGAGAGTACCTCTAAGCTACAGTAATCCGTTGTTGTTTCAGAAAACCAGTGGTACAAAAGTACTGTAATGGATGCGGTCGAAATTTGACATGTTTCATGGAGACTGAGTTGGCGAGAATGTGGGGCCAACTGAAGAGAGGGACGTTTCAGAAGACCTATGAAGATAGGCACTTCTTTCCGCAGAGTTGGTGGGTACAAACTACAAACTACAGACTACAAAGAAGATTCCAGGCGCTGCGATCTCCACGAGTACTTCTCCAACTTCACCTTCATCCCGTATTCTTCATCCCATAATTTCTCCATTACATCTAAATTATTTCCGATTTTTCGTGCCCATTCTGTACCCGAATCCTCGCTTTCCTACATCGAGACCGCCCTTTCTTCGGGTCGCACCGCCCATAGTACTGTCGATTCGAAGGCGACGGCGTTCGTCGAGAAACGTCTGAAAAGTAGTCCGTATCTCATGGAATTGTTGGTCAAAATGTTCTATCACGATTTTGTTCTGTTCAATTTCACTCTTCCTGCCATATAAAGATTTTTCAAATTTTGTAGAGGCTTACGCGATCTTGTAGTTTGTAGTTTCTAAGCCTCTACAAACCTCTCTTGGCTCGCTCTAAAGGTTGTAGAGGCTTAGGCACTTCTGTAGTTTGTAGTTTCTAAGCCTCTACAAAACTAGATTGTTCATTCGCGAGAAAAACATCATTCGTGTTCGAAGCACGCTGTTTACACGTCGTTCATGCCAATCTGATGCAATATGACTCGTCGGTCGGAAAATTGCGAAACTGGGAGACTAATTTATAAGCTCCGAGGATTCATGCGAAGAGGAATAACATGAAAAACACTTCTGAAATATTGGAGTACTCGATTTTCAGATTTTGTTTTGACTTTTCTGCAAAATTATTTATGTTTCTCTGTCCTTTGTTTGCTTTGCACTGCTCCTTCAGTTCTTATTTCTCGCCTTTCTCTCAGCTGTCGTAAAATGTGATGCATTGACACACTGACGCGCAAATGCAGACTCAGTGCAAAAAATTCATTTTTTCTTCTGAAAAACGTTCAGGTTTTCCCATTTACAGTCTGAAATTTTGGGTTTAAAAACGAAAATTCATTTTTAAAACAGAATAACCAGCCTATATTTCCAAATTCTCATCCTTCCTCTCCGTGTCTTCCCACGTTCCCTTCTTATTTTAGGTCCTAATTTTCGTCGATTTCAGGTAATAAAAAGAAAGAAGCATGGCGGACGCGAATCGCCCAAAAACCGAAAAAGAGCTAAAAAAGGAGGCTGAGAAGGCCGCCAAGCTTGCAAAATTCGAAGAAAAACAAAAGAAGCTCGCTGAGCAGAAGGCCAAAGCTGCATCCAGTGATAAGCCAGCTAAGGAGGTGAGTTTTCGGCTTTGAAAATTCCAGAATTTGGAAAAAATTCAATTTGTTTTAGGTGAAAGCCAAGAAAGAGCCAACAGTCAATGTGATCCCTGTGGACAGCACCGCTCCAGGCCAAAAGAAGGATCTCGCCTCTGAAATCCCGTCTGCCTACTCTCCAAGCTACGTCGAGTCGGCATGGTATTCCTGGTGGGAGAAGGAGGGATATTTCAAGCCAGAATACATCGACAACCTCCACCCGAACTCCAACCCCGAATCCTTCACCATCTGCATCCCACCACCAAACGTCACGGGAACCCTGCACGTCGGTCACGCCCTCGCCACCACCGTCGAGGACACCATCACTCGCTTCAATCGGATGCACGGAAAACGTACTCTGTTCAATCCGGGATGCGATCATGCCGGAATCGCCACGCAGGTCGTCGTCGAGAAGCGTCTGAAGCGTGAACGAGGACTGACACGCCACGATTTGGGACGCGATCGCTTCAATCAGGAGGTGTGGCACTGGAAGAACGAAAAGGGAGACGTCATCTATGACCAGTTCCGAAAGCTCGGAGCTTCCGTCGACTGGGATCGCGCCGTGTTCACGATGGATCCAAAGATGTGCCGTGCTGTCACAGAAGCCTTCATTCGGATGCACGAGTCGGGAACCATCTATAGATCCAACAGGCTTGTCAACTGGAGTTGCGCGTTGAGATCTGCTATTTCTGGTGGGTAAAGGCTTCGAACTACAAACTATAATTTTTCTGCTGCTTCTAGACATCGAAGTCGACAAGAAAGAGCTCACTGGCTCCACACTGATTGCCGTCCCCGGATACGACCAAAAAATCGAGTTCGGTGTCCTCAACTCGTTCGCCTACAAAATCGACGGTTCCGACGAGGAAATCGTCGTCTCCACCACTCGTATCGAGACAATGCTGGGAGATTCCGGAATCGCCGTCCACCCGGACGATCAGAGATACAAGCATCTCGTTGGCAAGAAGTGCATTCATCCCTTCATCCCATCCCGTGAGCTTCCGATTTTCGCCGACTCGTTCGTCGAGATGGAGTTCGGAACCGGAGCAGTGAAGATCACGCCGGCGCACGATCATAACGATTATGAAGTTGGAATGCGTCAGAATCTCCCATTCCATCACTGCATCACTGACGATGGACTCATTTCCAAGGGATGCGGAGAGTTCTCCGGAATGAAGCGATTCGACGCCAGAAACGCTGTTATCGAGGCTCTCAAGGCTAAAGGACTCTACCGCGGAAAGGAGGATAACCCAATGGTTGTCCCAACATGCTCTAGGAGTAAGGACGTCATCGAGCCAATTCTGAAGCCCCAATGGTATGTAAAGTGCGACCATATGGCTGAGAAGGCGTTGGCCGCCGTCGCATCTGGTGAGCTCCAGATCATCCCAGAATTCCACAAAGCCACGTGGAACCGGTGGCTCGAGTCGAGCAGAGATTGGTGCATCTCTAGACAGCTGTGGTGGGGACACAGAATTCCGGCCTACTACGTAAGCTTCGCCGACGGAAGAGAGCAGCCGGAGCCAGAGGAGAACTATTGGGTCTCGGCACGAACCGAGCAGGAGGCGAGACAAAAGGCCGCGAAGAAGTTCAACGTCAAGGAGGACCAGATTCAGTTGAAGTGGGACGAGGATGTGTTGGATACCTGGTTCTCCAGTGGAATGTGGCCGTTCGCGGTCTTCGGATGGCCTGATAACACCAAGGATATGGATTTGTTCTTCCCGTCGGCTGTGTTGGAGACTGGACATGATATCCTCTTCTTCTGGGTCGCCAGAATGGTGTTCATGGCACAGGAGTTGACTGGAAAGCTGCCGTTCAAGGAGATCCTTCTGCACGCAATGATCCGTGACGCTCATGGACGAAAAATGTCCAAATCGCTCGGAAACGTCATCGACCCTCTTGACGTCATCCGCGGAGTCACCCTTGAAGGTCTCCAAGCTCAACTCATGTCCGGAAACCTTGACGAGAAGGAGATCGTCGTTGCGAAGGCCGGGCAAGCCCGCGACTATCCGGATGGAATTCCAGAGTGTGGAGTCGACGCTCTCCGTTTCGCTCTTCTCAACTACACCTCGCAGGGAAGAGACATCAATCTGGACGTTTTGAGAGTCCAAGGATATCGATTCTTCTGTAACAAGATCTGGCAGGCGGTTCGTTTCTCGTTGAACCAATTCAACGAGAAGCCAGAGCAGACGCCACAATTCAACTTTGACATCTCCAAAGCGACACCCACCGACAAGTGGATTCTCGCGAGACTCGCCAAGGCTGTCAAGGAGTCGAACGAGACGTTGAAGGTCTACAACTTCACACAGGCCACCAGTGTGTTGTACAACTTCTGGCTGTACGACTTCTGCGACGTCTACATTGAGGCGATCAAGCCAGTTCTTTATGGAGACGATTCCACACTCCGCCACATCGCCATCTCCGTCCTCCATCTCTGCGTTGATACCGGACTCCGCCTCATTTCCCCACTGATGCCGTTCATCTCCGAGGAGCTCTGGCAACGTGTTCCACGTCTCGCCGACGCCGATTACTCGGCTCCATCTGTCATGGTTGCTCAATATCCGTTGACTGAGAAGTACGAGAAGTATCAAGATGAAAAGCTGGAGGCCGCTTTCGAGTTCGCCAGGGAAGTTGTTGGAAAGGTCCGATCGTTGAGAGCTGACTACGATCTCACGGCTAGAACCAAGATTTCTAGTGAGTTTTTGCAATAGTGACTCTTAAAATTCCCCCATCTTTTTAGTGCAAATCCTCGCCGAGACCTCCGAAGATCACGCAATGCTCAACGATTTGGCCGCCGTATTGGCCACACTTACATGGAGCAAGAGTGTCACAATTCTTGGCCAAAACGAGAAGGACAAGATCGAGAAGGGATCGGCGCACATCGCCTGCGGGTCTCGTTGCCAAGTCTACATCAATCTCACTGGGATTATCGACACCGTCAAGGAGGTAAGAGGAAACTTGTGCAAAAGTCTCTGCCATGTGACGGCTCATTTACGGTTATGTAGAGGCTCGGGGTGGTTTGTAATTTGTAGTTGTCGTTTATTATCATTGTAACATCACTTAATCACTGCTAAATTACAGATAGAGAAGCTCGGAGCCAAGCTGCAAAAGAACCAGATTTCTGTAAAGAAAATCTCCGATATCCAGGCGACGGCTGACTACGAGCAGAAGGTTCCATCCGGAATTCGCGTCCGGGACCAGGAGAAGGTTGGTGCATAGAGTCTGCTGAAACTCTCTAATCAATTTTTATTGCAGAAGTCATCCCTGGAGAAGGAAATCGAGAACATCACAGCGGCCATCGCCCAGCTGAAGGCTCTCAACTAATTTCCTGCATCTTTCCCTCGTTTTGTTTTTTCCTCGTTAATTAATTCTTTTTTTTTCTCGTTCTCTTTTCCCCCACTTCCCCGAATTCTCCCAGCCTCGCTCTCGCTCTATTCGAATATTTTATTGTTCCGTTTTTTTTTCACATACATATATATTTCTTGTCGCTGTTTGTCACTCCCATTTTTTCCCGAGTTTTTTGTCTTCCCTCTTTTTTGACAAGTTATCGGTTTCCCTTCCTTATTTTTCCCCCCTCCGGTTTCTGTTTATCACCCCGCTATCCATCCAACACATCATTGCTTCCTCTCCATTTGTTTTTTGTACACCGCTCTGTTAAGTAAATTTGTATTGTTAGGGAGAGATTTGTTTTTTGTCGTTTCTAATAAGATTTTACACTGAAAAAAATTTTGGAGTCAAAATATTTAGGAGAGAGTCTATACACATTTCCTGTTCCACCCATTTTTCGTTCCCCCTCCATTTTCCTCTAATTTGACTTGGCATAGGGGAATAGCAAAAACAACCAAATATGTTCCCTTTTTCTTACTCTGAGCTAAAATTATGAGTCAAAAATTGCCACTGAAAAAGTAGAAGGAAATCTTCCGATTTCCCAGGGAATAATTTATTTCTGTCCATCCTTTCGGAAACTGAAGAAGATTGAAAAGATTGAAAACTTTTTTCCGATTAAAAAAAATGGGGCTATTTTTGACTTTTTGGCTCCGTGACGGAGAGGTTCCGTGAGAATTCTCAAAGCGCGACGGAACAAAAAATTTGAAGGAGAAGTTTAAAAAATTGTGAACATTTTTCCTGAAAATCGGTTTTTTTAGAAAAATATAAATTCTGATTCTGAGAAAATCTGAAATCGGAAGTTTTCGATTCTAAAAATCTGAGAATCAAAGAATTTGGACAATACCAAAAAAAGTCGAATTTTCATGTTTTATTTGGTCGAATAATTTGAAGCTGAAACTCTAAATTTGCGAGAGCAAAAAATGCAGATTTTTTTGAGAATTTGACATCCTGGAAGTCTTGAGATTCTCATCTGTGTGGATTCTCATATTCCGGAATTCTGAGATACAAAATTTGGATGACCGAATCCAAAACCTACAGTCAATGGGAAATTTCGATTCCTCTTCATCAAAAAATTGTGCACTTTCTCGATTCTTCTCCAACTTGTATTTCTTTATCATTTCAAATTCTAATCGTCTAGACTGATTCTATACAACTTGAATTCTCTCGAGTCTCGAAAGACATGTTTATAAGCAAAAAATGGTGTTTTCTAGAAACTCTGTAATTTTGTGGTCAACGGTGTGCCTGGGAAACCAAACATCAGAACCTAGATTTTTGTAGAGGCTTAGACAGTTTTTGTAGTTTGTAGTCGCTAAGCCTCTACAAAATGCGCGCACGCTTTCCCGAACTTTGTAGAGGCTTAGCAGACTTTGTAGTTTGTAGCCTCTAAGCCTCTACAAAGTCCTGGAGAGCGCGCGCATTTTGTAGAGGCTTACGCATTCGTGTAGTTTGTAGTTGCTAAGCCTCTACAAACCAGCACGGCGAGGATTGTAGAGGCTTTGGCACTTTTGTAGTTTGTAGTCGCTAAGCCTCTACAAACCAGAACGCGAGATTGAAAACCCAAAAACCATGAAAAAAAAATCTAAGATTCCCGAGAATCCAAAAGAAGATAAATAATTCCTTGTGAGAAATCTCTTCCATTTCAAATTTCCATCCATTTTTTCACGCCTCATTTCAGTATAGAGGCAACCTATACCCGTCTTACCGCTTTGCTGCTCTCCATTTTTCGAAAAAAAAATTGTGTCTCCTTTCGTATTTCTCTGCGTCTCCATCTCTCTCTCTCGAACTATCTCTCAATGCGAAAATTTCAAGCCTCTCAAACCTGCGAGAGATAGTGTGCAAGACGAGGAGAGCCAGCCAGACACTAAATGCCTAAAATAATCAAGAAATTGAGGAGACGGAGAGGAGGGGGCAGCAGCCACCACCAACACACCGCCATCTTCGTCTCCGCGTCGTCGTCTCCTTTTTTAGAGAGCCAGCCAAGGAAAAGGAGGGAAAAATTGAGAAAAGCGGAGAGTCTCGGGGAAAGAAAAGGAAGAAGAAGAATCGATAGCATGTCGTGTGTGTGTGTGTGTGTGTGCTAGCGTTTGGCTGCTGGCTCCGTGAGAGAGAGGAGCTCTCAGGAGGAGTCTCCGTCCCCACCAGAGGAGAGCACCCCCAACGACTACTAGCTAGTAGACGGGAAGTGGAGGAGCTGGCTTTCCACTTCCACTCACTTACCGGTTGACTTTTGCGGGGGAAGCTCGGAGATGTGTAGTTTGTAGTATCCGACCTCTTGTTCTTGCTCTTTTTGCTCTTATCAAAAGAGGTCAACAATTTTTAGTAGGGCCACCCGTTTAGATCACTGAAAATCACAAAATGCAGCTGGTTGTTTTTACCCAAATATAATACAAATTTGATTTGGTTTCCGCTCTCTCGAGTTTACTTTTCCGCTCTGTTAAGCTTTCGACACACCATTTGAAGACCTTCTGGGTTAGTTGTTATGTTTGAAATGATAAGACTAGATTTTCAGCTCGCTTTCCGCTATTATGAGTTTCTCTGTTCCGGTCTGTTTGGCTTCTGTAGTTTGATGGATCAATAATCAAAAGTTGGTTTAGTTTGTGCTAGATTGCATTCTTTGATTTGTGTTTTCGAGCTGATTTTTCAGACGTTCCAATAATTGCATTATTTTGAAATCGGGGTGTAACTTTTTATGAATTTTCAAACATGCTAAAATTGATTAATGTACCTGCAAAAATAAGCTAGTTTTTAGTTTTATTATACACTATACAACACCGGTCGAAACTGTTTAAATTTTGGTGGTTTTCAGTGCAAAATGGTCAACTTTGAGCAGTTGAAAAAGTATGTTCCAATCCTTCGATTTTTATAAAACTTGGTGAATATATCAATCAATTTTATATCTTCATTTTTGTAGTTGACAACTTTTTACGAAATTCTCAATCAAGTCAGTTTTGTCGCGTTGAAAAAAAATCAGTTCCAAACTTGCACGGTGCCTCATTTTGAAGTCGCGACATAACTAACTTGATTGTGGATTTCATTAAATCTTGTCAACTACAAAAATGAAGATCTATGTTTGCTTGATACATTCACCAAATTTTATAAAAATCGAGTGATTGGAACATACTGTTTCAACTGCTCAAAGTTTGCCGTTTTTTACGGAAAATCACCACTTTTGGTTAAAACTGCAAATGTTGTGAACCCCATCTTCAGAAGATTTAGAACTTGGATTAATAGAGAATTTTTTGCAACTTTTCACAGATTTTCAGATGAAATTAGACCCATCAATATAGCCTTGGCACTGAGCCAACCCGGCTCTGCCTAGCCAGTTCTATAAAAGTTTTCCTGGACACAATAGCGCAACGTTCATAGTACATTTCCAAGCGTTTCAGAACTTTTTACTTTCCTCAAATAGAGTATATGTATCACGTATCTCGCTACTATCTTTCAGATAAGTTTAAAGCCAGCACCTTTCTCTGTTATCTGGAATTTTTCTAACCTCATTTTCAATTTAGTTTCTCAGAAGTTCAAAAATTTGAATCATTCTGAACTTGGAGTAGTTTGAGCTAAACTTTTTACGGGCTTTCATATGAGCCCAAAATCATGATTTGATATCCAAATCTAAGCTAGTCTAGTTATCCAGAACTAGCACAATCTGAAACCACTTCTTCTCTCAAACTTCCGAACTTCTCCAACCCTTGCCACCCCTTTACCTTCTGAAGCCGTCTCCCCCTCGAAAAACGTGGCAATCAACCCGTCAAAGTGAAGACTTCATCTTTTCTCTGCGTCTCTCCTCTTTCCCAAACTATTTCTCATTCTCCCAGAGCTCCTTTATACTTCATTCATCCACTCGCCACTGTCACCTGACATTTCCATAATTTCTTCTCATTTTTCTTTACTTTCTTCTCTCTACCCACTCTCTTCAATATCTCCGAATCGAATTAGTGCATGTGTGTGTGTGGGCTCTCCAGAGAGCGAGGCAGCTCTCACAAATTGGATTGACTTGGAGGAGCGGCAAAGTGGGCGGAGCCAACATGTATTCCTTTTGCTCTTCACTAATGAGTCCGGTTTTTTATCTCAAGTTTCTTGTTTAAGAAAATTGAGCCCAATTAATGAATATGATGTTTTCAGAAGAGCATGGGTGACTACGATTACTTGATCAAATTTCTGGCACTCGGAGATTCGGGAGTCGGAAAGACAAGCTTTCTGGTAAGAGCCTTGAGAAGGACTTTTGACCAATAATAGTCGGATGGCCTAGAAAATATCAAAACTGAAAGTTCTAGTCCACCGAAATCTCGAAAACTTTCCAGCATCGCTACACAGACAACACCTTCACGGGACAGTTCATTTCCACTGTTGGAATCGATTTCAAGGAGAAGAAAGTGGTAGGGCATTCTGAAAGATCTAAATCTCAGAATCCTCGGGGATTTGCAGGTCTACAAAAGTGCGAAAGGAGGATTCGGTGGGCGGGGTCAGCGTGTGCTGCTGCAGTTGTGGGACACGGCAGGACAGGAGAGGTGAGCAGGACGAACTACGGGAAATTTGGACTCTGATTTTTGGGCCCTTAGGCACACTGATGATTATGATGCTTGGGAAATTCTAGGAAATAATTTCAAGTTATTTTTTCGTTCAAAAACATGTGATTAGGAATCTCGAGAGACTTGGTTAGTCTAGACGCCTGCAATTATGATAAGTAATCCACGAGTTATTTTGAAATGGAATTGAAACAATTTAGGATAGATCGAAAATACACATTGTTGTGTCTGAAGGCGTGAGATTCATGGCCTGGAAAATTGAAAAACTCTGAATCGAAAGGATCTCAGAAGAATCTCAGAAGCTCAAACTTTCAGTTTTGAAGATCAGAATCAGAACTGCAGTTTCAGTTGGGAGTCAAGTCCTCGAAATCTCCATCCTCAGAACTCAGAATCCTTCAAAATGTTCAACCATTTCCAGATTCCGCTCTCTGACCACGGCCTTCTTCCGCGACGCGATGGGCTTCATTCTCATCTTCGACATCACCAACGAACAGTCGTTCCTCAACATCCGCGACTGGCTGTCACAGCTGAAGGTGCACGCGTACTGCGAGCAACCGGACATCATCATATGCGGCAATAAGGCGGATTTGGAGAACCGCCGACAAGTCAGCACCGCCCGTGCCAAGCAGTTGGCTGATCAGTTGGGGTAAGTGAGGAGGGGTTGTTGGTTTTCAGTCGCTTATGATTTTTAAAACTGGGACCTTCAAAGTATCGAAATTCATGTTCGGTTCAGGAAACTGAAAACTTCTCATGATTTGCTAATGACCAGAATCTTCAAATTTCAAAATCCTTCCACTCTCCTTTTTTTCACTGCATCTCCTTAAAGCATCCCTAACAGCATTACGTTCATTTGCAATGTCACTTTGTCCTGAAAAAGCACTGACTAATAGTGAACTATTAATCATGCTCAAGTCGAGATTTCAACTTTTACGACAGGCCAATTTAAAATTCAAAAGTGGTTTATGTGACATTCAAGCATCTTGGAAAAACCATGGTTCCCTGAAAGCTCTTGGATTTCATTTTTGAGTGACAAAAAAGCACGAGAACACTGAAATTGTTACAAAAAAGACACTTAAGAGCTTTTAGCTGATTTGAGATTGTTGTATGTTCAAAAACTTCAAAAATGTTTAGCCAGACCTATCGTGTTTCGTCCAAAAGTCAGTACCCCCTCTAACTTCAAAATGTTAATAATAAATAATGGAACATTTTGATAGTTAAAAACTTTTTGATGGCTGTCACAGGAACCAAGATAACTTTAGTCAAAAGTACGGTAAGAGAAGTGCCGGCCTGTTTAGAATTTCAAACTTTCCGAGAGTTCCAAGTCACCTTTAAGTCTACTTAGGATTCATAGATGTGCTCAAAATCGGATTTCAAAGTCCCTTGCTTTAAAAGTTTCCTGCATCATCTACTTCCTACTAGTCAGAGCTCATAAGTGGGATTAGAATCTACGAATTTCCACTAGAATGATCTCCATTCCTCCAGTCTCCCCTGTAACAGGAATCAAGATAAACTTGGTCAAAAGGGCTAGTTGCGTTAGAGGAAATACGGTAAGTCTGGCTACATATTTTTGAAGTTTTTGAACATACAAAAATTTTTAATCAGCTAGAAATCTCAAAGTGATTCTTGATAACGATTTTGGAGTTCTCATGGTTTCCAGACTTGTCAGAGAAAATACGGTGTTTAGAGGATTTTTCCGAGAGTTCCATGTCAGCTTTTAAAGTCCACTCAGGATTCATAGATGTGCTTAAAATCTGCTTTCAATTTCTCCTACTTTGAAAATTTCCTGCCTCATTTATTTCATATTAGTTGAAGCTTAAAAGTGGAATCAATGTTTACGAATTCCTACTAGAAATTTCGACTTCTGATCTCCACTCTTCCAGACTCCCCTACTTCGAGACATCCGCATGCACATCCACGAACGTCGAGAAGTCAGTCGACTGCCTTCTGGATCTGGTCATGCAAAGAATTCAGCAATCCGTCGAGACGTCTTCTCTTCCACTATCCGAGTGTCGTGGAGTCAGTCTGGATGGAGATCCGAACGCCTCCACTTCTTACTGTGCTAATTGCTGAGCGAAAAAGAGACTCTATTTTCTTTCCCATCCATCTTTCCCCCAAAAAGGTTTCCCCGATACAATGAAATTTCACTTTTCTTGAACCATAAACTACTTTTTTCTTTGAAATTTCAACTGCTAGATTCGCATAATATTTCACACACAGATTTTTTTTCCCGATTTCTCTCTTTTTTTTCTCTGTCCCTCATATCCCCTTGTCATTTTTTGTATCCATCTTTTCTTTTTTCAAAACACTTATTTTCCCATTGAAAAATTCCAAACTTATCGAAGATCTCATCTGTCCGTATGTCAACACTTTTCCACCCGATTTTCTCACATCCATTCTTTCTCTTTCTCTCTTTCCGTATAGAATTGAATTTTTAAGTAATTTAATGAATCAGAATTATAAATTGTCTGTTTTATGATAGGTTTTCCAAAAATTCAGGGGACTTTCGAAAAATGAGGGATTCGCAAAAACTCTTACCGTCCCTTTGATCAACTTTATATCGGTTGCTGTGCTAGCTATCTAAAAATGAGCAACTAACAGAACATTTCTCTTGTTGTGCTCAACATTTTGTTAGTTGACCACTTTTTTATAACTGTCACAAGAACCGAGATATCCTTGGTCAAAGAGACGACGCCTGTCTATTAGAGGAAACACGGCATGTTTCGTAACCCCAAATTTCGAATTACTCTCACTGGATGGAGTTTCAGCATGTGAGTTTTCCTCGAGTGCCCATAGCTACTTTTTTATAGGCCACGACCAGTTTTGAAATGGGCCGAACGTTTCAAAACCTCTTTACAGTGCTAGCCGAAATGCGTTCCCCTTTGATGATTTTCAGTGCAAAACAGTCGACTTTGAGCAGTTGAAAAAGTATGTTGCAATTACTTGATTTTTCTAAAACTTGGCTAATGTATTAAGCAACTTTAGGTCTTCATTTTTGTTGTTGGCAACTTTTTTCAAAAATCAGAATCAAGTTAGTTATGTTGAGTTAAAGATCAGAACGGTTCTCCAAATTTGCACGGTACCACGTTTTTAAGTCGCGTCATAACCCGTTTGATTGTGATTATCGGAAAAAGGTGTCAACTACAAAAATAAAGATCTAAAGTTGCTCGATACATCCACCAATTTTCAGAATAATCAGGTGCTTGGAACATACTTTTTCAACTGTTCAAAGTTGGCTATCTTCCACGGAAAATCCCCAAAATTGGTACAGTTTCGACGGGTACTGTATGGTGTTTCGAGGGGTTTGAAACGGATTGTGAATCTGCCAAAAGTTTCCAGAAAGAAGTCATGGTTTTTCTTTTTGAAACTATACCAGAAACCTTTGGATGTCTTTGCTCGAACATCTCGAACATGACAAACTCTAGAATCCTATCTTCTCCGGGGTAACAACAAATAGCATTTACTGGGTAAGCCTGGGCTCATCTGGGGTGTCTCCAATTCCTAACAAAGGTGAACGCCTTATTCCTTATAATTAGTCCCACCCCCCCCCCCCCCCCCCCCCCCACCCCACCCCACAACCCCCACCCCCCCCCCCCCCCCCCCCCCCNCCCCTTTCATTACTAGTCCCTCCTCCCCTCCACCAGAACACCAGAACAAAAACCAACAGTCGTATGAGTAGTGAGTCTGCAAACACCCTCCCTCTCTCCCCCCACTGACCCTCCTCGTCCACGTTCTGTTCTCTATCTCTCTCTCTCTCTCCCTTCCTCACATGTTATCGATTTTCTCGTTCGCCGCGGAGAAATTGTTCAATCAACTGTTGATCGCCGCTAACAACTACGAGTCGGAACCATCGACATCTTCTGCAACGGCGAGCATTAGCGAACCTTTCCAACAAGGCGTCGGAATGGTGGAGACATCGTTGACGTCGGAGCCTCCGTTCGCGGACACGTTCGAGCGCATTTCGATGGACACTTTCCCGATTTGGGCGCTTGGAAAGGAGATTACGAAAGAGGATGGTGAGTGTAATTTTGAAAAAGAGAAAGAAAAATATACTTTTTCAGGTATCGAAGAAATGAAAAAGTACATGGCATCAAGATTCTGGTTCACTTACAGACGGAATTTCTCGCCGATTGGTAAGACTTTTATTGGAAACTTGAGATGCAAAAACACTTTTCTATGGTTTGACATGGTTTCATCCAATGTAAAAGTCCAGCTCTATTTCTGTTCAGTGTACTCTGAAATTCTAATTAATGAACACTGAGTTTTGAGACGTTTAAAATGGAAAGTAATGCTCTGAGAACGACCGCAATCGTAGCCTAGAAATTGAACATAATTCCGAGATTCTGAAAACTTGTTAACGTATCCAGTACTCGAAAAAGTTCCCACTCTAAAGTGTCAAGACTTGAAGATTTTCAAAAACTGAAATCTAGAGATCAAGAGGCTGCACCAATGTGAAATGTTGCTCGAAATATGAATACATCCTTATTCCAGGCGGTACGGGTCCATCAACAGACCAAGGCTGGGGATGCATGCTCCGTTGTGCTCAAATGCTTCTCGGCGAGGTCCTCCTCCGTCGTCACATCGGTCGACACTTCGAATGGGACATTGAGAAGACGTCAGAGGTTTATGAGAAGATTCTGCAAATGTTCTTCGACGAGAAGGACGCGTTGTACTCGATTCATCAAATCGGTAAGGCTGCATACCGTATGTACTGTATTATAACGGCACCCCGTCTCTTCACTTTGACCAAACTTATCTTGGTTCCGGTACAAGTTATCAAAAAGCGGTCAACTAGGAAAATGTTGATGAAAACCTGAGCAACATTTGGATAATTGCCCATTTTTTGATAACTCTTACAGAAACCGAGATAAGTTGTGTCAAAGTGACGACATGGGGTGCCTTTATAATACAGTAAAAACGGTATTTGAGAGTAGTTTCGAGCCCGTAGACTTCATGCTCTCTTCAGTAAACTAGCTCATTCAACCATGTACAATCTACAAATTCTTCCAGCTCAAATGGGCGTGACCGAGGGGAAGGAGGTGTCCAAGTGGTTTGGACCTAATACCGCTGCTCAAGTGCTCAAGAAGCTAACGATTTTCGACGAGTGGTCCAACGTGGCTGTTCATGTGGCATTGGATAATATTCTGGTGAAGCAGGACGCTCTGACAATGGCCACCACCTATCCGAGTGAGGATGCTGTCAAGTTGATTATGGGTGAGTTTTTTGGAAACTGAAAAAGATATAGCAGAATCTAGAAATCCAGAATAGAAACTCGAAATTTGGAGAGAAATCTCGAGCCTCAGACTTTGGAAATCGAGAATACTCGAATCCTCGATTCGTTGGGAATCTTGGAATCCCCGAAATTCGGGTTTCAGAACTTCATGATTCTTGAAACTACTAGAATCTCCAAATCTAATGAGGTCACTCTTCAAGACTTGGAATCTACGGTTTCAGAATTTGAAGACCAAATTTCAGGGAGTGAGCTCCAAAACTCATAACAAAACCTATAACTTTCAGAAAACGGACTCGTCGAGAAACACCGCTCCTCCACCCAATCCCAGGAATCCACCACCGAATGGCGTCCCCTGCTCCTGATGCTTCCCCTCCGTCTGGGTCTCACTTCCATCAACCAGTGCTACCTGCCAGCGATCCAAGAGTTCTTCAAACTCCCACAATGCGTCGGTATCATTGGAGGAAAGCCAAATCTCGCCCACTATTTCGTCGGCATCGCCGGCACCAAACTCTTCTACCTGGACCCGCACTATTGTCGCCCGAAGACAACGAAAGTCTTCGCGGAGAGAGATCAGCAACAACAACAGAGTTCGGAAGGTGCAGCAGGGTCCGGCGAGAAGATCGATGACACGTTCCATGAGTTGGAGGATTTGGAGCCGTTGCCATCGCAGACTTCGGATGTGTACACGAAGATGGATGACAGCACGTATCACTGTCAAATGATGCAGTGGATGGAGTACGAGAGCATCGATCCGTCGTTGGCGTTGGCCTTGTTCTGCGAGACGAGGAAGGATTTTGAGGAGTTGTGCGAGGAGTTGAAGGTGGGTGGTTTTTTCTAGAGATTGAAAACTGGGATTTTGAGATTCTCAGGATACTCAGAACCTCCGTTTCAAGATTCTGAGATTCCTAGACATCGATATTCGAAACTGTCAGGCTTTTGACGATCTGAAACTTGAAAGTTCTGGAGTTCAGGAATCCTTCCAAAAATTGGGGATCCTTTCAAAATTCTAAGGTTCTTCGGCGTTCGAAGATCCAGAGAATCAATGATTCTCAGATTTCGGAAGTTTTGAGATTCATTAGAGATTCACGGATCCTAGAGCTCAAATGTTGAGGGATTCTCAATGGTTCAGTAATTTGGAATATTCAGGGATCTTGAGATTCGAGGAGTCTTGAGTTTCTGGCATCCGGAAGTTTAGGCACCCTTCAAAGATTCTGATATCCTAGGATCCAAAGAATCAGAGATTCTCAAAGACACAGGGTAGAGATTCAAAACTTCGAGATTCAAGATGCTTACGTTTAGATATCTGTCAGGTTTTTGACGTTCGAAAACTTAAAAGTTTTGGAATTCAGGAATCCTTCGGAAAATTAGATCCTAAGGTTCTTCGTCGTTCGAAGGTCCAGAAAATCCAAGATCCTGAGATTTCGGAAGTTTTGAGATTTAGAGATTCACGAGTTCTAGAGCTCAAGTATTGAGGGACCCTCAAAGGCCTAGTAATTTGGAATATCAGGGCTCTGACATTCTGAAATTCATTGAGCCTTAAAAGATTCTGAAATCCTAGAACCTGAAGAATCATAGATTCTCAAAGACACAGAGTAGAGATTCAAAACTTCAGAAGCCTCAAAGATTCAGAATTCTAACACCTCAAAAAATATACATTCCCAGAAGTCCACCCTTCCCGCCTCCACTCCTCCAATGTTCGAATTCCTCGAAAAACGACCCAAGTATCTGCCCAAATTCGAGCCGTACACCGGAGTGAGCATGAAAATCGAGATGAAAGAATTCGACGACATCGGCGCGGCGAATTCCAAGATCGACGACGATTTCGAGGTGTTGGATGTGCAGGCCGAGGGAGAAGATGTGGTAGAAGAAGATGCTGAAATCGTTGGAAACTGAAATAGGCTCCGCCCCTCGACTTTGTATTATTGTAAACCTCTTTAAAAATTCCACTACATCAATATACTGGTCACATTTTTTTTTCGCTCCTATCATGTTTTCTTTTTACGATTTATATGCAGATTTTGCTGAGCAATAAAACAATTTGACAGATTTTTATTAAAACTCAAAAGAACAATCAAATTTTACTCGGCTGAACTTTGTAGATCAGAGCTTCTTGGGATGTCGACATGATGAGTCTGGAAAGTTTCGATTTTGTTTCAAACTGCTTTGGAAAAGCTCACTTTCCATCCCTCGACCATAATCGGCCATGGATCAAACTTCGATGATTGGAATTCGCCACACATTCTTGCTCGTAGAGAATCCAGTCATTTATGTCGAATCTGTGAAGTTTTGGGAGTTTAAAAATGTCAAAAAAAAACTTTGAAAGTTTGAATCTCGGGTTACGGGTCAACTGGTACTACGGATTCTCTGATGTTTCAGTTAGATACGAAGCCAATTTTGAGTCTCTGAAACCTCCAGTGTTGATTTAACCCAGATCTAGAGTGTGAAAAAGAAGTTTCCCCCCAGATTCAAAATCCAAGACTCAAAAACGATTCAAATATCTTCAAAACCAAAAAACTCACTCATACTGATGAATCCATGCAGAATGATCCATGGAAGTTTGAAGTTTGAACATCTTATCATCGAAGCAGAGCGCTCCAGTGGTTACCAGCTCCAAGTCGGAGAGGTAGACGATGGTGGCGTGTCGGAGCATGTAGTCGGATTTGTCTGTAACAAAGGGAGGCAACAAACTACAAATGGGGCATTCTATGGGAATAAAGACGTCTCTTATATCTGAATACGTCATTTTGCCGGAATAGTAAATCTAATGCTACCCAGAGATCCTAACAAGATTTTATGTCCGACAAGGCTCTCTAGACCTACAGTGCTGTCCAAAAGTGTATGAATTTTGGTGATTCTCAGTGCAAAATGGCCAAGTTTGAGATGTGGAAAAAGCATGTTCCAATCACTCGATTTTTATTAAACTTGGTGAATGTATCAAACAACTCTAGATCTTCATTTTTGTAGTTGACAACTTTTTACGAAATTCCCAATCAATTCAGTTATGTCGCATTTAAGATCATAGGTCCAAAAAAGTTAGAAGTTTGCACGAAGTTTTTTTTACGCGACGTATCTCATTTCACAGCAATTTTCAGAAAAAGTTGCCAATTACAAAAATGAAGATCTAGAGTTGTTTGATACATTCACCAAGTTTTATAGAAATCGAGTGATCGGAACATACCTTTTCAACTGCTCAAAGTTGCCCATTTTGCACTGAAAATCACCAAAAGTGATATAATTATGGGCAGCACTGTAGGGCATTTTGCGAAAACAGTAGATCTAATGCTACCCAGGGATCCTATAATAACAAGATGTTATGTCCGAAAAGGCTCTCTAATTCTATATGTGTTGCCGACAAAGCAAACTATGCTCCAGAATCCCGCCATCTCAAAACTCACCAACAGGAATCTTATACCGAATCCACAAGTATTGCTTTTGATTGACACCACCGGTCCCATGCAAAAACGCATTCAAATCCGCCGGTCTAATTTCTAGACTCGGAGCCATCCTCTCGGTGACTTGACCTCGCAGCTCACGAGCATCGAATCCCTCCGCCACCTTTTGATGACGTCCCGAGATGTTGCTAATAAGACCATCGGGCCCCGGTACGTGTGCCGGGAATTCCGGGGTCAGGGAGAAGGTGTCTTTGACGCTGGCCAGCTGGAAAAGGGATATTATAGTTTGTGACGGGTACCTAAAACTTCGCTGCTATTACCTTTTGCAATGAAAATTCCGCCAGATGAATCACTTTTCCATGCTGCACGGCTTCCACATATCTGATTGCAAAATTTCGTCCGTCTCGGATGATTTTCACATTGTAGGTAATAGGAATAGACTCTTCTCCTGGAAATTGAAATTCAAAGCTCTGTAACTTGACCAGTTTTCATTCAAATTGTCCGAAAATTATACCATTAGAATCAGCTTGAAAAGAGCTTCAAAACAAGCATAACCATGGCTTGATTCTTCAACCTAAATTCTCAATAGGGCACACTTACCGCCTCGAATAAAATAACAGTGTACCGCGTGCACGTAGAATCCTTCTGGCGCTGTGTAGTAGGCGGCGGACATGGCTTGAGCCAAAACGTGGCCTCCGAAAACTCGAGCCGCCGGATGCTCAGAGTCACATTCTCCGCTGTAAAATTGTTTTGTCGAAAAAGTGGGCAATGTTTAGCCATTCAAGTAGGTCTACTCTACTCTTGATAAAAACTACACCATTCGATAGGAGATTTCTTGTAGACTATATCTTTTCTGGAAATTTTGATTCTGGACAACTTCTGGACTATCAGAATCTGAATCTGAACCCGACCTAACAGATTTTGACCCCAAACACTTACATATAAGTGAGATCATCGATCTTTTTCAGCCGTCGCCATTCTCGAACCATTTTCAGAAAGAGTCAAAATAGAGAACAGAGTCTAGAACTTTTCTCCCAAACAGACGCCTATAAATAACGGTGACTACGGCTAGTGTCAGAACTAATGAGGAGGCCAATTTGGACTATGGTGTAGCCCCCTGTACCCTTTTCTGTGGGGAGACTGGTTTGTAGTGTTATCAATCGAATGGGGGAGAAAGAGAGATAAGAGACGCAGGTTGAAAAAAAGAAAAGAGGAACTTTGGACATGGTCTGGTGTAGCCTAGTTTTGCATTGTTCAATCGAGTTTTGTAGTTTAGTTGCTCTAATTTGTAGTCTCGGGATCAGATGTGAAGGAAACCTTCTGCTTGACCCCCGGAATTCCCGGCAGATGAACCAGCATTTTTTTCTTTTTTTTTCGGTTTCCTCAGCAACATCTCAGGTCGTCATCAAACGTTAACCGAGTTTTTCGATGCTCCTGAACTCCGATTACAAGTCATTGATGCTTGGAGTTTAGAAGTCGGAGCATCTGTTCTGCTAACTTGTGCTGTAAAAACTTACATTAGGGTATCGTCAGCTTGCTGTAGTTTGTAGTCTTTCTCGATTCAATATGTGCTCCATGGTCCTCCTCTCCGATTGGGGACACTGGATCCCTTTGTTCCGATGGTAAAATGACCAGACTTCTTGTTGTATTCTGTAGTTCAGCCATCTGCAACTCCTCGGCCACAACCGTCATATATTAAGACCAGAATTTTACTGGATAGGTGTTTTTGATTATAAAAATTGAAAAAAAAGTACAATTTATTTACGATTAACTTTGGAAGTCAAAAAAGTCATGTGGAAGAGAAATACAGAAACAAGAGATTCTTGAAATTTTGGACAATAGACGATTGGAATGGGGGAACGGAGTTCTGATAATGAAGATGGAGGAATTGGTGCAAAAAAGGTGGTATGTGTAGAGGGGCATTTTTGTATCTTGTTGGTTGGTAAGACTGGGGGAATGTACTCATTGAAGTACTTGGAATGAGGAAGAATGTACGAATAGGCTTCCTACAATTCAAAGAGATCAAGAATGAACAATGGCAGTGAAAAAATGGAGAGGAATAAAACGAGAGTCTTAAAACGCTGGGAGGACAGGGTTCTTTGGAGCTGGGAGTATACGTATAGGCAAATGTTGTATGGATTGTGGTTATCAACAGAACGAAAAGTTTCGGGTTTTCCTTGTACATGAAAACAGCTGGAAAATCGGATGAACATACAGATTGCGGAACGCGGGAACATCTCGAAAAAAGAACAAAGTTAGAGCCAAGAAAATGACATTCTTGGAAGGGGAAAGTTCAAGAGTACTTCCTAGAGAATCAAGGGCAAACGGAAGGGTGAGGACTGTACAGTCCCTCAGACCAGGACAAACTCACTCGGATCCACATCCGTCTCCCCCTCTTCGTCTCTCAGAATCTTGATCTCCGCGAGATCATCGACGAGGAGGTCATACTCGTCGTCAATTTTCTCGAGGGGATTCGGATTCGGATTCTCGTCGATTCGGATGGGAGCTTTTTCCATCTCCGACAACTCATTCTTGACTATTCTCTGAACTTCCGTATCCTTGGCTTTCTTTGACTTCTGGTCCTGATCGGCTTGCTCTGGGGCAGTTGGGATGGCTGGGGGCGAGGGGATCGGAGACAGCATCGGGGCTGCTAGGAGGATGGGCGGTGATGTTGGAACTGGATCGACTGGTGGCTCTGGTTCGATCAGACTTCCGATTCGTGCGCCATGACCTGGAAATCATGAGATTGGCACACGCATGGCGCGTTTACGCTGAACATTTGTTTGATAATATGTTACATCTACGTTTGAACATACAATGCTGGACAAAAAGTTACGAGCTTTGATGACTGTCAGTGCTAAACAAGCAACTTTGAGCAGTTGCAGTAAAAAGCACCTTATTTCCTCTAATAGACTCAATTTATCTTCGTTTCTGTAACAGTTATCAAAAAGTCGTAAACTAACAAAATGTTCCCCGCGTTAGGCTCAACATTTTGTTAGTTGAAAACTTTTTGATATCTGTTACAGGAACTGAAATTTATTAGAAGAAATATGGTATGCTAAACTGATCCGATCCTTCTGAAAATTGGTGAGTCTAACTAGCGATTTTTGAACATTAGTTTTAATGTTGACAACTTGTTCTGAAAATCACTAACAAGTACCGTTTATAGTACCCCAATTTTCGAACATTCTCGAATCACTGTGTTTTAGCGAGGTCTAACTGACTTGAGAGTGATCTTCAAACTGAGTTGTGAACTACAAAAAACGAAGATCTAGAGTTGCTTCAAACACTCACAAATATTCAGAAAAACCGGGTAGATGTGACCCAGTTTTTCAACTGCTCAAAGTTACACGTTTTGTGCTGAAATCACCAGTGTTGTAGTTCACTTAAGTCTGAACTGGTTGTTACCATACAGTGAAGTTTAAACAATATGCATCTCGACTTTCAAAAGACTCACGAGTAGCTATCAGCTGCTCTTCGATGAGCGCTTCCGTTTGGAGAAAGAACTCCGCACGTTCTGGCTCCCAGATGGATATTTTTTTGGCCATGGAAGATCTGAAAAAAAACTGTGTTACACTTGTTGTTTGTATTTTTTGAACGTCATCGTGCTTCTATAATTAATTATGTTCTTATTTTAGAGGAAAGAAAACATACCGGATGAGCGGAAGAAGCTTTGAAGAAGGAAGGAGAGGGAAGAAAAGTATCACCTGAAAACGAGAAGAGTGTAAAATGTTAGATAGGCGTTACAATCGGCGAGAAAAAAGGAAAAGGCGAGAGTGAAACAAAGGGATCATATCAATATGTTGTTGTTGTAGTTGTCGCAAGAAGTCTACAACGGGCAATGACAAATTTCAGTTCAAGATCCTAGCGTGATTGGCTATAAGTCAGAAAAACTTATTGTACGGTTATAGATTTTACGAATACAATTGTAATTGGGATTCCTCAAAAAGCTGTCTCATTTTACCAGACCAAGATCTCTTTTCGGTTCTCGGGCATCTCTCCGCGACAAGTGCTCAATTTCAGAAGGTTAAGAAAATTGACTAGCTCTAACAAGCATTGAAAACATTTGGATTGTCGAAAACCTGTAATAGAAGCACGTGTGCTCAAGGATAGAATTCGCTAACGATTGCAGCGGGCACCTTTATTTTGCTCCAACTCATTTTGCGGGGTTCAAAAGCTCGAACAGTCGATCTGATTCATATTTAGCCGTTTTTGGATTGCAATAAACATGTACTTCTTGAACATCATGCCAGAAAACAAGCACCTGTTTGTGCTTCTACTAAAGGTTTTACGGTAGATAAAGAACATGTTTTCACACTTCTAGTACGGTTATGGACCATTACTGATGGCCTTTAATATACTTGTTCTATAGGGTTATTTCAAGGAAATCTAGGTCTATCTAATTGTCGCTAAAAAGAGCCTTCAGCCAGTGCATGGGAACCCAAATCGGTGATGCCCCACCTGTCCATAAGCCGACTATGACTGTCTCGTAAGACATAACGGATCGTTAAGATGAGACCATGCGATTCAAAGGTAAACGGTAATTAAGACTTGATTGGGCATCTATTCTGACAAGCTCTAGTCCCTAGCTCTAGTCTTGCTCCTAGTAGACTAATTCCATCTCAATGACACTTCGGGAAATGAGGTTAAACAGAAAAATTTTTATGTTAGAAATGGGTGCCTAGTTATGATTATTCTAACGAGCTTCAAATTACAAAGTGAAAAAAATCCAATACTGGGAGAGTCTCCATTATAGACTCGGCTAATGTAAGCCGACTGAAAAAGGATTTCTCAACGCCACTAATCTCAAAAAATGGAGTTAACACAAATTCATATGATTCGTGACGTACCAGCACTAGATAACTAGGATGGCTAGATAATCCAGCCACTTCTAGCCCCTTCAAACGTACATACAATTGCTCAGAAAGTAGTGATAGCTCAATCGAGACCAGAAGAAAAAACCCATGAGACTCATTTATGGGGTGAGTTATGCACATGGCAACAGATATGTTTTTTTTCAGCCGTTCCGCTCCGCCTCCATTTGCTCCACCACCTATCGTGAGCTGTTCTTCCTCTTCTTCGCTCACCACCTTCCCGCTAATCCTAAACACCTGCCTTTTTTTCGCTGAGAAGAGCGGAGAAGAAGCACAAATTGGAGGTGGGTGTCTTGGGGATAATTATGGGGTGTGATACGACGGATGAGAAGAAAAATAAGAAGGACCATGAGACCTAACGAGAGGGTGGAGGGAAGATTTCAAACGGTTCAGTCATTAGAACAGAATAGGTGAGCGCATAATAAGGAAAAAAAGGAAGCAGCAGGGTGCAATTTTGGACATGTTATATCATAAGTTAGACTGAGCAATCGTAAGTAGAAAAGAGGAGGAAAAGGAGAAGATCAATAGCTTCATTCACAAAAGGAGTTACCGGAATGAGGTTGGTACAGATAGTATCTAACTAACTAAACCGCCAGCAATTAGCCAGATAACAAGAAAAAATGTAGAATGTGCGGTAAAACAGACAAGAGCAGATGTGATCGAGATACAATCTGCAAAAGGGAAGATTGGTTAATTGTAGCAACAAGAAAGTGGCTGAGTCAGACCCCTGTCCAGACGAAACAGTGCGAACAGAGGGATGACACAACAATATGAAATTGGTACCATTGGAAAGAGGAGGTTATGAGACGTACACTCCCCTTCTGAAAATCTGCTAATGACCTCCATAAGTCGTGTTATGATCTTTTGAAGTTTGCATTTCGCAGTACTTCGCCCCTTATTGACTGGGATAAAATGTTCTTTAAACATTCGAATTCATGAACCTAAACCTGGGCTTTTGAATGTGCTATGTGGCTACCTGGTAAACTTCTGGGGAAATCGAGATATTTGCTTCGAAAGATTCCCCATTTTTCGGGGCACTTACTTCGACTTCTAGAAGTCACCACTGAAGACAGAGGATTGCTAAGAAAATCAATGGAAATTGATGTTTCAGATTTCGTTTTTTTTCGATGACCAGGTTCATTTCTAGTCAGCAATCACGATGTCATGAAACTTAGAAGAGATCGGCCTCCTGGGGAATCATAATTGTCACCAACTAACTGACTAAGATTTGCTCTTCAGAAATTCGTACAACTATACTATTTTGAGCTCATAACTCCCTTTCTTCCCCCTTTCATCTTCGGTGGATAATGAGCTTTTAGTGAAAAGATGAAAGCCCATATTGGCGGTGCAACATGGTGCCTAATCCGTCTTTGTCCCGTACCGTGAGTCGACGGAGACTGTGGAGAGAAATCGGCACCGATTAAGGATTACCGAAAAAAGAGCTGCGAGACTAATTGAGGGGTTGCTTCGGAAGATACTGATGCTTCCTGGCAGCTGTAAAATATGGATTAGGATATCGCATTCCTCCTAATAGACCGGCAATCCCCTTCTCGTCCTTTTCAGTTTCTGTAACAATTACAAAAAAGTGGTCAATTATGAACATTTTGTTAGTCGACCACTTTCTGACATCTGTTACAGGAACAGGGATAAGTTTGGTCAAAGTAACGGAAAAAAGGGTGCCGGTGTATTAGGTTCAAAAAGGGAAAAATAAGACTCACCAAAACTTCCAAAGGCTACCCCATCTCTGACTGCACCATTTAAGCAACCGAGATTAATCAGGGTTCCCGTTGTCATCAGGGATGTTAACGGAATTCGGAATTCCGAGAAAATCCGAAAAAGCCATTCCGAACATCCCTGCGTTGTCATGATCATCTGGAGAAAGCCATGGTCATGGTGGGATCCTTCCGCTTGGAAAAGGGAAATCATGGGAAAAGATCAGTTCCCAAAGCACATCATTAGTCTTTGCTCAACTGTAATGGTAATCAGTGGAAGCAAAAAGTATTGATGTGCTTCAAGCATCTTTTTTTGGAGGAGTAGACGAGAATAGGGTAGAGAACACTGAATGTGAAAATAGTAGCGAATAAACAGCATGTGTATGTTCAATTGTGAGCAGAAACTCCTACTTTGGAGGAAGGAATATAGGGTCAGAAGTTGTACCTGAAATTCTGTGGTTATTCTTTTTTGACAGTTTTATCCATACCCAACCCTAACCAGGCAACCCGTTTTAGGGTACCTCTGAGAATTTTCTATTAATTGGTCCATATATAAAGCAGAATCAGGGCTCTCGAATAGCCACATAGCACATTCGAGAGCCCTGGTTCTGCTTTATATATGGACCAATTTATAGAAAATTTTCAGAGGTACCCTAAAACGGGTTTCCTGTTAAGCTTCATCCCCCCCAGTGATCCTACTAATTACACCGTCTCCATATGCACGTTCCTCTTTCGGCATCTTCTTCCTTCTGTCCTCTTCTGTCGGATCCTCTTTTTTTTATGCAATTAGACACCGATCGTTTAGGTGATTATATGAACGCTACTGACGGTAATTACACTTGCAGGAAGGCTTTGTTCCGTCTTCAAAAAAAGGCATATAAAAATCCCGCCTTTTGAATAAGAGCCATCAGTTGCGCACTGTACAAGAAGTTTGAATGTGCATCGTAAAAATCGTTCTATTCACGTCCAAAGAGTTGTCGAATGATGAGGAAGTAATCGAGAGAAATGCCAGTGTCTAGTGTTATGGAAGGAACTCTGAAAATATTGATACTTTTGAGCGAAGAAAGCGAGAATTGTGTACGTGAGTGGGAGAAAAACAGCAACGGCAAAACAGATATGAATTTTGGTGATTTTGAATAGGAAATGGATAACTTTGAGCACTTGAAAAAGTATGTTTCAACCATCCGATTCTTTCAGAAATTCGTAGGTATATTGAGCAACTCTAGATCTGCATTTTTGTAGTTGACAACTTTCTTTGAAAAGCACTCTCAAGTCAGTTAAATGGCAGATAGTGACACAACCTCTTGGAAATTTCGAACTTACCCTAGATTTTGATGATTACCGTATGAACCTACAAACTTTTGGATGGATCTTATTATCATCATCTTTCATCCTCATTCCCGTTCTCCTAACCTTACTGTATCTTGACACCCCCCTAAGCCTATAGCAAGGAGCTTCTAGAAAAACGTCTACCTATAATTATGCTGCGCTTGTTTCTGAAACTGAGAAATAGTGTACAAGAAGTGAGTGAAGTTCTCTAACCTGAAACTGAGAAATAATGTGGATGAGAGAAAAGTCAAGAAAAGTATAAAAGGAGATGGCCAGTCCCTGTCCCCACTTCTCAGTTTCACTCGGCGCCGACCCTCTCGACCCTCTGTCCCTCCTCCTCTACCTCTTCATCCATCATGCCTACAGTCCACCCCGTCATTGAGCTAGTAAGTTGTGGGGGGATCTGATTACAACACAACTTTCAAACTATTTTTGTTTTCAGACATTCGCCAACCTCGGCCGCATGCCTGATGATCAGGTGGATTATAACATTAGCTTACCGTTGAAAATACTTGATTGTTTTTTCAGGTCTTCATTGGAGTCGGACCTGCAAACCGAGCAGCCAATCAGCTGGCACCGCCACCACCAAGAAATCACCGAGGATGGAAAAAAGTGGGAATGTGGATTGGCCTTGTGTCAGCGCTAGCGATTGGGGCTGGGATCATCGGCATTGTAATCTTCCGGCACTGATAATTTCTCTCTCTCTCTCTCTCTCTCTCTCTCTCTCTCTCTCTCTCTCTCTCTCTCTCTCTCTC
>LR543453.1:0-177885 GCA_900536305.3 Caenorhabditis sp. 40 LS-2015 | reverse complement strand
GGGGGGGGGGGGGGGGGGGTAAAGCAGATGTATTCATCTGCAAAAGGCTAATTAGACACCGGGCAAGCTTTTGGTGGGAAGGGTCCCCGGGTAGGAAGGCCTCAATTTGTCATGAGCAATATGTAGATCAAATCCAAAGGTTTTGCAAGTTAAGCTGGTTAGCGGATTACTTACAATTAGTAAGATCTGTGTTAGGTTGATAGCGAGTCAAAAGTTTTTGAAGATGTGTGGATTTCCATTGATTAGAATCGTAAAATGACTCCGGAGTGAAAAAATTTCGTTGGCTAGTTGCAGATGCAACTTTCAAATGGCAACTGACTACGGAAAGTGCTAGGGTCAATTGACATCCACAGATTTTCAATTTAGTTTTCATGGTTTTCCGAGAAAACCGAAAATCGTTTCGGGCTCCAGTCATAGTGGACTGACCGCAGTGCAACATGGCGCCTTTCAAAGAGAATATCACCAAGCCCAAATTCTGTTCTATTCTGTTCATACTGAAATTTTCTATCCTCGTCAGGGTATTGGACGCTGTGCAAAACTTCAAGCTTCCCTTGCAAAGCTGGAGTCGTTTGTGGATTCGCAATGAGAAACTGAACTTATCAAAGTCGAAAATCCGATTCAACACGCCCTCTTGTCTTGTGGGGGGCTCTCAAGTCCGAAGTGGATTTTAAAAGCTAAAATGATCATAAAAGACCACAAAAAGCTTAGAAAAACCTAGATCAAATCAAGTGAAATTCTAGTAAAACAAAATCAGTTGGTATGAAAACCGGGCTGTGCTCTACTAGGACTGGTTTTTTTTTCGAAACTTTTGGGTTCAAATTTCAAAATTTTCAACTTTCAAAACATCCCAAACCGCATCAACGTTACTCCTGTGAACAATCTCGCTCTGGTTTCTAGTTCACAGCAAGTACATTGACGCGTTTCGAGTGTTTTTGATTTCAGAATACAAAGTAGAGAGAAATGTTTGATGTTCGACCGTCTGAGAAGTAAAATGAACTAGACTGCATCCAAAATCGGGATCAAAAGCTGTGTGCTACTAGTAATCCAGCAAGGGCACGCTCTTCATCCGATTCGAGAACATCTTCTTGCTCCCGAAATGCACACTCCTCGCAGCATTTGTGAGGGGATTAGTGGAGCAGAGGAGCTCTTCGTATAGATGCAGGTAGGTGCATAGTGTGTAATCAGAATTCGATAAGAAGACGAGAAGATGAGGAAAGGAGAAAGCTTAGCATTATTAAGATTTCGAAACGAAAAGCAGAATTTAATAACGCAGGCCTAGAAAAGAAGGTAACGCTCATATGAAGAGCCAAAATTTCGGATGGAACTTTTGGGGTCTTAGGCGAGATCAATATAAACATAAATAAGAAAATGAGCTCTCCGAAGTTTCATAAGAGACTCCCTTTCTATAACTTTGACCAAGCGTTTATCTGTTACTGCAACAGATCATAAACTAACAAAACTTTCATGACTGACAACTTTTTTGTAATTGTTACAGAAACTGAAATGGACGAGAAGGGGGGTGTCGGTCTATTACGGGAAAAGCAGTATCCTAATCCACATTTTACAGCTGTCAGGAAGCATCAGTATCCCGCCTAAACAACCCCTCAATTAGTCTCGCAGCTCTTTTTTTCTGTAATCCTTAATCGTTGCCAATTGCTCTCAACAGTCTCCGCCGACTGACAGTACGGGACAAAGACGGATTAGGCACCCTGTTCTACCTCCAATACGGACTTTCATCTTTTCACTGATCCACCGAAGATTAAAGGGAAAAGAAGGGGAGTTAATGAATTCAAAATGGAATAGCTGAACGAAATCCTGAAGAGCAAAACTTAGTCAGTTAGTTGGGGACAATTATGATGTCCGAGGAGACCGATTTTACTGAAGTTTCATGGCACCTGGCTGGAAATGAAAAATTGTGATATCGACCATTACATAGGTTATCGAAAAAAGAAAACGAAATCTGGTAAAATGAATATCAGTTTCCATAGATTTTTTAGCGAGCCGGTTTACTAGAGGAATATGGAACTCGAAAACTTCGAATCCGAAATGTTTCCAAATTTCAAGATGTCCAGAATGCGCTATCTGTATCATGGAGAACTTCATTCTGGTCCAACTTTAATGATTCTGGAGAAAAAACACAGATTCTTCGAGATTCTTCTAGAATATCTTGGAACTCCAGTTTTGTTGGAAATCTGCATTGGTTTCTGACGTTTTTCTCTATCTCACTAGATATTTCTAGAAGTATGCAGACCAAGCTGACCTCTTCACAAATCTCTGAAGACTTCTAGATGTTTCTAGACCCTTTTTGCCCTTTTCAAATCCTCCTAAATTCTTCTCAATGCTTCCAGATGTTCTAGATTCTTCCGAACTCTCTACGGTTTCTCCGAATCCTCCGATGCTGTTCCAACCTCTGATTACTCCATAGATTCATTCTGATTCATCTTCCTGTTTCAATCACTTACCGTAACACTAATATCCCAGTATTCTCTCCCAGCCGAGGTACTCTTCAGCACACTATCAATCAATTCGAGTAGTGGGACTGATAGACTACCTCAGTTTGGATTCTCTACTGCTTTTGGAGAATAATAGAGTTCTTTAGAAACTCTAGAGTGACTCTGTGTTGGATTAGGAACAATATGAGATGTAGAATGAGTTTTTTCTCCGCTTAAAAAGAGATAAGAAAATGGGCGGGGCCTGTGGGGAAAGAGTCTGGAGAAGTGCGTAGAGATTAATGTTATGGCTTCAAAAAGTCAGAAAAGTACATGCATCATTAGAAAGAAAAGTTGTACTTTTTTCTCTAGAGATGTGTACGAGTTCTTGGAATAGGTGCACTTTTCGTAGATTGAAACATCTATTCTCAAGTCAACATGTACTTTTACAAAATTCAAAGGGTCACATTTTCTAATGAATCACAATTCGACATGATTTCAAATGTTATGCTCGAAAGGTTTTCGAAATTGTCTAGTAAAGTACATGAGGACTTCTAAAATTGGTGTTAGATTTCAGATGTTTGAGCCTTGGAGATCACAAATTCTGAATTTCAAAATCAAGAAGAGTCTAGAAGAATCTTTAAACATCGAGAGCCGTGTTGAAGAACTGGAAAGAACAACAATATCCAGAGAAAAAAGAGAAACAGGGAGAATCTAGAAAAATTAAGACGGGTCTGGAAAACTCTGAAAGAAACTGTGAGCCTTTATAAGCTTCTATATAGAAAGTCTCAAAATAATCTAGAGTCTAAAATAAAGTTTGAAACATCCAGAAGTGTCCAGAAAGAGTTGAAAGAGTCTAGAATAATAAAAATTCATCTGAAAGAACTTCGAAACTTCTGGAAACCTTCAGATTCCTCAAATTCAGAATCTACAGTGCTGGCCATAGTTCTATCCTTTTTGGTGAGTTTCAGTGCAAAATGGTCAACTTTGAGCAGTTGAAGAAGTATGCTCCAATCACTCGATTCCTATAAAACTTGGTGAATGCATCAAGTATCTTTAGATCTTCATTTTTGTAGTTGACAACTTTTTACGAAATTTACTATCAAGTCAGTTATGTCGAGTTCAACATTGGTCCAAACAAGTTGGGAGTTGCATCAAGTTTTGATGTCGCGTGACTAAACGCGACATAACTCCTTTCACAGCGATTTTCAAAAAAAGTTGTCAACTACAAAAATGAAGATCTGAAGTTGCTTAATACATTCATCAAGTTTTATAGAAATCGAGTGATGGAAACATACTTTTGCAACTGCTCAAAGTTGACCATTTTGCATTGAAACCCACTAAAATTGATAGAATCATGACCAGCCTAGTATGTAGAAAGTCTTTTGGATGTTTCAAACATTTTTTAAACTTAAGATCATTTTGAGGCTTGAGAAAGTTTCCAGAAGAACTTGAAAGAGTCTAGAATAATACGAAATGCATCTGAAAGAACTTCTAAACTATTGGAGACCTTCAGATTCCTCAAATTCAGAATGTTCAAATGTATGGTTTCCTCTTGTTTGTCTTCATCTATAAATTCCAATATCTCTTCTCTCTCAGCACAAAAATGGGAAGATTGTCACAATCCAATATTTCTGTCGTACGGCTTCTCAGTTTTTTTACGAGGACTCATTCCGGAGAGATTAATTTTTCTCCCTCATCAAGACACTTTTTTCATTGAAGATTATCCCTATCTTATTTAGTTTTCCATTATGAATGGACCTTTGGAAAGTAGTAGATTTGGTTTGTTTGGACTTCATCTCCTTTAGGCCAGAAAAAACTGAAATTTCAAAAATTCAGTTCAGTGAACCAGAACCCATAAACTGAATGCTGATTTTGGCGAGTTGGAGATTTTTGCTTCTTCTGGTCTGTCCTAGGTCTTTGAAGCCCAATTCCTTCTGAAAACCAGAATCCTCAAAATCCTTGAGAATTCGGAGTCTTCAAGTTGATGATTTCTTCAAAACCTGTCTTCTTTTAGGTTGACATGTTTTTTTGTGGTCTTCTAATCTTCCGAAGTCTTCACGTCTTCTAGAATTCAGAATCCTTAGCGTCTCCATCAATGAATCACTTTTAGAAAGTACATTCTTTCTATCCCTTCTGATATCACCATGTACTTTACCCCTCTATTTCAAATCCCTCTATTAACTTTTCAATCCAAAGTCAACTTCATATTTCAAGACATTCAACAGATGATATCATCTATAGCCCCGCTCTAAACTCCACCCATTTTTTCATCCATGTATTTAAGTAGGTTTCGAAAACTCAAATCACATTATCTACTACTACTATTATTCCAGTAAAAAACAGTAAAACCAATCCAAGCTGAGGTTACCTCCCAACCCACCATTCTCATCCATAGGTAGATGGTGTGCTGGAGGAATCCTCTGCTGGGAAAGAGTGTACTGTAGTTTTGAAGGAGGGGTACCGGTAAGTTTGAAGTTCTCATTTCAGGACCTGGAATAGAGAGGAAAAGGGAACTGAAGAGGAACCGAAAAACTCAGAAAGATCTAGAAGAATCTAGACACATCTAAGAAACCCGAAACATTCGGAACATGTTTAACATTTGGTTTCGTTGAAACTCCTTAAAATGAGTAATGAGTTACTTCATGTCAAGCTGAATGCACACCTGAAACTTATCTAAAACTTGAAGTCGTTTAGAAGTCTCTACCAATGTTTCAAAATCTTCCCATTCGCTTTCAGACGTCGTCAAAATTGCTGCGGTATCCTGTACTATGTTCTAAGAGCTTCTTCGATCCTGAACGGATAGTTGAGCTCATGTTTCAACAAGTTCTCTTTATGTGAAAGTGTCAGAATGTTTCGATTGAAAATGTCTCATATTGTGAATGAATATTTGATGAAATGCCTGAACAACTTCTCACTTCCTTCTTGACATGTTGACTCAGCACTGAACGAAGCTGAAAATAACAATCTAGCCGACGAGGACTTCTGACAAAAACAAGGAATCAGTCATTCTTATGAAGTGCATGTAATTGTACTTTGCTATCCTAGCTGTACCAGCCACCACGGTACCTGTCACCTTCCAAGCAGATTAGGGTAGTCAGAAACATCCAAATCTCAAGATTACATGTTTTTTTCTGATTTCACAAATAGTACACTATGTATTTGTGACTAAGGCATGTGAAGTGTGATTTGAGAAGACACAAACACGATTTTCTTTGAGGAAAGGGACACTTTTCTAAACTTGATGGACAGGAAACTAGAGGTCGTCTAGAGGTCGTCGGGTAGATTCTTCGAACAGTTGCGATTTTTTACAATGAAGAACTGTTGATTTCAACACCAAGCCTATTAGAGGATACTTCAAGGGTTCAGGTTTAGGTTACCCCAGGTTCTAGTTTTTTTTTTTTTTAATTGTCCGCGTGAATTTCTAACCAAAAAAACAAACAAAAAATGCGAATTTGGAAATTCCGGAAATCCCAAAACTTCGAACTTCGAAACTCAGAATATTCCGAAATTCATTCCGAAAATCCCTGGTCCTCAATATCAAATGTTTCTAATTAGTAGCTTTTCTGGATGGTACCAGATGTTGGCCAGACTCTTCCTGGCTCTTCTAGGCTCTTAGAGATCCACTATTTCCCCCTCCCTCTACGCTCAATAACAGATAATCTTTCCAACACTCTGCGCCACACTGCAAAGCAAGGCAATTAGCATATGCATGTGAGAACATGAGAAGAGCAAAGCCTATAATTGCTCTAGAAGTGAGAGAGGAAGAGAAGGGAAGGTAATTCATACCTTTCCAGAGGAGAAGAGTCGCAAAACAGTCATAACATGGAGAAATTCGAGAACGATGAAACCAGAATCCTCAAAATCCTAGAGAATCCAGATTCTACGAGAACGATGGGTAAAAATTTACAAAGAGAATGCATGGTTGAACTTTTTCTCATAAGTTGGGTTCAGGTGAAATCGGTTCTAGAGATTCAGAATCTGCAATAAAAATCAACAAAATCCTCACGTGATTCGAGTTATGACCTCACAAAGTTGAACCCTATAGTGACATTTGAAGCGAAATTTTATCTCCCCAATAATTTACCTCCAATATCACTGAAGGATTCAACTTTGCGATACCATAACTAGCCATAGGTGCGCATTTTGCTGAGCGATTTTCGAGATTCTGAATCTACAGGGTCGATGTCACCTTGACCCAGATTATGAGAAAAAGTTCAATCCAAGAATCTCCTTGTTATTATAGATTAAGACCTCGATTGGTGACAGAAAATGAAGAACGCATCATGAAGTGAAGTCTGTGAGGTTTTCTGCGAGACAAAATAGGTGGGTTTACAGAATTTGATGAGGTTTTTAGGGGACTCAAAGATTCCGAAATAACGACTTTGTTTCCTTCTTGTTTCCGATTCTAAAACTGGTTAGTTTTTCAACCTTCCAAAGATAATAGCTAAACAAAGGGAAAGCGCAAGACAACAAATCCGGGAACTACATAGGTCTAGAATGCAGAATACAAAATGAGCATTAACACCGTCTGTTTGTTTTCAGCTTGGTTACTATTCAACAGCAAAGCAAAAACATTTGACAAAACAGCAATGTGGTTTTTGGAACTTGGTAATCAGAAGTAGACGTGGCTTTCAGTAGAATCTACAGGTCTTTGTACCATTAAGCGTAAAACGAAAGCCGAGAGCTTCAAAACAGTACTAAGCAGCTCCGCCTAAACCGAATCGCGCAGTCTAGAGGCCTGCGTCTGAACTTTGAGCCCAACACAATTGGCCAAATTGCAGTTGTCATTGGCTCCTCCCGGAGAAAGATAGCTTCCAAAGTGTTCCAGCTCATCAAATCCAGTTTTACTAGTCTCTTTACTGGTCTTTCTGTACAGAGTAAAGAAAACTAGTGCAACTGTATTCGAATGCCGCACTATAATAGATTGCGTCAGTATAGTGGCGATAGATTCGAATCGTGTGTGAATTCTCTTCGCTCGTGGCACATGAGACGAGAGAAAGAAGGAAGAGGAGGTTGGTGGCCATAACAACGAGCGGAGGGCTGATAAATATTGACCAATCAACAACATCAGGTTTCGAAGACCAACTGAACTTTAATTTTGAATCGAGGGAGCAGAGCGCATTCATCAGATTCCTATTGATGATTAAGCACTGATGGGAGGAAGGGTCAGAGAAGTCAATAATTCAAACAGCTCAGGACACACATTCCTCCTCAACAATTTTGATTCCTGATGGGCTCTAAATAGTATAAAGTTCCTTCGCTAGATACCTTGGTTGATGCGCCCAAAAATGTCCCAGAATCTTCCTTGTGACGCTCTCCAATACCACAGACCCTCTCTCGAAGTCCCTGATCATTTTCAGATTTAAGCGACTTGGATGACTCTTCTCGGAGCCTCATCACCCTCACATTTGCATTGCAAAGGAGCTCGCACTTTCAGCTCCATCATTCACCGGTTCTGGTACCAGTAACTTCCTGTGTTCCTGGTACACAGAAACGTGAATGATGCAGTCGAACGGCAAGCAGAGAATACAAAGAATTATGAATAGAAGTTATAATGTTGAAGAGCTGTAGGTGTTGGCTCAGGCTCCGCCTATTTTTCAGTCTCAAGAGGCCGACAGTGGAGTCTGGTAGGAAGGATAGGATCAAAAACACGAGGAATGTCGCTCTCCGAAGAACGGGGGCTGATCCCATTGGGTCGAGTAGACCCTGAGAAGTTTCACAGGTAAAGCGCTGCCGATACGTTATAGACGGGACCAGATATTTGATCGACCACTGATCCGTTTTGGGCTCAAACGGAAGAGTTATGAATCAAAAACCTGGTCTCATTCATAACGTATCGGAAGCGCTTTACCTGTGTTTGTCAGTCGGGTGAAGGTGTGTTCGTTTGTGGCTCGTTTTGAGAAGCCGCATGTCTTCAGTAAAATGTCACTAGACCGCCATTGATTGCATTCATGGTGAACCGTCACAAAATGAAGACCTGATTCGACACGGACTAGCTGATTCATAGGAATACAGAATATGGTAGTGGTAGCTTTATCAGAACTGGTCTTCTCTTCTTGCTCTATTTACGGGGAACAGAAAAGGAGGAAGATGAGGCGTCGGCAATAACAAGAAGCGGAGGGCTGTTAGTGGTGAAAATTATTGATCAGTTACAGATGATCTAGAATTCCTAGAACTTCTCGGTTCTAAAATGAAGCGTTCCCAAACTGGTTAAAGAATATCAAACTCTGAAGTATCCTCCAAGCTTGTCCTGAACTCTAAATACAAAAAATCTCGGGAACTTTTAAATTGCAAAGTCTGGTACCGGAACTCCTCGTAATATATTTTTCTCTAGTATTAATATCTTACCTCTCATCTTTCATATTCTAACCTCACCTCCCCCCTCCCTCTTTTTTGCTCCCCGGAACTTTTAATTGGAGGTATAACGTGTATGAGATGGCTAGGACAGGGGCAGATAATAACAGAGCAGATTGGTTCGAAACGTTCAATTTATATGAACCTCTACCAAGCGAGGGAAGATGTCCTGGTTGTCTAGAGATGATTCTGGAATCCAGAATCATCATTCATTTTCGATCACTCGAATCCTGCGCCCACGTACCCCCGAAGGCTACCATACTTCAAAAAACAACCTTGCCAAATCCATCTCACCCCTTCTAATCCTCGTACGTTTATAATGGACACGTAGGCAGGAATTGGAGGGGTGCGATTGAAAGGCAGGTCTAGAATACAGAACTCGCACATCTCATTACTTCACACAACGAGATGTCACTCATCATTCTGTAGATAGTGAACATCTTCGTGTGGAAAGTAATGAGAAGGCAAGTCATACTTAGAATACAGATTTGAGTATATGCGGAGTGAAGGCGATCTGAATTGAGCAGTCTTTATAAGCAAACGGGTTTGGCCCCGCCCCCTACATCATGTTGTTTATGATAAAAACTTTCTAGAGCCTGGTAGCGCGTGATAGGAAGCATTGGAAAACAAGTTTAGCTTAACGATTGGCTCTCTCATATATACGATTCAAAGCAAGCAGCTACAAAAATTTTAATTGTGGGGTGGATGGAAGGGAGTGGATTTCGAGGCCGCTTGCTATATGAGGGGATCCGCGAGTTTATGAGTTTGCAACTCCAAACTCTTTTTACAGGTTCAACTGACTTCTCGACTTCAGGTATCACTACTGGAGACTTTCTATGAATGTTGAAAATGCAGACTTTCTGCATGGAAAACTTCGAAATCGAATTATAATCTATCGAGGTTTTGGAAACCCTCGCTCACCCTGACCGCCCCACTATGGAAGGGAAAGAAAACCGGCCGTCATATGAGATCTTAAACTTCTTTTCAAAGTAGGGACATTTTTTCAGACTATGCTAGAAGCTTTCCTTATGATACCCGGTGCCTATGCAAGAGATTTTTCGGAGGGTCGGGTTGAACTTTATCGTGTAAGTTGGGTCAAGGTAAAATCGAACCTGCCGGTTCAGGTTCTGAGATGAAAATCTTCTGAATGCTCGCTTGGTTTCAGTTATGACCTCACAAAGTTCCTCTAATGGCTTAGGATAACCTGTTTCACGTGAAATAACCGTTTTGGAAGCCATTATGAAACTTTGCGAACTCAAATCACGTGATCGATTTCATCTTGACCCAAATATGAGGAGAAGTTCAACCTGACCCTTTGAATAATCTCCTGGATAGACCCATCGACGGCAAGAAAGCCTCGCTTGAGCAACTTCTTAGGAATCCTCTTAAAAGCTTTAACTTCTTCTGAAGATCTTCACCCCCATTAAATCCCCTCATTTTTCCAGATGCCCCACTTTTCCTGTTTCTGCACTGAAATCCCAATATTCAGCGCCCCTTCCCAAAACTTACCCCCCAGTTTCAATGTTGTCTAGCACCTCCAATCCAGTTTTACTATTCCTCCTACTGACCTGACTAGTAGTCACAGTAGAGAAGACTAGTACAACTGTATTCGAAGGCTGGACTTTAGATTGTCAGAATGTGTAGTCAGGAAAGTTAGAATATATTGAGTGGGAGCTCTAACCGATGATTTTGGCGCTTCTGAGCCACATGAGATGCAGCGAAAGCCGGCGGAGAGGAAAGTGAGAAGCGTATGCTGGTAGTCATAACAACAAGTGGAGAGCTTTCTGGAAGTAATAAGGGGGTTAAAAAGCGGAGGCTCTAAATGAAGCAGCAAAGGGGTTTTGGAGCCAGAACTTGTCGTTATTTCCGATGGTAGATCAAATGGAATCAAACTAAACAAAAATGCGGATTATCGATCCACCAGTATTGAAGCCGAAGACTGATAGTGAGAGTTGCTAACACACTTTGCTGAACGCAGAATCCAATAAGAACCTTGAAGATGTTTCTCCAGCAATGGTTTCCCCGGAAATGTATTAGTAGCCTCTTACGAGAAAATTAATCAGACCTCTTATAAAGAGGCTGCATGAGTTCTTGGGTTCAAATTTTCTTATAATTTGGGTCACGGTAAAATCGACCTTACAGGTTTTAACTTGATCCAGAATATGAGAAAAAGTTAACCCCAAGAACTCGCGTGATCTCCTTGTTAAACACCTGCCCATGTTCGGATCGCCTCCATTCTACAAGCCCAACTGGGTTATTTTCTTCTGGCAGGCCCGCAAGCCTACGTCAACTCCAAAGTGTTGAGACACCCAACTCTCATCGTGGAACCTTTGTATTCCAAGCCGATAAACACCAGAAGCTTCTACCTCTCTTATTTTTCTTCCTCTCTCCGTTGTCCTGTTTTCATATCACTCACCCGAGAGAAAAGAAGTTAATGTGTGCTAGAGACACAGACCTGGCAAGTCAGATGAGCCTACATTGATTTCGACGACGCTCATTGGGGAAGAAGAGGGAACTAGTGACGAATTCAGGAAGGTCCACAAGCATCAAGATGCTCTTGAAGCACGAGTCATTTGATCTTGGCTATTAGTGGTCTCGGCTGATCCAGACTCCGTTGGCAACATAACTTGTTAAAGAGCAACACTTTTCTTATTAACATGACTTTATTGAAGTCTCACAATCAAACATACAACAACATGTTCGGAATGATGTAATGGTTGATTAAGGCGCAGACGAGGAGGGTGAAGATCATGAAGAATCCATCGACGCGTTGCTCGACCTTCTCCTCTTCCTCAGAAAAGTCTTCCTCGTCAGCTTCCTCGAGAAGGTCTTCGAACTCATCGTAGGCTTCGTTCGGCATCTGGAAGCAAATTTTTTTAAAAACGGACAATCAAGCCTGGTATTCAACACATACCTCCTCAACAACCACGACCTCGATTCCTGTCGGTTGAACGACAGCGGCGATTGTTTGAGCAATGAAGAAGCGGAAGAAGGTGAGCATAGCCGATGTCATCGCTGTGCAACTGAAGTTGAGTAAGACTGAAACGAGTAGAGGCAGAGCTAATATCAAACTCCGCCCAATCTCTTCTCGTTTTCTGGTGTTGAGTTAGGCGCTCTAGACAGTCTAATTAAAACACAAGGGAGTTATGATTCTTGGAATGATAATGACGGTTCTTGGCAAATGATGAAGGGGTATGTGAGTAAGCTTCCTCTAATAGACTGACAAACCCGTCCCGTTAACTTTGACCAAATATAACTCGATTTCTGTAACAGATATCAAAAAGTTGCCAACTAACAAAATGTTGAAGACAATATGAGGAACATTTTGTAAGTTGACAACTTTTTGATTGCTGTTACAACAACCGAGATAGACTTGGTCAAAGTGGATAAACACTAAATGACTCTAAAACCAAATAGCGTTGGTTTTTTGTAATCCAGAAAGAGCAGATGGGTGTAGAGATACAATCTTCATAATCTGTCAGGTATGGACAGATGTTGTTTCATAATCCTCTTTTTGTCTACCTGTCATTAGTGTTTAGCGTCTTAACACTCTGTGTGTGAAGTTTTGGGCGATCTATTTCATCCCAGATGGGTCAAAATTCCAATCATATAATGTTGAGCTGATTAGATCTGCCAGTGCCAAAAAAGCGCGCGCAAATTGTTATCGAGATGTGAAAGGCTATTATCCATTCGACAAACTTTGACTGTCCGCAATAACGACACTCCACTGTTTGGCAGTGCGCTAAAGGGAAAAGATCGAAAGTTCCACCCGCGAAAACTTTTTTTGAGCTGCGGTTCCCAGAAAAATTGTTTTCGCGGGCAAAATGCTTGATCTATCGCGCACTGCCGAACAGCGGAGTGTTGTTATTGTGGATAGCCAAAGGTTGGCGAATGGATAATATGAAATTTTCTTCCGTGAAATCTTGATGGTTACTCTTTTGCTCTCCTCCTCCAACCCCAATTTATCACTGTTATTGAGGACTTCTGGCTCGCTGCTACCGACGTCAATCCTCCATGGGCTCCTGTTGAGAATCCGGTCACATTTCGAAATCTGTTTTCACAACGTCTCCTGGTGTGCTATGGCAACCAAACTTGTTCTCAAAAAGCGGTTTATTTGAGAGTGAGGAAAAGATAATGATTCACAGAGAATAGAGATCACAAATTTAATTCAGGTAATCAGAAGTCAGACAAGGATCAGAAGGACGGCGGTCGCCACTTCTGAAAGGTGAACACCAATTTCTCGTCCTCGGCAGCCTGAATTGCGACGCAGTAGGAGATTCCCAACGCCGTCAGGAAGAAGAGAATTGCGCCAAGGAAGAAAACGAGGAGTGGGGTGCATGTGTCATCGTCTCTACTGACGGTCGGGGTGACTGGAGTGGGACGGACTTGAATGATTTCTGGCATCTGGAAATTGAAGGCTGTCAAGATTTCTATACCAGAAAGGACTCACCTTGGAAGCTGTCTTGATGTGTATTCTGGCAGCTTGCACTCGAGATTCTTCAACTTCTTCGAGCTTCTCAGTGGGTGTTGAGGGATGAGCAATAAGTCAAAGCCAGAGAATATGGCGAATAACTAGAACTTCCTCAACGCACCCCGCTTATATAGGCAGCTCTGAAACACTTCCCACATGATTATGAACACAAGTCTCGTTCCCTCTCTCCCATCAATCCCAGTGGTAGTGAATACGCGGAAAAACAGAACTGGCTGTGATAGTGATTCATGGAGACTGATCATTGGAAGAAGCGTGTTATTGCGGAGATCATTTAGTAAATGTATACAGTTTTAAGAGTGGACACCAGACTTTTGACCCCAGACGTTTCGATACCGGACGTTTGGGAACTGCTGCGACACCTCGTTTGTCCGAGACCACTGTTCAAATGAGAAGCAGCTACGTAATCTGAGTCGGCCAATATTTTTACCAGCGCAGGTGCATTTGCTGATAGACCAGTTTCCTAATGAGCATGAGGTGCCTTTTCATTTTCCTCATTTAGATAATGCATCCCTCTCAAAAAAAAACAAGTTCTAATTTAGACTACGCGAGCCTCCAATTGTCATTGTTATTCCATCCTTTCAGCTCTATCCATTGACGTCAAACTTCGCGATGTCGAGAATGGAATTTGGCACGTATTCCGACACCCACCATCGTAATGAATCTAAAGTTATGTTCCTTGCTTCAAATCATGAAATAACACAGTTCTCTCATCAACACACTGTTTTATTCATGAAATGTAATAAGAGTGTTTCAAAAATGATTTTAAGGACGGGTTTCGAGCTGGACGAGCTTGTACGCGATAACGACAATCATGCCAACGAAGACCAAGAAAAGAAGGATTTGGCCCAGTTTTGCGGATCGACTTTTTGGTGGCACGACAGGTGTCATCTGAAATATAAAATTCGCTTTAAGAACAAAATCTGTAATCTACAGTCTAGGGAACCGAAAACTATACATAAACAGGGTTTCCTTTTATAGACCGACACCCCTTTTCTGTCACTTTGACTAAATTTATCTCGCTTCCTGTAGCAGTTATAGAAAAGTAATTAACTAACATCATATTCAGCACAACAAGAGAAACGTTTTGCAAGTTTACAGCTTCTTCATAGCTGTTACAGAAACCGAGATAAATTTGGTCAAAGTGACGGGAAGGAGGTGCCGGTCTATTAGAGGAAGCACAGTACCTTCACAATGAACTTGAGATGAAGTAGAGAACAGAGAGAATAAAAGTATCAGACAGACAGAGAAGTCGCAAGAAAACAAATGAATACAACCACGGATAACTAATTTCGAAATTTATCTGACTGAGCACGCACACACACACTCATGGGACGGAGTTTAGAAAGGAAGAAAGAATTCAACCAACAACTGAAAAATATCCTCTGGGGTTATACCGAATTGTAAAATCGGAGATAAAGTGCATCTCATTAGCTTCATCTGCATTTGAAGTGCGCATTACGGAGTGATATTGTCTCGGAATATGGTGACTTGGGTGATTCATTTTAACTGATCTTTCAGATTACTAGTAGATAACGGGGATGCTCAATTTCAGGACTTATGCTGTATGCGGTGATTTGAAAAAATATTGATCTACAAGTTAATAATCTACCAGTTATTGACTCCTTGTTATTGAAGTTATTGATCTACCAAAGAAGAAACCTTCCATTGGTTTTCAACAGTTTTGGACCACATCAAACTTAAAAACAGATATAGAACCAACCAATTGCGAGTAAACCGTTTCGCGGAATGTGAATTGGTTCAAAGAGGACTCTCCAGAAGGCGGACAGGTGTTCTTCGTCATAAAAAGCGGACCACGCTGTGGATTATGAAGATAATCTTTGTTGTTGGGTGTGCTTGTCAATCTGCACTCTCTTATTAATTGCGGAAAGGAATACATACTTCTCTTTCATTAAACCAATTTTTCAAAGCTTCACCTTCTCACTTTCTGAATACGGTCAAAGTTTTCTGAAAATAGAGAAAGACAGTGTAGAAAAGGTTGCATGTGTTTTGGATTGATCTTTTTTTCAAATCTGGTTCAAAGCCAAAATCAACCCTGCAGAGTCAGAAATAATAATCGAATCAGGCAAGCATTTTGCTGATTTTCATTACAGATTCTGAATCTGCATGGTCAATTTTAACCGGACTAGGATTGTGAGAAAAAGTTCAACCCAAGAAGTCGAGCAATCTCCTAGTAAGACGAATTCATTAAGCCATCATCTGACGTGGAAACTGGTTCAATACTTTCATCAAACATGTTCATAAGAAGTTCTTATAAATCCGACTGATTGTTTTCATATTTTCTCATTAGTCCCTAACAAAGTGTCCTCTCTCTTTATTATCCAAATTTAAGTTCCTCCTTTTTGCTAATCAAAAACAAAGACAGATTCTCAGAAGCAAATCAGTTTATTCAGAAGAAAAAAACGAAAGTTTTCGAAAAATCAGAAATAGTCGAGGGCAAAACCCACGAGCCCTTCGATGGCGAGGAGGAGGACGACGAAGGTGCAAGTCATGATGACCATGCACACTTTCTTGGATCGTCCGAGCCGAGCTGGCGGTTGTGGGACAGCTGATGGATGGGGCTGGAAAACGAAATTTGTATTGAAAAAGCAACCACTTCATTCTGGCGAAGGACCATGGTCATAGACCTCTGGATACATGGACTTACCATTGCGAAGAGTGGAAGGACGGAGTGAGGTGAAGGGGGAGCTTGTGGAAAACAAACTAATAGAAGAAAAGCGGAATGGAATGATTTCATAACTGGTCCACTTGTTGTGCGCGAGGGCTGAGCTTAGAAGGACTAAACAATGCCCTCTGGGGGTTTTCTAAGGTTGTCCAATCTTGAAGATGTATCTTATTAGCTTCATCTGGATCGAAGGCTGTGCAGTAACTAACTAACTATCCCTAGAATCTTTACGTATCATCTTTCTCTCTGTCGAGAGATCGGTTCCCAGAACCTGTAATGAAAACCAGTAAACTGCTTACCAGATTCGACTATCATTTCAGATTCTGACTCTGCAGGGTCGATTTTGTCTTGACCCTTATTTTGAGAAAAAGCTCAACCAAAGAAGTCGAGAAGTTTCCTTGTTAGCTCTTGTATACTTTCTCTCTATATTCAGAACACTTCAACCGTATTCAGAAAGTGCGAGGCTCAGTCTGAGGCTTTGGAAAATTGGTTTAACGAGAGAGAAGTATGTATTCCTTTCCGCAATTAATAAGAGAGCGCAGGTTGACAAGCACACCCAACAGCAGAGGTTCTTTTCATAATCCACAGTGCGGCGTACTTTTCATGACGAAGAACATCTGTCCGCCTTCTGGAGAGTCCTTTATTCACATTGGGCTGAACTTCAGTAGATCAATATTTTTCAAATCACCGCATACTCCATTAGTCCTGAAATTGAGCATTCCCATAATCTTCTAGTATCATCAACCCGTCTGAAAGATCGGTTTCCATGAATCACCCAAGTCACCATATTTCGAGACAATATCACTCCGTAATGCGCACTTCAAATCCAGATGAAGCTAATGAGATACAGCTCCGAGATGGACAACCTTCCATAACCTCCAGAGGACATTGTTCAGTCCTTCTAAGCCCAGCCCCCGCGCACACAACAAGTGGCTAAGTTCTGAAATCATTTCAGACCACTTTGCTGCTACTAGCTTGTGTTTTACAAGCTCTACGCTCCCCCTTCACCTCACTCCGTCCTCCCACTCTTCACAATGGTAAGTGAATGTATCCAGATGTGGTCCATGGACCATGGTCCTTCCCCTAGATTGAAGTGGTTGCATTTCAAAACACACACGCTGATTTTCCAGATACAGCCAGCAGGACAGCCACAGCCGCCAGCTCGGTTCGGGCGAGCCCAGACGGTCGGCATGATCATAATGGCTTGCATCTTCGTCGTCCTCCTCATCTCCATCGGAGTGCTCGTGGGTTTTGCCCTCGACTATTTCTAATTTTTCGAAAACTTTGGTTGTTTTCTTCTGAATAAACTGATTTGCTTTTGACAAACTGTCTCTGTTTTTGATTAGCCAGAAAAAGAGGAAACAAGATACATAGGAAAACATGCTCAAGTCGATTAAAACACTTCGTAATGATTAACGTCGAAGCATGGAACAAGAACAACAAATGGAGGCTCGGAGGAGATGGAGGAAAAGATGGAAACAAGAGGATTCTGATGTTGAAGATGATGTTGATAGAAGGCTCTAGAAGTAAACCAGAGTATTGCGGCTCCAGTAGGGATTCAGAAGCCAAAAACATTGTATTATGGTATGGTTCAGATTTCGCCATAACTCTGATAACGGTATATTATGTTGGCCCACTTTAAAGAAACACCTCTTTTTTCTAGAATTCGGATGACGTTGTTTTACCTAGAATCTTCCATGAGATCACTTCGATTAGTCATTGCTATCGTACACCTCTAGCTTGCCCCGATTGACGTCAAGCATCAGGAGGTGTCTACTCTACTCTACTACTAGGCTTCGAAAGCCTCATTAACAATCTCGTCAGGTGACGGCTTCAGACCACGTTAGCTGACTACCTCGTTGATCACTATCAAATCTATACTGCTTTGGACTCTCAGAAACCTAATCAGAGCACTTCCATCAGGTGACGAAGACGAAGCACATGATACTCAAGCTCAAGGAATCATTGATATTCGAAACCTCTCCTGGCTCCTCCCACTTTTGGACACTTTACTATCTGAATTCCCTATAAGTACAAGAGGCTCTATGTGGTTTCTATCATTCGAAGAGCTCGAAGCGTTGTCTCTCAAGTTTCTACCTCAAATTTGGATCACTTCGCGAACTGAAGAAAAGTTGAGGCTCAGGACGGGAATCCAAGACAATTCAGGGAAGTTTGTGTCAAGAAAATAATTGAAAAAGTAGTCTCTTCGGAGCAACTGAGAAGAACACAGATAGAGCGCGGCCGATACGTTATGGATAGGATCAGATTTTTGATCCATAGCTTACCCGTTTGAGCCCAAAACGGAACAGTTTTGGGTCAAAAACCTGGTCCCATCCATAACGTATCGGCACCGCTTTACCTGTGCATTTGAAGATTGGGAGGAGTCTCTCATCAAAATGGATCATTCTTCTGATTGGTGAGTGAGTTCTTTGGCGGGCCATGACTTTCTTCATGAATACCGTTTATTAGGACCCCTGATTTTTCCACATTTCAGTTAAATAGTCTGGTTTCCAAAGTCTCGATTTTTGTTCCCATTTTTCTGAACCTGAATTCCCGAGATTCCTGCTCTCTCAGATGCATACTTTTCTTTCTAAAACTAGCTTCCTTTCTTGTCTGTTCCCGTTTTCCATCGAGTCAAAACTCTCGAAACCCATGCTCCGTTTCTGCTCCCTTCCTTTCCCTTCTCAGCTCCCCCGGTAGCCCAGCCAATCCTGAGAAGCCTGCCTTTCGAAGCTCCGCCCCCTTTTTCTCTAACTTTCATTAGGCGTTTTCCTTCTGCACTGCCTCTCCGTGTTTTCTCTCTCCATCCATATGCGGCAATAAGGTGTGCTCTCTCTTGGCTCCTTCTATGCCATGTTTTGCTTCTAACTTTGTTACTCACCTCCGTTTTGAGGAGTACGGTAATCCCATCTCTGGAGAGAGTTAGTTGTGTGTAGAATTCGTCAGAATTCAAATGAATCACTCTTGTTTTCGAGTTTCCTTCGTCATACTGTACCTCTTGCTTCGCTCAATTCTCCGGGTACTTGATCCCAGGCCTATTTTCTCGTAAAGAAGAGGGATCTTATTCAAATCTTCTCAAAATCTGGAGAAGTTCAGAGGACTACATGTTTCACAGAGGCTAGGGATGAGCAATCAACCTTCCTATATCTGGCTGTTTCTTGAATTTCCAACGCAGACTAACACTTTCGACTGATTCACCTCCAGACTTTCTGCCTCATTATTCTTCACTTTTCGCGTCTTCTATTTCATATCTGTCCATTCCGAGGCTTCTATTATCTCCTGCCTGGTGAGATAATAGATTGTGCATGTAGCAACAAACCTGTCTAGATGCACATCCATTTCTCGCCAGGCTTCCGATTTCTCGGAAAAGGTGAGTTGATTGGTCCCTCTATAAGGAAGCACAAGAAAAGTATTCCTGATCTACTATTTCTAGCTATCTACCTACTGATACTATTCTGCAAGACGGTCAAGACAGGTAACTTTTCGATGTCTATATCACTGACCTACCAACGCTGCCTATTACTGTTCTTTCTATTCTAGACAGGTAAAGTTTAAGCCCTCAAAAGGGCGTGGTGAGTTATAGTCATTCGACAGTGTTTTCATTCCTGGACAACTGTCAATAACTATCACTCGCCATGCTCACAAGAGGAGCACTTTTTCATATCTTTTTTGTTCGTCTTTGAATTTTTTCGTATTGCTATCATCTTGGTCTGGTATTATTTGGAGTAGCGGTCAGGGCGGGTAACTCCTCCATGCCACTCTTGGATACTTATATACCACAGTGGCTCAGGCGTGTTACCTGCCCTGGCTTTAAGCTCGCTCTTTTTTTGATGCCCCGAAAATGGTAAGTGAAATCAGTTATTCTCCACTACTACCTACTCATATTCTAGACAGGTACAGTTTAAGCCGGTTCGTCGGGGCGGGTAATTATCGCACACTTTACTTTGAGAGAAACTCGATAGTAGGATGCCGTCAATTACCCGCCCGGGCTTGGAGCTCGCTCGTTTTTGGTTCTACTTATCGTCCAATTTTCCTCCTAGCGGCCTGGTACAACATGGTTTTTTTGTCACGTGCAAGACAATCGTGATGAACGGGCATGTTGTACCAGGCCAACATCAGGAGCATTTTTGAATCCACTACTACCTACTCATATTCTAGACAGGTACAGTTAGTTTCAGCCGGTTTGCCAGGGCGGGTAATTTTTGTATACTTTACTTTGAAAAAAACTCGATAGTAAGGTATAGTGAATTTTCAGTCCGGGCTTTGAGCTCGCTGCTTCCAATGTGCGGAGCATTGAATTTTCATTGACAGTGAAAATTAAGACATATTCTTCCCAGTAACTACTACTATTGGACCAACCAGCCGGTCGCAGCGGGTAACTCTCAGAAGGTTACTTCAATCAGCGGATAGTAACATATGACAGTTATCCGCTCGGGCTGATAGGCTCGTTTTTTGTTTTCTGGTATGTTCAGTCTTTGATTCACACAATTTTCTATTTCTGCGTGTTTTCAAGACTGGTAACTCTTCCTTACTTTACCTGGATAGTCAGACATGACAGTAGCATCAGACTTGAAACTTGCCCATTGCCGTCTGATTATCTTCCATTATTTTCACACATATTCAAGACAAGGTGAGTTTCTTCCTCGAAGGTGTGTGGTAATACAGATTTAACCATTCTTCTGATTGCTCATTTATTCTCCGCTACTACCTACTCATATTCTAGACAGGTACAGTTTAAGCCAGTCAGTCAGGGCGGGTAATTATCGCATACTTTACTCCGAATGAAACTCGATAGTAGAATGGCCGTCAATTACCCACCCGGGCTTGCAGCTCGCTCGTTTTTGGTTCTACCTATTATCCAATTTTCCTCCTAGCGGCCTGGTACAGCATGGTTTTTTCATCACGTTCAAGACAATCGTAATGAAGGGTCATGTTGTACCAGGCCAACAACAGGAGCATTTTTGAATCCACTTTATTATGTACTCACACTACTACTACTCATTTTCAAGACAGGTTAAGTTGTAGCCCCCGAGGAGGCGTGGTGTGAGACAGTCAATCGACAGTGTTTTCATCATCTGAGCACTGTCAATTACTGTCACTCACCATGCTCACATAAGGTGCAATTCCTCGTGAATTTTCATCGATAACAGGGAAAGTGAAGGCGTTTCAGTTTGATGTGAACAACTCCAATGTTTTTCCCCAATAACTACTACGATTGGACCGACCAGCCTGTCGGAGCGGGTAACTCTCAGAGGGATACTTCAATCAGAGAATAGTATCCGAAGACAATTACCCACTCGGGCTGATAAGCTCGTCTTTGTTTCCTGGTTTGTTCATTCTTCTGCGCTTCAGCAAAGCGGTCAGGGCAGATAACTCGACCATATTTCACTTCCCGATAATCACTAGGGAATAAGCTGAGTAATTTTCAGAGATACACAATGTGCTGTATATCATTGGAAAGCTGAGAAAATTTGCAATCGATTGATATATTTCGTTTTTGCTGTGGACTCGGCATCTTCAAGCAAACAGAACCTGAAGAACGTAGACCCAGTAGACCCACGCATTTCAATTCAAACTAACTGGCTTCACATACTTCGAAATCAATTTTTCTGGAGAATGCAGAGTCCGCAGCAGAAGCAAAATATATCAATCGATTGCAAATTTTTTCAGCTTTCCAATGATGTATAGCTCATGTTGTAACTTCACAAAAATCAGATACGACAGTCAGTTGGAGTGTTATCTGTCCATACCGAAATCTTGCTCATTTCTGTCTGAACATATTCATGAAAGATACCGCTTGAGACCCCTGAACTCTTCTTCATTCTCCACTACTACCCACTCATATTCTAGACAGGTACAGTTTAAGCCAGTCTGTCGGGGCGGGTAATTATCGCATTCTTTACTTCGAATGAAAGTCGATAGTAGAATGGCCGTCAATTTCCCGCCCGGGCTTGGAGCTCGCTCGTTTTTTGTTTTTTCCACCAGTATTCTGCCGATTTTCATCTGGTTTTTCTAGCCAACTTATTCTCTACTTCTTCCCATTCAGCAAAACTGTCAGGGCAGGTGTCACTGATCTTTTTCACTTCGCTGATGAGACGATAGTAAACTGATGGTAATGTCTGCCCGGGCTCAAAGTTTAGCTCATTTTACCATTACCAAAGTATTCCTCTCTATTAGTGGTCAGGTACAGTTTCCGTCTGGCGGCCTGTTAAGGTAAGATTGCTTTGGTTACGTTTAAGACAATCGTGCAAGTCATTCTTACTTTACCAGGCTAATAGACTGAGTCCTTTGGGTTTCGAAATTCCGCCCTAACAGACGCAGGTTTTGGACTCGATTGTTCAGGAATTGTACATATTTTTCAGATTTTCTACACTATTAGCATCTTCCTCATCAAGTATTCATATTCCAATGGCCGAAAATCGGGTGCAAGCTTTCCGAATGTGAATAGAAGACTTCGAAATGACTATTCACTAGACGAAAGTTTGCATCTGGTTTGTCCAGCCACCATCTTATTCTTTACTGATACCAGAACAGGTACAGTTTTGCCCGAGATGGGTGGGAATCTTCTGATTCTGAAGATTGTCTTCAGCCACATGGAGCCCAGTTTCCCATCATTTCCGGGTATTGTGAATGTTGAAATCCAGTGATTTCCTTTCCTTCTTCAACCAATTAGAAAACCTGCGAAATGATCATTGAGACCTGCGGAGCACTTAAAAGAGGATTAGCTTCTGGTGGTGGTGGCTAGAATCCAAAATTTAATAAGCGTTTTGTATATATGATACCATGCAATTATACGAAATTCAATGTGTGTGCAAAACGGAGGATTATCTCCTGGAGGAGAAACGTATACGCTCAAACTAATTGCAGGGCGGATGGTGGATAGAGCCTCTGTTGTCAGGTGCGATGAAGCTGGCTCTAGCGGAGGCGAGATTCTAGAGAAGAGCGGTCACCTTCTGCCCTGCAATTAGAGGAGCGTATATACGTTTCTCCTCCAGGAGATAATCATCTTCTTTGTACACCCACATAATTTCGTATAGTCGCATGGTATCATATTTACAAAACGCTCCTTAAAATTCGGATTCTGGCCACCATCACCAAAAATTAATCCCTTCACAGGTGCTCTGATTTGAGCTTCACACCTTTTCCTAGTCAGTCGAAGGGGAAAATACGAAGAGTAGGAAAGAAAGAGAAGGGACCAGCTGCAATCCGTACAGTGTCAGATCCATTGGAAGTGACGGTCTAATCAGAGTCTCTAACGTTCAGCCAATGTTGGTCTTTCTCATTCGACGATGCGAACTTCTGCGGGCACTGGGAAATCAATTTCAAAAAACGTATCGTTGAATTTCAAACTCGATTTGGTCTACCAGTGATGAACGCAATAATTCGGACTGTAGAGTGAGATGGAGCGCATCGGCAACAGTCGAGGAGCGCTATTATACGAATTCAACGTTCTCATCGCCAACGACGAATTCGATATGTAGCTAGCGATAAAATTAGGCACTAACTATCAATTCGAGTCATTATTCGCGACGAGAAATCCTTCCCAACCATGTTATACTCCTTTAAACGTGTGTCAACATGTCACGAATTCACAATAGCACTCTTGACACCGAAAGATTCCTCATTCCATATTGGTGTCACTATGAAAGTTCCTTCCATCTTCCATTTTCTGCGTTCCGTAAAATTTAACAAGTTTTGTTCACCGCCTATATGAAACACTGTGATGTTTAATCTAAACTCAACATTGAGCTATACCATATTAGGCTCAAGCGTTTGTAGGTTAGTTGATTGTTGTTCCCTCTCAAACACCTCTAGCTCATGCATCCTCAAAAATAGGCGGATCCTTCACATTCTCCTTTTCCGAATGTTCTTCTACGCTTCCACTACACACTGCCTATTAGCAAGCACCGACCGGAACCAAGGGTGGAAGATCCAGGTGTAGCGAGAAAAGGGCGTGGCCTACTCGATTCCTCTCACTGTTTGATCTATCCGAGAGTTCATTTTTCCTATTAAGAATCAAGAGCAAACCTCCTCTTCTCATTCCTCTCCGAACCATCCTATTCTGGTGTCTTGTCAAAGAGCCTGCCTGTCTGCCTGATCAGAGTTTTCGGATCGTGTATATGTATTGGAGAATAAAACTCTCATCCGGTTTTTCCAGCCAAATTAACTATACCTCACTCTATTATTATGTAAAGCAACCAGGGCAGGTGCCGCTGTCATTTATTACCAGCCTTGCCTAGCCTATTTTTTACTTCTTTTATTCGTAGCAGGTAAAGTTTCCGGCAAGGTCTCGGCAGACAACTCTAGTAGACTTGACTTCTGCTTAGAGATGATAGTAAAGTGCTGGAGTAGCCTGCCCGGGCTCAAAGCTTGCTCCTTTTCATATTGCTATTCTTTATTCCCCCAGGTATCTATCAGGTACGTTTCCTCCTGGCGGCCTGGTAAGGCATAGCGGAGGGATTTCGTTAAAATACAATCGTAATTGACCGCTATGTTTTACCAAGCTAATACCGGGAGCATTTTTTAGTTTCCGCCTCATTCCTGACTATCCATTCAACGAAAGTTTGCATTCTGTTTTGTCTAGCAAACTTCCAGTATCGGAAGCTCTACTTTTACTCCTCAGCAGAGCGGCTTGGAGTTCGCCCTAGCCATCTTATTCTCTACTCCTACCATTCCAAGTTCATTCTCTGATACTACTATTACTCTTCTGCTCCTCATCTCCTGGTAAAGTTCCGATTTCAATGAGCCGGTCGGAGCGGATAACTTTCTGACTGCTACTTCGATTAGAATTTGATAGTAGCATATGACAGTCATTCGCTCGGGCTGAGAAACTCGTTTTTTTCTTGAAGTTTTGCATGAACTTTTCTTTTCAGATCAAGGGTAAGTTTACCTGGCCAACGACATAAATTCAGACTGGCAGCAGTTTTCTGCATCACAATTATTTCGTTGTAAAGTGATCACTAACTCTGGCGGAAATCAGAGAGCCTTCTATTCATATTACTACTCCAAACTATATTCTCTACTCGAAAAAAGAAGTCTGAAGGTGTGGATGAGATCCACCCAACCAGAATCAGTTTTTAATGGGCCCACGTCCAAAAAATTGTGGTCCCAGACTGACTGATTCTGACTGGGTGTAGTACCTTCTTTTCTTCCGTTTTTGCCAATTACGGTAAGTTTTTGATGTGCAGGCGTTTTGATTGGATATTTGCAAGGTTGGTTATACCTTGAGTACCGGTTATAACTGCCGTCCAAATATCCCGATCGAGACTTTAGCTAGCTTTTTTTGAAGGTTTTCTTCTAGTAACTAAAAGGGTTCAAGGGTCTAGAGAGTTCCTTGTGAAACTCGAAATTTCAGTTTTTTTGCTGTAAGTTATTGGAGACTCATCGGAGGCTCATTCTTCAGATTCTGATGGGAAGTTTCAAGCAAATTTCAATAATTTCAAAACATTATCATTATTTCAGAAACCGTCAAGTTTAAAAGTTACCAACATGGAATTTCAGAATCTCAATACTCTTCAAAATCTGAAAATCGGGATCTTTGAAAAGCACAAATTTTCGAATACCACCCAACCATCTAGTTTTTTTAAGTATCTTTTTTTTCTTCTTGAAGCCTTTCAGAACCTTAGAATCTAATATTTTCCACCTTTTCAACAATACTTGAGATTTGGAAGATTCTCAATTTCCGAAATTTCAGAATCCTTCGTTGTTCAAGAATCCCAAAATCCCCATTTTTCGAAACCCATTCTAAATTTAAAATTTCAATTCTCAGAATCCAATTTTGATCTAAAATTTCCTTTTTGTCTTCTGCAAAATGTTCCATTTTTATTCAAAAAGTTCATTTTCAACATCTTCTACTTCTCCCGACTCCGCCCATTTTTCAGATATTCATCCCCTTGTAATCCCCGTTCTGATCCGTCTACTCATTATCTCCTTCTTCTCTCTCTTCTCCCGAATAAAAAAAAAAGTGGAGAGACACCCAAAAAGAATACATAAAAAGGAGACGTTGCCGTTGTCTGCAGCTGTCCGAGCCACGGAAATAGTGTACGAATCAGAGAGAGACGCAGAGAAAACAAAGAAATTGTGTGACAGATGTGGTCGTTGTGCGGGAAGAGATGAGGATTAAATGGAAGCTGGCGGAGCAGAAGAAGAAGAAGAAGAAGAAGAAGGAGACGTGTGGTGTTGGTCGAAAAAAAAGGAAAGAAGAGAGAGTAGGGGAAATCGAGAGACTTAGAAGGACCTCTCCGCCACCATCGCGACCAATGTCATGTTCTTTCTTTGCTCTCTTTCTGGATTTCTCAGTTCTTTTTTTTTTGCTTTTTCATATTGCTCAAAATAAGCCAAACTTTCAGATAAACCACCTCTCCTAACCCAGAAAAAATGAACTATCTCGAGCTGATCCAAAAGAAAATCCGAATTTACATACACCGCGTGGACACTGGCAATGCGATCCTCTTGTTTTGTGTTTCCGCTCTGGTAAATATTATAGTTTGTAGTTTGTATTGTGGGAAATTGAGTTTGTCTTGAAATTTGGAGTGGTTTCTTTTTTTGAACGACTAGAATCGGTTGATTTTGAGGGGAGTTACAATGTCTGTAGAGTTTTGTAGAGGCTTAGAGACTACAAACTACAACGTTTGCTAAGCCTCTACAAAAGTTTGGTGAGGCGTAGGAACTTGTGTAGTTTGTAGTCTTATGCAATCCCTGATTTCCAGGCAGTCTTCGTGCTCTGCCTGATCGCGTCGCCCACAATCCGCGAGGCTTGGAACCAGAAGCAAGACCAACACCATCAGAATCCACGTGGCACGTCTTCCGATGCCGGTCAACGACGGAGCATTCCTCAGCAGATAAAGTCGGGTCTGAAAAGGAAGAGAAGGTTCGCTAAGAACGATATCCGGGCGATGGAAATGGAGGAGAAACAAAGGAGAAAAGAGGAGAAAAAGGAAGAAGCGAAGGCGGAGCGAGTGAAGCAGAAGCAGGCGGAGAGCGGGCAGCAGAAGCAGAAACAGAAGACGGCTTTTAAGGTGAGCAATCGGAAGGTTTCACTGAAAAATTGGGGCCGCATGTCTGAAAGTCTTCATGAACATGGAGGCGTTCTGTAGAGCTACAAACTATAAAACTCTCTAAGCCTCTACAAAAAGCAGCGACGACTGTCGGCAGGTTTTGTAGAGGCTTAGCGACTACAAACTACAAAACACGCTAAGCCTCTACAAAATGCAACGGCTGCGGTCGGCAGATTTTGTAGCGGCTTAGACTACAAACTATAAAACACGCTAAGCCTCTACAAAACGCAACGACGGCGGTCGGCAGGTTTTGTAGAGGTTTAGACTACAAACTACAAAGCATGCTAAGCCTCTACAAACTTTTGGTGAGGCTTAGCACTTTTTGTAGTTTGTAGTCGCTAAGCCTCTACAAATCAGTATTTTCTCAAGTGACAAAGTGACTCATTTTTTCCCATTTTTCAGAAAAGCGGGAGCGGGAACTCCGTCGAAAATTCGGGAAGATCGAATCGACAGAAGCAAACCGGTGTCCGAAACATCCGCCAGAAAAGAAGCTAATTTCAAGAATACAATGTTCCCATTTTCCGCACACCCAATTCTGAGATATTCTTTCTCATATCGAAGTTTCCCGTATTTTTCTTTTCTCAACTCTTCTATTCCGACCTCCCATTTTTGATCTCATGAAGAACTGGCAATGAATTTTCGACAATGAAATCGAAAAAAATTTTATTATTACAGAAAAAGGGTTATCATCAGCAGATAAAAAAGAGACAAGTGGACAGTGAAGAGAATAGTTATTATGGAATGAAAATATGTTCAAGTTTTTCAAAGAGATGCAAGTTTATTCCTGAAGACGTGCCGGTTGTTTTCGGGACCGCCCGCTTCTCGTTGTGGCCTCCGACGATATCACATACTGAGGAGAGAGATTGGGTGGCGGGGAATCCGCGGTTTCCGACTCCAGGTCACGTGGCGACAGGGCTCCACTAGTTATCAATTCTTGATGATCAGATGATGTTGATGGTTTCGGAGACTCAGAACCTCTGAAAGTATGGGACTTTCCAATCCGAAAAGTTGAGTTAACTCACAACGGCTCAACTTTCACCGCGACGACCTCCTTCTCCACCTCGATGTCTTCTTGATCCATCTCCTTATGACTTTCCTGTTCCTCCTCTTCAACCAGGTCTTCTAGCTCGGGCTCCATGTCCACATCATCCTCGTCATCAGCCCCGCGCTCACCCTCTCCCTCATCTTCATCGTCTTCCACTCTCGCCCGCTTCTTCGGACGCCCTCTCACCGGCTTCTGAAGCACCCACGACGTCGCCATCTGCTCCTCGGACATGTCATCGACGAGTCCCGGATCCGTGTTCGCGTTTCGAAGAATCATCATGATCTTCTCTCGATAGCCGAGGCCGATTCGAGCGTGTTGACACGTTTGAAGACGGTTCAGCAGCGACATGCACGCGTCTTCCACTTTGCACACTGCGTTGAATGTGTAGACGTCCTGGAAGGTGGTTGGAAACATAGTTCGATTCGCACTCTGAAACCTTACCTTGAAATTCTGCCTCTCCGTATGTCGAGACCACATCTTTTGTGTCAAAAAGATCCGCGGCGGCGGCAGCCTCGGATCCTCCTCCCGAGCCCCCATCACCTGATTCGAAGGCCCCGGTATTGGAGATGTCGATTCGGCAGGTTCCTCCTGCTTCGAAGGGTTTCGCATCGGCTGACGAACGAGAAACTTCTGCGGTTGCCGTGCCTGACTCTCCACACCTCCCGCATACATATCCACGTAGGGTTGAGCCGTTCCAGCGGCTAGCTGAGCGGCGAGCGGCGGAGCCAAAGCTCTCGCACCGAACGACACCCGAACTCTTCCCTGCGGACAGTAGGTCTTCACTTCCAGCGGTTTCTTCGGCGAAGTCTGCACGGCTTCTCCACCCAGGATTTTCTGAGACCTCATTTTCTTCTCATCCAACTCGCGAGCGAACACTTCTGGAGTGAAGTAGTCGATGTACTCCTTCTCTTGGAACATCGAGCTGGTTGACGGGACGCGAGAGCTGCGTTGGAGGAAGCGGGCCTCTTGGCCAGCATACGGATGGGGTTGGTGCTCCAGACAGTAGTCGATGGTGATGCGGCCTCCTTCTTCTTTTGCGATTAGCTAGAAAACGAATTGTTGTTCATTTTTCTAATCCTACCCTCGTCTCACCCTCCAATCAAAGATACGAATGAACGCCGTGCAATGGCAATTCTGTTGCTGCAACCGCGACGCTCTTCCCACACCATTCTTCGACAAACGATCATCATGAACACACAAATAGTACATGTTCTCATCGGCCAGTCCGAACCGCTTCATCTTGAATCGACTGTTTACGTTCAGCTCGCGGAGGTAGTGCTGAAAACAGGAGAAACTTGCAATACATCCAAAAAAGGAAAGTACAGTTACCTCAAAATGAGCAATATCCTTAAATTCGTAGCGTTCAATCGTCAGACGTCGTCCGTGCGTGTACATCAAATGGTGGATGAGCTGATCTTGCGACGGGAGGTTTGTCGACGACATGTGTTCGGTGCATTCGCTGCAGAATGACTGAAAAAGGAGCTTTTGTAGTTCGTGGGCTACGCCTCCCTAAAACCAAGGTCGACAAAATCTTGTAGAGGCTTAGCCAATGTTGTAGTTTGTAGTGGCTAAGCCTCTACAAAACCGACCAACTGCCTTGTCTGGCTGCGCAATTTGTAGAGGCTTAGCAACTACAAACTACAACATCTGCTAAGCCTCTACAAATTGCGCTGCCGGCCATTATTTTTGTAGAGGCTTAGAGACTACAAACTATAGAACTGGCTAAGTCTCGACAAACAAAATTATCGATGAAATTTTCTCGATTTTTCCCCTTTTTCAAACCGAAAAAAGAGATTTACCATTGGGAACGGCTTTGTCCTTCTCGCCTTGATCAACCCGGCTGCGTTCTCAGCGAACAGCACCTCATCAGCCGTCATGTTCATTTTCTTCTGTTTCTCTCTAAACTTTTGCATTTCGAATCTTTTGCGATAAATCTTATTGTGTCGATGATCCAACAGCGACGCCTGAATCGATTCGAAACTCGGAAACAACTCCTTCGGCACATCCGGACAGTCCGCTTTCAGTTTCTCCTGAACTCCCTCGTACAGCGGAGCCAGCGGGGTTTCGGTGAATTCCGCCAGAAGACGTGCGTCGTAGACACCGATTCGGACGGCGATTTGATGCTCGTCGGGTAGGCACGTCTCCGCGTGACCGTGATCGATTCGGATATCGGAGAAATTGGGGGCGTAGGTACGGATCTCGCCGAAACACTGCTCGTTGATGCATTTCCATGTTGTCCAGCTGTTTTCGGAGACCTAAAGTACTAATAAATGATTTTTTGTTGGAAAATCTAGGAGAAAACACAGTGAAAGCTTTGAAATTTAGTGAAAATCGAATTTGTAGAGGCTTATGAGTTTTGTAGTTTGTAGTGTAAGCCTCTACAAATTCATCGCACACTGTTGATTTGCAGAGGCTTACACTACAAACTACATTTTTTTCTAAGCCTCTCCACACCCTGAGTTCGAAAATAACGCAATTTCGTTCGTTTCAAACTGTTTCACATCACAGATTCTTAGTTTTTGAGCAACAGAGAAAAATCGAACCCAGTCTTTCACGGTGTACAAGTATCCCTTGAAGGCGACTTGTCTGTGACATCTTCGGTTGAAACATGTGATCAATTGAACTGTGCTTCCATCTTGCTCGGTGAACGGGTGTACTTTGCTCATCAGATCCGGAAGATTCATTGTCCAATAGGCGTCGCCTCCTCGAACAGGCAAGAAAGCCTGATAATCTTCGTACTCGATGACTTGATGATGCTCTATCATATCTTCAGCCTGATAGTAGCCTCCTTCCTCGGCGTCTCCCATCCATACTTGCTCATCTTCGATTACTTCTTCAATAACTTCTTCTTCGACTTCTTGAAACACAACGTCGTCATTTTTTACAATCGCATCGCATGACATTTGTATTCTGCAATTTTTTTTGTTTTAGAAATGCAAAAAAACTATGAAGACACTTTTTAAAACGTTGGTTTTTAGCTCGAAAAACATAAAAATTGGTTGATAAATTCAAAAACTTTTTTGATTTTGAGCAAGTGCGCTTCATAGTCACGCGCAAGAGAGTGCGATACGCAGACACTCCTTGACGCAAATCCCGTCGCCCTTGACGCATTTGTCGTGATCCCTGACGCGTTCCGCGTTCCGGAGCCCTCACGGTTACGAACGCTCACCACGTGTTTCGGTTGCTCCAAGAGCATTTTCGTTGACTAAAAATCTACAAAATTCGCGACTGTCCATAAGATGGCTGATAAAGTGGAGAGTCCACCCGCTTACGAGACGGAGGATATTGAGCAAAACGTAAGGGACCCTTTTAATTTTCTAGCTCTGAATTTATTTGCTGTGTGGGTGGGAATCAATAAAATTGCGAAAGCTTTGATTGCTTTTGTCTGAAATAAGGTATATTTCAGGCACCACAGCACGATTCTCGTTACGTGACGTCGAGGGCCTCGCCATACAATGTGCATCCCATCGAAATGGACTGCCCACATTGTCAGGTGAGATTTTCCGGAATTTCCATGTATTCAGACACATGAACATACAAAAATTTCAAGCTTCTTCGATTTCGGCTAATTTTTTAATCCAAAAATTTCATTAGAAAACCTCGGAATCCTTTTCCAGAACCACATCGTGTCGCATATCGCCTTCGTGAACGGCATTCTTCCCTGGATCATTTTCGCCATCCTCGCCTTCCTCGGCCTCTTCCTGTTCATCATTCCGTGGTGCTTCTGCTGCCTCCCGTTCTTCCTCGACCAACTTCGCGACGTGACTCACACGTGTCCGGCGTGCAAGAAGTTCCTCGGGCGGTTCAGTCGGGTTTAGGCTGAAAATCTGAAAGGGGATAATTTTGAGTCGGGAAATCTTTGAAAAACCAGGCTCAAAATTCGTCGGAAAAGTTCCCCAACGTATTATGTTCCCTTCCCCATTCAAAGCTCTCCCTCGTCTCCCCCTTTTTTCAGTCCATAAAACTGCCACTATTATCCAGTGAAGTTCTTGCCCTCCTCCTTACTACTGACTCCGCCCCTTTTCTTGTCCTATCTTCAACGAAAATGACACCTTTCTAAGCTTTAAAACTCACCGATTGCTTGTCTTGTCTGATTTTTCCTTTGTCTGATACTTTGTATGAATGTGTGCTCCATGTCAATTTAATTTTTCAGAATTAGAATTTTCAGCATTCAAGGAGAAAATGATTTATCTTAATAGAGAAAAAGAAAACGATGGAAAACATATAACTTCTGGTTTAGTAGGGGGGAAAAAATTGCAAAAGATCCGAAAAGTTTAGGTGGATTTTCCCAAACGTCTGTAGGTTCCGATCCAGGCGCGGCACGATGGACAATAGTGCTCGGCGTCTTTGAATGTTTCAACGCAGAAGGGGACCTGGAAAATTGGAAAATTCGTTTGGATTTGAATCAACAAATCCTATTTTGGAGCTCTTTTCTTTTCATGAAATTTGAGCTAAAACTTGCTGAGTTACAGGGGTTCGAAACCGATGGCCTAGAATTCCAAATTTGGCTTTCTAGGCCGAGAATCTCGTTGCAAGAGCCGACTCGTAATTTTTGAAAGTTGATAGTTGAAAATTTCAAAAATAACCAAAAAAAAATGCTTACCCAAAGGAAGAAGAGTGGAAGGATGGTGACGCCGAGGCAGAGGATAATGAAGAAGGAGAGGTATGTGAAGAAGCCGTTGACGAAACGAAGCTCCGTTTCGCCGTGATTCTGAAGGATCGTTTTGTAGTTTGTAGTCTATAATGATCTATTACCTTGCAACGTGGACAATCTAGAAGCTGTGGTCGATCGGAGAGATACTTCTTGGCGTTCACAAGCATGGACGGCGTGTGCGATGCCGATCTGGAAAATGGGGGAGTGGAAAGTTTTGAGTTTCGTAGTCTGGGTCTAATACGAGACCTGGAAAATGTCCAATGGTTTCGGGGTCTTCTAGCGATTTCTCAGGAATTATCTGAACTTTTTTATGATCTCCTAGAGCAATCTCGAAGATTCTGAAGGACTAGAAACTTTCCAAAAAGGCCATCGAAGAATCTATAGGGTTTCAAGGAAATCTGAAAAGTTATAGGATTCCAAAAAGCTCTAGGGTATTCCGAAGGACTTTAAAAATTTGCGGGCGAGTCGCGAATATTTTAGAAGATTTTAGGATCCCGAAAATTATTCTGAAAAGTGTCCCTGAGGATTCTGAAGGCTTCTCAGTGGCTCGTTATCAGTTTGAGAGATAATGGGAAGTTATGAAGGAATTTCAAGGATTCTGAAAAATTCTAGAAGATTCTAGGGAATTCTAGGATATTCTAAAGGTTTTTAGAAGGTTCTGGAGGACTATAGAAGATTCTAGAAGCTCCCAAAAAATTCTAATGAAAAATGTTACGATTCTAGAGAGGTTCAAAAGGATTCTAGAAGATTCTAGAGGATTTAGACTTTTTAATGATTCCATCAGGGTTCTAACAGATTCAAAATGGCTATGAAGAATTCTGGGCTGTTTTTCAGAAGCCACTGGTGAATTCTTTATGGTTTCGGAGAATTCGAAAGGATTCTGGAGGATTCTGGAGAATTATCGAGGATCCTCAAGGATTCTGGAGAATTCTGAAGAGTTTTGGAGGTCTCTCTTTGTGATTCTTGAGAGACATGAATGTTTTGACAATTTGAAATATTCAAGAAAAAGGAAACCTTAGAATCTCAAACCTCGTCTCCTGTGAGTCGTCTTCTGTGTCCTCTGTGAGTGCATAAAATAACAACGGAACAACGGAAAAGGACATTTCAGAATCCCCTCCTTTTCCAATATACAGGTCGACCTCTATCAAAGTTCAATCACTAGTTCAAGTTCACTCTCCCATCCAGATTTACTACATTGTATGTATACTCCTCGTGTCCCTCCGAAATCTCCGTATTTCCCTTCTCTCCTCCCTCCTGCTCAATGCCCTCCCTCTGCTCCCTACCATCTCAAGTACTCCAAAATCATCGCATGTACCTGGGGACGAAAATTGTGCGACGAGGCGAGAGACGCAGTGATTTTTTCTGTTGACTCGGATGAGAGAGAGAGAGGGATGTATCCTTTTTTTAGTTACTTTCTCTGTCAGAAGCCACTGGGGGGTTAATTGGTGATTCGAAAAGTGTCAAGTACCTCTGCCTAACTTTCCCGCCGAAGTCGAGTCTTGAGATGAAACAGTTAGCAGCAAAAACTAAAGGAAAATCGAATGGGGGTTTTCTTCGAATCCTGGGGGGACTAAGAACCTTGTCACTTCTAGAAGTATGAACTGAGGAATACTAACAAAAGTTTTGAGTCAAAATCGGGGACCATTAGGTTGAAGAAAAGGGCGTCAGGATGAGGGGAGATTCTGAGGGTTGGAGAAGACTGCCATTCAAGGTTTTGAAATTCTGAGAACAGCAATAATGACTTTGGTTTTCAAAAAGTCATGCGATAAATTGAGATCATCAACGGAGATTTCAGAAGAAAGGTTTTTGAAGGATCAAGACATTTTATTAGAAACTTCCAAAGAATCAATTTTCAAAGTGTTTCAAACCTTATCAGTTGACACTTTCGGAACTGATCTGATCAAAAAATAAACGTTCTCATCAATATTGGAAAATTTGGAGAAATACAGTGCTGGCCATAGTTCTTTCCCTTTTGGTGATTTTTAGTGCAAAATAATCAACTTTGAGCAGTTGAAAAAGTATGTTCCAATTACTCAATTTACATGAAACTTGATGAATGTATCAAGCAACTCTAGATCTTCATTTTTGTAGTTGACAACTTTTTCTGAACATTGCTGTGAAGTGAGTTACGTCGCGTTGAAGATCATTGGTCTAAAAAAGTTTACACCAAGTTTTGATGTCGCGTGACTATACGCGCCGTAACTAACTTCACAGCAATTTTCTGAAAAAGTTGTGAACTAGAAAATTGAAGATCTAGAGTTGCTCAATACATTCACCAATTTAAAAAAATAATCGAGTTATTGGAGCATACTTTTTCAACTGCTCAAAGTCGACCATTTTGCACTGAAAATCACCAAAAGGGATAGAATAATGGAAACAGAAACGCTTGCAAAACTAGACTTCTCTGACATCTGGACTTGTGGAAACACAGACAAAGCAATTTCGGTCTATCTGATTTTGTTTCTGGGATTTCATCTCATTTTGCTAGAAATTCTCGGATTCAACATTTGACATTTATAACTTTTCTAGCTCTCGAAGTATGAATGGAAGACTAGAGAAAAAACATTAAAAAAATCATCGATTCGGAGTTTTCTGTGTTTCCTGGTTTTCAAAACTTTCAGACCTTGAGCATTCCAAAATGTTCCATCAGGAGCCCAAAAATCGGGAAGTGTATCGATTTCAAATCTACGTCATTCGTTGGGAGCAAAGTTGCTAATTTTTTAGGTCAACAAAATGTGCCATCATTGTCTCGATTTCGCGTTATATTTTTGGAACAGCCAAAAGGTTTTCCAAACCCCGAGACATTATGTTTTCAAGCCTAGAAATCAATGTTTAGGTTCTGATATTCAAAATTGAACTTCTAAAATCTCAAATCTTGAAAACCAAATTTCAAGATCGGCGGTAGTTTAAAATTTTAGGTTTGAGTTTTCTACGTCTTCTTTCAAGGTTTAGAAAGTAATTTCAGTGTAAGGATGCACACAATAATCCCAAAATTTCGAGAAAAAACTGCCTACAGTATTCCTTGACCTACCTGTGAATAGGAATCGGATGAGATCGATTTGGCGCCATTTTCTTTCTGTGTCTCCTTCTAATTTAGCGTGTCGAAAACTGGAAAAATGGAAAACTTGGAAACAGTGTGAATGACCCAGCTTTGATTTTTGCTAAAAAGAAGAATCGAGAAAAAGCCAGAAGAAAAAAAACGCATCGCCAACAACTGGTGGGAGGGCTCTTCCCCCCATTTCCTCCTGTTTGCACACTGTATATGAGAGAGTAGAGAAAATAGAGGGAGAATCGGAAGGAATGGAAGAAGAAGAAGAAGTACTTGAGATTTTTTGGGGGAGAGAAGAAGGCTCACAAAATACTACATGACGCACTTACCTGTTAGTTAGAGGTAGCTCTCTGCAGAGATTTGAGATGTCTTTGGGATCGAGGGAGAGAGATAGCTATGAAGAGTATGAGTGGAATTTTTTGGTATTGGTGTTAATTTGTTTTGAATGAACTTATTCAGACAGGTACAGTGCTGGCGACTTTCAGTGCAAAATGCCCAACTATGAGCAGTTGAAAAAGTATGTTCCAATGACTCGATTTATATAAAACTTGGTGAATGTATCAAGCAACTCTAGATCTTTATTTTTCTAGTTGACAACTTTTTACGAAAATTGCTGTGAAGTGAGTTATAGTCACGCTACATCAAAACTTGCTGCAAACTTCCAACATTTGCGGATTAACTATTTTAAACGCAATATAACTTACTTGACTGTGAATTTTATAAAAAGTTGTCAACTACAAAAATGAAGATCTAGAGTTGCTTGATACATTCACCAAGTTTTATAGAAATCGGATGGTTAGAACATACTATTTCAACAGCTCAAAGTTGGCCATTTTGCACTGAAAATCACAAAAAGAGGGATAGAATCACTAGCACTGATGGTAGAGAGGGAGGGGATGGCAGGAATTTTTAAGTAGTGATGTGGTTTGGTTTTGAACATTTTACAGGGATATCAGGAATGATCGGGATGGCCTTTTCGGTTTTTCGAAATTTTCGCAATTCCGAATTCCGTTCCGAACATCTCTGAGGGATATGCCAATTTTCTTGTACACCGTTCTTCACCACCACTTAGACCAAATTTATCTCGCTTCCTCTTGCAGCTATCAAGAAGTGGTCAACTGATAAAATGTTGCTCACATTGTGTTCAACACTTTGTTAGTTGATCACGTTTTGACAGAAGTTATGGAAATCTAGAAAATGTCGTTCAACATGACGAAAAAAGTAGTTATTCAATTGCGAGATTTGTAATAATACTGTTGCAGAACCGAAAACATGGTGTTTCGAGAGTTTGAATCCAAGAACTTAGAGCAGTGGAAATTTCAGTTCCGCCCCATTTTTTGGAAGTCGAGAATAATAGACTTTTGCTAGGCAAAATCTTCCCAAATCATAGCCCATCAAATTTCAGGTGCGAATCAAAAAATATCTTTGTGTTTTGACCCTTTCACTTCCTCCCCCTCCTATAAAACCAGTTCATCGGATTTCAACAACCTGTAAACTTTCACACTGCTATGAGTGTATTCAACAACATGCATCAGATTAGTCCGAAAACTTCTGAGTCAACTGAACCTTGAAGAAACGAACTTTTCTGAATGTATATTACCTTGTTTGTGACAATTTTCAGTGCAAAATCGTTGAAAATGGACAACTTGGGGCGACTGAAAAATTAGTCTCATTAGAGAATCATAGATTCTGAGTGTGCCAAGGATTCTGAGATAGTGAGGTTCTGATGATTTTGAGGATTCTCAGAATCTCAGAATCTAAAAAAGAGAGTCTTGAAACTCAGTCCTTTCCAATCTAAAGAAATTTCCAAGTTCCAGAAGTTCTGTAAAAACTCAAAACGTTGCGCAGAGTATCAATATTCTTCACGTCTTCAGAGCTTTTGAATTCTACATCTTAAAAAGTATCAGAATCTCATATTTTCAGAGTTCATTGGATTTCCTAGTTTCCGCACCTTTCAGAATCTCAGAATCACAGCTGATTCCACGTTCCGAGTGCCCTCTGAAAACTGCACAAATTTCAAAACTGAAAATCTCCACACTATTTGGGAATCCTCAAGATTCATACTCTTCTCTTTCAATCTCAAAAACTCTCAACCAAACAAAACGATTCATTGAAAAAGGCAAAGAGTTATTGCTGCGTCGTCGGTGACTTGGACTGGGTTGCCGTCGCTGGCGCCGATCCTTGAGGTGGTGTGTTCTGAGACGGCGAGGGAAGAGAAAGAGGCGCAGAAGTCGTCGGAGGTGTATTCGGAGAAGAAGACGTCGGTGGCGGCGGCGGAAGAGGCACAAGTGATTGTGGAGAAGGAGCAAGAGCGGACATTCCGGTGGGCAGTTGATAGCCAACACCTTGAGGAGCGTCTCCTCCTTTATTACCCTTCCGACGGAACGAGAGGAATCTTCGTTTCTTGGCCGATTTCTTGGACTTCGACGATCTGACTCCATCTCTAGACTTCTTCCGGCTCAGCGTACTGGTGATGGTTTTCTGACGGTCCGTGGATTTCTTCTGGAATCAAAATCGGGAACTTGGAAATCGCTCTAGACATCAGAAATCTTACCATTTCCAACGGAACGACTCCAGAAGTTGGCGCCACTGATGGGATTAGACTTGTGACGGGAATCCCGTTCAAACAGTTACTGTAGATCGAGCGGAGACATCGCTTCGCAGTTTGGAAAGTGTATCGAATTTCCGGGTTCTGGAAGAAACATAGAGTGTTGAAAATCCCATAATCTGAAATCTCAGCCTTCTAGAATCCCCCCACCTTCTCACAGCACGCATCCACAACCCCCAACAACTCTCGCGGCTCGCCCTTCTCCACGTGATGCGGTCTCTCGTTCGTCTTTATCCACTCCTGTGCTTCCTTGATATTCATCGGCCACAGCGGTTTGTGTGCGCATCGAGTCATCATTTCAGTCACGAGTACTCCAAACGACCAAACGTCCGTTTTCTCGTTGAACACGCCTGTCGTCAGCGATTCTGGAGCCATCCATCGAATCGGCGCCTTTTTGATCGACTTCTCAATCAACTCGGGACCCTGGAATAGTTGTATGTTCGAGAATTTCGTTTGTAGAGGCTTAGGAAAACGTGTAGTTTGTAGTTTCTAAGCCTCTACAATTTGCGCAGCCATACAAAGCAGCTGGTAGGAATTGTAGAGGCTTACCAGCAAGGGTTTTTTAGACTCCGTTTGAGAATTTTCTGAAAACTGGCACAGTGGTAGTTTTTGACATGCTGAAAACGATGAACAAAAATTTAGCTGCCCGTATACAACTAGGAGCTCGAAAACTCGTCTTGAAATTTCAGCCATTTTTAACGCATTTCAACTCCTTTCTCCTCTCTGCCCTCCCCCACTTTCCTCACTGCCCTCCGGCGTCATCGTTTTCGATGGCAGCATGGTGTAGGTGGGAAGAGTGGGGGTTGGGAACGGTGACTCTGTGGTTCGACACCGCCCTGTTGAAACTTTTTTTTGATTCATTTTTGCGTCTATTTTTTTCATTATGACACTTTATAGACCAAGGCTCAAGTATTTTCTACATGGTATCGTCTGAAAACACACTGAATACGATAGATTTTAAGTTTTTTGGAAACTTTTTTCACGAAAGTTCCGTTTTCAGTTTCATGAGAAAAACAACAGTTTTCAAATCGATATCAAGTAGAAAATACTTGAGCCTTGGTCTATAAAGTGTCATAATGAAAAAAATAGACGCAAAAATGAATCAAAAAAAAGTTTCAACAGGGCGGTGTCGAACCACAGAGTCACCGTTCCCAACCCCCACTCTTCCCACCTTCACCACGCTGCCATCGAAAACGATGGCGCCGGAGGGCAGTGAGGAAAGTGGGGGAGGGCAGAGAGGAGAAAGGAGTTGAAATGCGTTAAAAATGGCTGAAATTTCAAGACGAGTTTTCGAGCTCCTAGTTGTATACGGGCAGCTAAATTTTTGTTCATCGTTTTCAGCATGTCAAAAACTGCCACTGTGCCAGTTTTCAGAAAATTCTCAAACGGAGTCTAAAAAACCCTTGCTGGTTAGAAATAATTGTAGTTTGTAGCTGCTAAGCCTCTACAAAAGCGATCAGCGACCTTTCGTAGCCGCATTGTTTGTAGAGGCTTAGCGACTACAAACTACAACCCGTCGTAAGCCTCTGCAAAACCGAGAGATTTTGTAGAGGCTTACGAGCTACAAACTACAGTGATTTCTAAGCCTCTACAAAATCTTTTGCCGCGCCGCAATGGTTTGTAGAGGCTTAAAGACTACAAACTAAAAAAGATCGTAAGCCTCTACAAACTCAATAGCCAGCGAACGTTGCGCTATTCGATTTTGCAGTTATAGTTTGTAGTTTTCAGACCATTTTTTAGACATCCTCACCATTCTCGACATTCCAAAATCGGAAATTTTGACCTTCAAATCCTGAGTAATCAAGCAATTCCTGGCGGCCAAGTCTCGATGAATCACCTTCTGCTGCGAGACGTGCCGCATTCCGTTGGCAATGTTCAACGCGAAATAGATCATTTGCAGTTTGGAGATTTTCGTCGGCGATTTCAGGTATCTCTGAAGGAAAACTATTCGACTCAGAAATTCAAATTTGATTTGAATTGCCTCCAAATCTCCTCCCGTCACCAACTCCATCAGCACAATGATGGGCTCTTCGAGTGAGGCGATGCCATAGAAGGCAACGACGTTCTCGTGCTGAAGGACCGCCATGATACTCGATTCGTGACAGAACTCTTGAATTTGTGCTCTTTTCGCATCACCCAACGCCTTCTTCGCAGCCACTTCAATCGAGGCGGTTGCTCCAGAAGCTGTGAATTTCGCCTGGAAAGTTTGTAATAACGATTCGTATGCAGAAAAGGCTTCAAAGCGGAACTTTTCTAGCTCTAATTCTGAGACATATTTCCTCCAAACCTGGGCTCATTTGAATCTCCAAAAACTTCCAATCCACGGAACTACATACTTTGAAAACCTGTCCGAACGCTCCTTGCCCCAAAACTTGCTCCAAAACGATGCAATCATGTTGAAGGACCATCGAACGACGTGGCACTGCGATGATCGCCGAAACGACTTGTGACCAGGCGTTGATGATTTCGAAAATGTGCTCGAATCGTTGTTTTCGAAAGTTGGGAAACTTTTCGTGGAGCTGAAAACGGGGAGATTTTGGAAGTGGCGATCAATAATTAATCTGGAAAATTTTCATCTCTGGAATCTTGAATTAAAAACCCCCAAAATTCAGAATCAACGATTCGAAAACTGATTCAATAGAATTCTCAAATTCCTCCGGGATTCTTCAAAAATCGTTCAGAATTCTCCAAAATCCTTGACTCTACAGAATTCTCCAGAATCTCAGAAAACCTCTCAGAGAACTTCAGTATCCTTGAAAACCTCTCAGAATCCTTCATATCACTTTTCAAACCTTCGATATTCATGGAAAATCTCCCAGAATCCTTCGGGACCTTGAAACCTTAACATCTCGGAACTTCGAAGTTTCAAGTTCTCGAAAACTCAAAAACGCTTAAATTTTTCAAGCACCTAAGACCCCGAAGTTCTTCCTAAACACCTACAGCTATAATTCTAGTCATAATTCTAGTCATAATTTTATCCCGTTTGGCGATTTTCGGGGCAAAATGATGGCCAACTTTGAGCAGTTGAAAAAGTATGTTCCAATCACTCGATTTTTATAGAATTTGGTGAATGTATCAAGCAAGTCTAGATCTTCACTCTTGTAGTTTCCAATTTTTTACGAAAATTGCTGTGAAGTGAGTTATGTCGCCTTGAAGATCATGGTTTCGAAAAAGTTGGAAGTTTGCACCAAGTTTTGATGTTTTGATGTCGCGACGTAACTCACTTCACAGCGATTTTCAAAAAATGTTGTCAACTACAAAAATGAAGATTTAGAGTTGCTTGATACAGTCACCAATTTTTATAGAAATCGAGTAATTGGAACATACTTTTTCAACTGCTCAAAGTTGGCCGTTTCGCACCGAAAATTATCAAAAGGGATAGAACAAAGGCCAGCACTGTACCTTTGGACAAGTCCACCCGCCCGACTCATCCTGATTCAGTCGGAAATGATAAATCTTGTTGTTAATTTTCACAGAAATACACAAAAACTTGTCGTTCTTCGTGACGACTCGTCGAACCAGAAACGAGTGCTCCCACTTCAACAGTTTGTCCACAATATTCCCAAACATCACTCCGTGATACCAGGTGAAATTTTTCAAGTGTCGTCGAATGTAGTCCTGGAATAGTAATTATTATTGCTTCATCTTTGTTTTCAATGCAATTTTTGCGCACTCGATTTGATCTACGATTGCTTCGGAAGCGCGCGAAAAGGGTTTTCCCCGAAGAATGAGATGGAGCGTGTTGGCAACTGCTTCTCATTAGAGCACAATTGCTGACCTCGAAAACGAACTCCTCGTGATACTCCTTCCCACTACTCGTCGTCGCTGACGATGCAGAATTCGACTGTCCGCCTGTTTGAATTTCGGACTCTCCCTTGTCACTGATGGTTTCGTTAGGCTAGAATTATAACATTGGAGCACCTTTTCACTCTTATCATCTTGTCAATAGAGCGCATTTTCTACACATCTCTCCCCAAAACTCACATCATTATTAGTACTATTCCTGGCACACTCTCGCACCAACAAGCACTCGTCATCGGATATTGTTACGCTCATTTCTATTCACTTGTTCGCAATCGATCCCCTATTAATATTCTCTCTTCTGTGCTCCACGTATCTGTCTTATAAAACTCGAGAAATAATTGAAGACTCTGGATTTGTTTTTCGAGGTTGATAAGATCATTGGGAAAAAGTGTGAGGACACGTTAGATGTGACAGTATATAAAATTTAATAATAGCCGAAGTTACATTGAACGGAGAAGAAAGTAAATTATCATGAAACCCGCAGAATAGAAACAAAAATTGACATGAAAGCTTGAAGAAGATGAGATGAGAGTTGATTGATCAAACATGAAGACCAAAGTAGGTGGATGCGACGCACGTGAGCATCTTACTCGTCCGTCGTCTTACTTCTTCTCGAATCAGTATTTGTCCCGTGTTTTGGTTGTTGGATAGTGTAGAGCCACCGATGTACTGGAAATGGTACTGACACAGATTAGAGTCTGAACAATGAGCTGTAGAAATAGCAAAATCTGTTGGTTTCGCATTTTGTAAAGGCTTAGAAAACGTTGTAGTTTGTAGTCTCTAAGCCTCTACAAACAGCGCGGCTACACAAGGCCGCTGATCGCCCTTGTAGAGGCTTAGAAACTACAAACTACATTTCTTTCTAAAGTAAGCCTCTACAAAATCGACCAGCTGCGTTCTCTGGATGCGCGATTTGTAGAGGCTTAGAAGCTACAAACTACAGTGACTCCTAAGCCTCTACAAAACCGACCGGCTGCGCAATTTGTAGAGGCTTAGCAACTACAAACTACACGTTTTCCTAAGACTCTACAAAAACGACCATCTGCCTTGTCTGCTGCGCAATTTGTAGAGGCTTAGCAACTACAAACTACACGTTTTCCTAAGCCTCTACGAAAGAAATTCTCAAACTTACCAAAGTCTGCAAACTCTTCATCATCTGCTTCTCATGATAGAGCTGACTGAGCAGCTCGATCGCTTGAATATCAGTGATAAACTCGGCACAATTCGCCCCGACATCTCTCGTCTCGTTTATGCGCAACAGCTGCATCGCCTTCGCGTACGTCTTCGACTTTCCCGTCCTCAACCATTGGCACGTCAGAAGGGACAGCGTCAGGAATCCCGAATGAGCTAGGCAGACGCGGAGACGATGGAAAATCGACTCGTCATAATATCGATCCGGCTTCTTATCCGATCTCCGCTGCTCATCTGTTCTATCGTGTTGCGCGAAGATCAGACGGAATAGGGGGTCTTGAGTGGCGAAAAACTCCATATACTTTTGTGCGGCCGCCTGATACTCCCCCTCCACATATAGGAAATCCGCGTAGGTTCGAATAGCGTGCTCATCGGTCTTCGACATCGAGTACGCTTTCTCTATCATGATTCGAAGCAGTTGTCGGACATCGTCGGTGTTCGAAATGTCCACTTTGGAGCTGGAAATTTAACATGTTTCATTTTTCAAAAGACAATTCCTACTTTGAATCCGGAAAGTACAAATGAAGAAGTTTCGCGTGTATCTTCTTATGCGACTTCTTCTCCTGCAGCATCAGCTTATTATGCAGACACACTAAATAGGCAACAATGAAGTCGACAAGTCGCTTCTCCTTCAACAATTGGAACATATGGAAGAGCAAATTCAACTCCTTTCTAGCGGCCACAAGCCTCTGATCGATTTCATGTACTCGACGCATCAGTCGTGGCTGCGCATCTACCAGCTTCGGCGTCATCGTTCTCCAGAATCCATCGGCACACTTTTTGGCCACAGACTCATCGGAACTTTGCACAAAAGCTCCGAACATTCTCGCTATCGGAATGCACTTGAAGATGTCTATTGGTATTCTGAAATGATGATTTTTAGCTTTGCAAGCTTCAATTTCAACTCACAATCCTCCTCTCTCGAATACAGTTTGATGGTCTCCAAGATTCAGCATCAGCGACATGCACTGAAAATTTAAAGATCACTTCTGGCAGTTACGCCTTTCCCACCTGATTATACATCTTCGCACTGTTCTCATTGGTTCTCATATGATCCTGATTGAAAATCAACGTCGTCTCCGATGTCTTGATCTCGAAATGCGCGATTCGCCACGGCATCAAATCATTCCCAATCATGGACTTTACATAAATCGATTCAAACGCCAAATCTATCCCCATATCCACTCCCAAATCATTGGAGTACGCATTCATCGCGTCCACGAATCCTTGATAGTTGCGCATCCTCGACAGCTGATACAGTTTGGCTAGTAGAAGACGGGTCATCATGTATATCGGAGTGTTGACTCGAGTCTCCAACTTGTCCAGGAGGAATTCCGAAACGAACATCTTGTTGGGGAACCAGAAGGGGCCAAGCTCGACTAGAGCTCTCTTCAGAACGTTAACATCGAATTCAGTCATGAGCGTCCAGAATGGGTCGGTACCACGAAGACTATCTGAAAACGAAGTTTGAAAAACAATCGGAAAAGCGGTTTTCCCCTTTCTTTTCTTTCCCTTGCGCTGCGTCTCCGCGCCCCTCACACTCTCTCGCCACCCTCCCCACACAAAGTGCGGTGGACGGCGGAACCCGTGAGGTGTCGGCCGCTTCCACCGCCCTCCCTATATAACGCGGCGCGCGCACTGACGTCAACTCGAGGGTTGGCCGGAAGAAGACGGTTGGGAGAGACACAAAGGTCTGCAATAATGACCTAAACACTCCCGGGAAGGTCTGAGAGAAGGCTCTTTCGTGAGATCTAGGAGATCTTCCAGTTTCCTTGTAGAGGAGAGGCTGTAGAAGAAGAGTTTCCCCCACGCGGGTTTGGAAACGGCCTCGGCCAGCAAGCACACCTCCATCAATTTCTGAGTGCGATCGTCATACCAACACAATTCAGACTAGTCTTCGGCCAACCTTTTGGATGCTTAAAACTCTACTAACTTGCTAACTGATCCACAGTGGGCGGTCTCTCCAGCCCCCAGTGTTGCGATGGCGTTGCGAAGTTTCTCAGTTCACTGACGTCCACACCGTTTGCCTCTAGACCGACTCTGAAATCCGGAATCGAAGCGCACAGGTATTGAAGATGTGCACGGATTAGCTGAAGTCGTCGCTTATCTGAAACCTAGTGTTAGATAGTTTTAAACTCTCAACATTCTAGACCTCGTATTTTCTCCACTTTCTTTTTGAGAATCTTCGCGAATCTCTCAATTTCGGCCGGCGTCTTGATGGCTTCTCTGATGCACTCTGGATACGTGTCTATCACTGAAAGAGCCGCGTTTTCAGCCTTATAGACACTCTGCAACTGTCCAGTCGTCTCCGTAGCACCTCGATGTCTATAGAGTTCGCTTCTTCTCATTCCCTCGTCGTTAAGAGTGTTCAGGTCGAACACGAAAGGTCTGATGACAGCGCCCGGTGAGAATGGCGTTCCTTGAACATTTAGAATCTGACAGTAAGACCTGAACACGCTTTCATCGATCGCCACTATTGGATGCGTGGATGTAGGCCGAGCGATTCGCATGAGCAGTTTTCGAGCATCAATTATCTCTCCGTTGGTGAAATGGAAAACGACGAGTTCACTGAGACACTTGTTCGCGACGTCGGCAGCCGGAAGGATGATTTTTTGAGCTTCGAAGTCTGGTGATGGATTCTCGATCAGGACGTCACGATCGCCTACGAGAGCTGCCGTCATTGATCTGAAAAAATTGTAGAGTGTTGTGGTTTTCAGAGGCTTAGAAATTCGTGTGGTTTCTAGTCTAAGCCTCTCCAAAACCGGGCAGCCGTGTTATAGGACTTCACAGCTTTGAAGAGGCTTAGAAATGAGTGTAGTTTGTAGCATAAGCCTCTCCAAAACAGGGCAGCCGTGTTATAGGACTTCACAGTTTTGTAGAGGCTTAGAAATGAGTGTAGTTTGTAGCCTAAGCCTCTACAATACCAAGCAGCCGCGTTATTCGGCAATGAAGTTTTGTAGAGGCTTAGAAATCAGTGTAGTCTGTAGGTTTAGCCTCTACAAAACCGAGCAGCCGCGTTACCAGACTTTGCAGTTTTGTAGAGGCTCAGAAATAAGTGTAGTTTGTAGTCTAAGCCTCTACAAAATCGAGCAGCCGCGTTATCTGACAGTGACGTTTTGTAGAGGCTTAGAAATTAGTGTAGTTTGTAGTCTAAGCCTCTACAAAGTGCTACGCGCGTACTACTCATAACAGGCTTCGCAGAGGCTCAGGAGTTTTTGTAGATTTTGTAGACTGCAGAGTATAATTTGAGCAGGTTTTTAAAATCCAACATACTTCGGTACCAACTCGACGAATGGCTTCAAAAAGCACTGAATTCCAGGAGTCACTATATCCCGTGGCACTTCCATAAGCTCCGTTATAAACGCCTTCGCCTTTCCCAAATGCTCTCTGAGCTCTCCAATCGTTCTCTGTGTCTTTTCATGCTTCAACAACGCCGGATCCGTCGGCATCAGTTGTCCGTTGGCCAGCGTTGTGGCAATAGTGGCTCGCGGCGCCGGTGGATTCAGACGGTTTCGTCGATCTATGGATAGCACGAATCGGTAGAAGAGCCAGTTTCCGAAGGTGGCATCCAGATTCTTTTCGTTGTAAATTCGATAGAAGTTGTCTGCGAGCACTCGAAGCGTCTGCAGCTCGTTTCGGTGAATGCTGAATAAGGAATTTGCTACTGTTTTTTTTTTTCTAGAAGAACTCAAGGACTCACTTATCAAGAATGTACTCAATATCATAATCCATTGCTGCTAACGTTGCCATCGCACATAACCGCATACTGGCTGACTTTCTCTCGAACAACAGCAAATCCTCGACTGATAACTTTCCCTTTTCCTTCTCCCTCTCAGCCAGAAATCCTTTATCCGTAAACTGCATACATAGTTTTGGCAGTACTGAAACAAATTCATTTATTTTTAACATTTCAAAAAAAAAATCCTACTTTTTTTCTTTTCCGGATCCTGAATCGACTTCGAAATGCATGTGGGATCGACGAAGAGCTCGAACCATGATAGTTCACCAACTACTTCAGGATCACCCATTTATTTTTCTAATTTTTTGCTGAAAATTTCAAATTTCCTGGTTTCAGCTGCGCTTGAAAACGAATTTCGTCGAAAAAAAAAGAAAATTCGGTGTTTTCCGAGAGGACTACACGGGGACGTGGCCTAGAATCCGATTAGGTTCGGCCACGAACACAAAACGCGGTTTTTCAAATTTGCAGGGTAGACAACATCTTTGTAAAAAGAACACTTTTTTCTGGAACTATATTGACATTTTGCCAAACAAGGAACATTTTGAAATCATTTATTAAGTACAAAGGCGTGGTTTGAAAAGGCAAAGAACGGTAAAACAGGACCAAAAATGCGTAGAGAAAAGATTCGTTTGAAAATACATGAAGCTAAAGCTAGGCGAATGATCGGATGCAGGAGGAGAAGAATGTGAAGTGAAAAATCACGAGATTAAAAATCGAAATGTTTCGAGTATTATTCAATTTAGCACTTTTCTGTTAACACTCATTCGAATGACTCGTCACCGCCGAGAAGCTTCCCCCAACACCGTTCTGCGACTCTTGCATCTTCTTCGTCATCTTCATCACATTCAGCGTCGGGAAATAGCCGAGACCTTGCAAGAACAACATCATACTCTCCGTCACGGCGTCCGGACGATCATCGAGAACCAAACCGCACGAGTCGGATATCTTTATCCAGTCGGCGTGCGCGGGGTCGAGTTTCGTGTTCACTTCAACGGTATCCTCGACGTGAGCGCTTCCAGCACCGACTAGCTGAAGAACTGGAACCTTGAGTTGAACGCCGGTGGTTCCATCGCGAGAGATCGGGAGTGGGGAGCGTTGGATGTAGGATTCGATGAATGCAGCCAAGCTGTTCGGATTCGGGAGGTGTTGGAAGAAGACACGATACTGACGGACTATATCCGGACTGCATCTGTCATAGTTTCTTCCGAAATGATGCCACATCAAATAGTCCACAGTGAACTTTGTCATTCCAACCTTGCGAAGATACGATGCATTCCACTTCTCGTATCCCCACTCCACCCATCCCGACTTTCCCGAGCAACAGTTCACAAGGATCAGCGCAATGACGCGATTCTGATTCTGAGCCGCGTATCTCAACAGGACGTTGGCACCGACGCCGACGCCGAATCCGATGAATTGGTTGATCTTGAAGTGATCGGCAACACACTCGATCGTTTTCGCGACACCATCCATTGTTGGGTATTGGTAGCTGAAAATTTATAGATTGCTGGGATTATCACATGAGCCGTTTTACTTTTCTGGAAGCGGTTGCGCGTCCATCTCTTGTCCTGGAGCGTTGACATTGTAGATGCAGAACTTGTCGGCGAACTCGGCGATGGAGACGAATTGGAAGAAGTTTTGGAAGTTGCTCTCGGCTGGAAAAGGAAGCTAGTTAATGAAAAAGGGGAAAGCAGACTTGCTGTATTGTAGAGGCTTAGCGACTACGAACTACAACGTTTCCTAAGCCTCTACCAATACTATAAAGCACTCACAATCGAGTCCCAAATCGTGGAACGTGATCATTGGCACCTTCTTGGGGTCCTTACGATCTCCGTAAATCGAAACCTTGACCTGTCCGAACGCGGTGTTCACTTTCTCCTCGGCGAAATTATTCGCAGCCTCTTCCATCAACGGCTGCATGTCGCGAGTGAACGAGTGCATTTCTATCGACGCCATGGTTCTGGAGAATGAAGTTTGAAAAAAAGGCCTGCAAATGGAAGAAAAAAAACGAGGAGAGCGATAAAAAACCGGAAAACAAGGGTGCATCTGGTGGGGATGAGTTTTTATTGCGATTCGTGGGCTCTAAACTCAAAATAGCTCAACAAAAAACTAAGTGAAATAGTAGAAAATACAAACAGTGGTCGCTGAATACTCGCAAAATAGCTGAAAACTTGAAGAATACGTGTCAAATGGACTGAACGTCGCGGCGAGTACATATTTGTAGAGGCTTAGGCTACAAACTACACTCATTTCTAAGCCTCTACACGAGTTTTCAATGCTTAAAAGACGTTCTCAAGCGACCAGAAGCTTCTGAATCTACATGAGTCACGTTCCTCAAGAAAAGAAAACATAGATTCGATAACATTGAATAACAACAAAAAATGTTGAAATTCGAGAAGAAATTGTATACAGTTTTTGCCTCTCGCCTCAAGAATGAAAGTAAAACGTGTGTGGGAACATATGATCGATGAGAGATTGAGGAACAAAATGAAAAATTCGAGAGACGCAGACACTTTCACCGGTCAGACGACTCGAGATACGCGGCGGAAGTCTATTGATTCTGACTGCCAGACCCAGCAAGCTGCTATTGCGGGAGAGAGGGCGCCTCCTCTCTCTCTCTCTTTCTATCTTCTTTTGCCTCCTTTTGTTGACCCAAAGAAGTTCAGCAGAGCGAGCTTCTCTTGCTGGAAAAGGGGGGAGGAAAATGGAAATTTGAGTGCACAGGGAAATGTAATTTGAAGCAGTTTAAGGACGTCCAATGAGTTTTTTAAGAGTTCAGTCTGAAAACATAATTTTTCAATTTAAAATAAAAGTTGGGAAAATGAAAAAGGAGTACCAAAAACGGATAGAAGGAGGAAAAATCAGTTGAATTTCCAAAATTCTGATTAAAAATTATCAAATTTGTCTCTGCGCTCTCTCGATTCCACACACTCTCTGAAAGCGCTGCCGTGAAGCGCGTTTGCATCATCACTTAATTAATTAATTTTCAACACTTTTTTTCGAAGAATTTCAGCTTTTTGAAAATCGAAAAACAGAGAGAAAAAGGCGACATTTATTTCACTCATTGCAGTTGAAACTATGAGAACATTTCCGGTCTCAAACCAATTTGGTTTCTTATCAGTTGAATGCTTCTTTATCACTTTCTCAATTTCTGATCACTCTGAAAATCAATACACTTGTTGCAGGTAAAGATACTTCGTAAAATGGCCGCTACGTTAGTTTCCAAGAACCAAAGCTTTCAAGGAAAGCAGTATGTCTACAAGCATTCCAGGTGAGAACAATGACAGATTTCCAAAAAAAAAAAAAAATAAACCAAACTTCCAGTCCCACCACTCAATGTGAGATGACATTCGGCGTCTACGTTCCGGATCATCAACCCGACGAGAAGCTCCCCACCCTCTTCTACCTCTCCGGATTAACCTGTACTCATGCGAATTTCATGGAGAAGTCCGGCTTCCAGCAGTACGCCTCCAAACACCGCATCGTCGTCGTTCATCCCGACACATCGCCACGCGGCGTCGACGTTGAAGGCGATTCGGATAGCTGGGATTTCGGAAAGGGAGCCGGATTCTATGTGAACGCCACCGTTGAGAAATGGGCGAAAAACTGGCGCATGTACGACTATATTGTGAAGGAGCTGTTGGAAGACGTCGCGCCGACAGTGGCGCCTATTGATTCGGACAGAGTTGGTGAGTCATTTTCTTCATTCTTGTAGAGCCTTGAAGCTTGAAAATCTCCGTTTTCCAGGAATCTTCGGTCACTCGATGGGCGGCCACGGAGCTCTCACTATCGGCCTTCGCAACCCGTCAAAATTCCGATCCATCTCCGCATTCGCCCCAATTTGCAACCCCATCACCGTTCCATGGGGCCAAAAAGCTCTCACCGGATATCTGGGCTCCGACGAATCCACATGGACCCAATACGACGCTTCTGAAGTGCTGAAGACGTACACCGGTCCTCGTCGTGAGATTCTTGTGGATCAGGGAGCCGCGGACAACTTCTTGGCTCAGCTGAAACCGGAGACACTGAAGCCGACGGAACACGCGGGAGTGGTGTTGAGAATCCAGCCGGAGTTCGATCATTCCTACTACTTCATCTCCAGCTTCATGGGCGATCACTTCGAACATCATGCCCGGATTTTGAAGGCGTAAAAATTGAGCCTAACTTATTGCCGTTCTAGTTTTGAATGTTTGTATCGTTCGTTTTTTCATGTTTTATATAAATCTCATGTGAAAAACCGGGAGACTACAGTCTAGCCAATAACGAATGATAAGAAGAAGGTGATCAGAAAGACATGTGGTCATTTGGAAGACTGACATGCTTCTTTATTTTCCCTGTTTTTCGATGTAAAATTTCAGTTTCTTCCTTCCATTTTGTTTCAAATCGTAACCCATTTTCCAAACCACAAACAAAAAACGATTCATTGGCAAAAAATGCTTCGGTAGAGCAGATGGGTGAAAATACACGTAAAGCGTCACAAAAATATAGGTTAAATTGGTATTTACAGCGAAATTAGACGAAAAAAAGCTATATTTTTTGTTTGGAAACCGGAAAACACACATTTTTGAGGTTTTTTTTGAGAAGCGAAAAACAGAAAGAGTGGGCGGAGCAAGAAGAGAGCACTGGCAGAGAAGAAGATAGGATTTTGAAGAATTTCAGTGAGCAATTCCACACTTAGAAACTCCGAAAATCCTTAATAGTAGCAATACTAGACTGGCTTTAACTGATGCTTCAAAATCAAATGATCGGCGCCGCGAATCGGGAGCGGGTGACGTCGGTAGAAGGTGATCGCCGAGTTGATCGTTCGGAAAAGAGGGCCTTCGCCTGAAAAAATTGAATTGAAAATATGAGAATTCCTCAATTTTCTTTGTTTTTGTTGCATTAAAATCGATGCACATCATCAGAAAACCTCTGTTCAAGTTTGTAAAAGCTTATGATTCCGTGTAGTTTGTAGCCTTAGCCTCTACAAACGCGTTTCTCGTTTTGTAGAGGCTTACAAACTACAAACTACAAAAACTCCTAAGCCTCTACAAAACTCATGAGGGCGAACAGTGGTCGGCGAATTTTGTAGAGGCTTAGGAATTGTTGTAGTCTGTAGTCGCAATGCCTCTACAAACGCTGCAGCCGACTGTGAACTTCGTAGAGGCTTAGCAACTACAAACTACAAGAATTCCTAAGCCTCTACAAAACGCAAGAGGGCAACTAGCGGTCGGCGAATTTTGTAGAGGCTTAGGAATCGTTGTAGTTTGTAGTCGCTAAGCCTCTACAAAACGACCACCAGTGGGCGATAGGTTTTGTGGAGGCTTAGAGACTACAAACTACAACAATTATTAAGCCTCTACAAACTCTTCTCTCCATCTTCCTCTTTCGATTTCTTTCATTCTTGATGATTTTTGATGATTTTTTTTAGAAACAATCGATAAATCCACTCACCAATAACCCATTTCTCTCCATTCCATTCGAGCTTAATGTGCACCACTCCTTTTTTGGCTCTCAGCGATAGAGCAGCACTATTGTCGCCACGTGACCTCAAAAGATAGTCACCAAGTTGTCGGTTTTCGAGTAGTTTTTCGGCTTCCACTCGATTCATATTCTTCTCCATGTAGATTTCAGAATCACTCTGCAAAATTTGAATATTTTATTTCTTGAATTTTTAGAACTTGCGGGTCTCAAAAGCGGGGAGATATTCAAAATATTCCCTTGCCAAAGACTATAAACTACAAAAAAAAACTTACAGGTTTTCTCCGCCTACTCTCATCCCTCGGTTTTCTCCTCGCGTCCACTGCCGAATTCCCAATTTGAACCAGCTGATTCACGAACGAGGAGCTCGAGCACATCGAAGGTGAGGCTTCAAATTTTGATTCTTCGGATGAGTTACAGTTTCAAGACTATGTATACCGGGAACGTCTTCAAGATTCACAAAAAGTTTTTCAAAAAAGTCAAATAGTCCGAATCTATCTTGGTAGTTTATAGCTCATAAAAGCTTACCATGTGGCGACACCCTGGCGTCTCCAGTCGCCGTCGTCGACAGTCTGACGTCGGCGGTGGAGAACCTGACACTATTCGGTCGCGCCAAGAATTCCCATGGTGTATCGTAGTGGTCTTCGGAACCAAACTCTGATGCCATTGTCATCATCATCTTCTGATTTGCATCACCTGAAAAATTTGAAATTTAGTTTAGGGTAGGAATTGAGATAAAACGAAGAAAAATTAAAAGTTGGGAAGCGAGATTTTGAGAGAATCGAAATTCAAATAACTTAAAAGGGTCTGAAGTTTTGGATGATTGGTTTCGAAGAGCTCGAGATCTTCCGTTTGTTTCTGAATTATGGCTCCCAGAAATTACAAGTCCTTGTCAATTTCGGGTTTGAAGATCTAAGAATCCCAAAAGTTCTATATTGAGAATGACAGGAACTCTTTTTTTTTTGAAATTGAGTCTCCAAAAGTTGGCTTTAAACGTTTCCCATATTGAAACCAAAACCTCAGGTCTCAAACTCCAGATGCCCAGATTCCCAGAAAACACCAAAAACACACACACCTCATGAAAAAGTAGAAGACACAAGAAGATGAGAAAGAGTAAAAAGTGAGAAGCGAAATCGGATACTCTTGATGAGAAAAGGAATGGAATTGAATGGAGAGAGAGAGAGAGACCAGTAATTTGAGTGTATGTTTATATTCATACTACTGTCCACCACTCCTTTATGGTCTCCTCTCTTCTCTTATTCAATCGACTAGTTCTAGTTTCAAGTGTTTTCGTGGACAGGAGAAGGAGAAGATCATCAAGGAGGTGTATATGGGTGTTCCTGGAGAAGGCTCGACGGTCGAGATTTGAGGATTCAGGATCTTTAAGAATCTCAGAATCTCCGAATCTCTCAGAATCCTTGAATTCCTGAATCTCTGAATCTCTGAAAAACAGAATCCTCAAGAAACTCGGATTCTCGAAATCTGGGAATCTCAGAATCTCAGAATCTCAGAATCCCAAAATATCAGAATCCTTAGAATCTCAAAATCTCCGATTCTCAGAATCTCAAAATCTCTGAATTTCGGATTCGCAAAATCTCAAAATCTCGAAACCTCTAAATTCTCAACAAAAAAAAACGTCTAAAGTTTCGGTAAATTTCAGTTGATTGAGAAATCAAGAATCCGTGATTCACTTTTTTTTCCAACGTACCCACCACTATTTATTGTTACAATGTGCTCTCGCATAGTCAGTAGACAGCACGAAAATTGAGAAACAAAGAGAGAGAGAGAGAGAGGAAAACATTTTTTGCACATGATCTAATTTTTGATGAAAGAAATCCATCAACAAGATCTCTAGAGAATCAGAAACCCAGAGAATCAATAATCAAGAATTCAAAAATTGTTCTAGACATCTGAAGTTCTGGAAATGGATGAAACTGAAACATCAACATTTTTTGGAAATTTTGGAATTTCAGATTCTTCTGAATGGTTTAGAGACAAGAACTCAGAATCTTGGAATTTCAGAGACTTAAGTTTCAGTCGCCTAGAAACTTTTCTTATAACTTTCAAAATCTCCAAAAATTAATAAGGCCCAAAATATTTACATTCCCAAATGTCGGAAACGGATTAAATTGTCACATATACCCTTTCTTTCTCTTAAAAGATGACCAGTTTATGGTCTCCTCCCACGAATACCCTCCCTAAAAGAGTCCCTCTCTCTCCCTGAAAAGTCCAAAAACGAGAGATGGTGCAGTTTCTCAAGAGAGACACAGACACTCCTTCTCCCCTCCCCAACCCCAACAGATTAAATTTTGCGGTTTGAAACGACGTTAATTCGGTGTGCCTCTGGGAGCCCAGTGGTCTTCTTCTTCTTCTTCCTCTTCTAGGATCGGAAAGGGAGAGAGAGAGAGACGCAGAGATAGAGAGAGGAAAGATGCTCTCGGAAGAAAGGAGAGAAGGGTGGTTGCTCACTAATGACAAAAGGATTGTGGAAGAAGAAGAAGAAAGGAAAACGAGAAGAGGAGAGAGATGATGGATTGCGTTTTTAGATTGGGTAGAAGTGAAACTGGAGGAGAGAAAATGAAATGGAAGTGACAGGTACTGGAGAGTAAAGTTATCCCCCAAACGTTTGTAGAGGCTTAGGGGGGTCGGTTGTAGTGTAGTTTTCAGTCTAGCAGGCACACCAAATCATCCACTTTGTAAGGATTTTAGTTTTGTAGAGGCTTAGGAATCGTTGTAGTTTGTAGCCTAAGCCTCTACAAATCTTGGCCATGGAAGAGGAGGAGATGTTTTGGAGGGGCTTAGAGACTACAAACTACAGCCTTCGCTAACTAGGGAATAACCTGAGTAATGGTTGGAGTTTTGTGATGATCATTTGAAAGCAAAAAATACATCCAATTGATAAATAAATTCTGTTTCTGCTGCGGACATCTCTATGTCGAGAAAATTGCGTCTGAAATTTTAGTAATGAAATCAGTTACTCAGGTTATTCCCTAGTAAGCCTCTACAGAAACGCGGAGGCAAGAAACTGTCGGCCGATTTTGCAGAGGCTTAGGAAAGATTGTAGTTTGTAGCTCAAGCCTCTACAATTCTCGAACATGGAAGAGGAGGAGAGGTTTTGTAGAGGCTTAGGGACTACAAACTACAAACTTTGCTAAGCCTCTACAAATTTTCAAAAGGTTTAGTTTTGAGCAATTTTGAAAGGTTTTTGACGATTTTTTTTGTTGAGAATCTGATTTATGGATTTCTTGATTTCGATTTACTGTTCCTACGGATACTCAACTAAACATTTTTCAATGGAAAATGCCTTTTTCTACTATCTAAAATTGCTTCTGATGATTCCCCATGTTTTCTCTGGCCCTCTACATGGAAAACCATTCCGACCAAGACCAAAAAACACATCAATTTGTCAGAAAGCTGCTCAGAAACTAGCCAAACGTGTGACTTTTTTCCCTTTGCTAACAACAAGGGAATTACAAATTGAAAAGAACAAAAGGATTGTGCCGACCAGGGGGCCCGAACGATTAAACAACTTTTTTGGGGGTGGTTTTGGCTCAGAAAACAACAATGAAAAGAACATGAATCAATTAGGGGGAAAGATGTGGAAACTGGGACTACAAACTACAAAAACTGTAATTTGATCCAAGATTAGATTTTTCAGTTTCAAGTCCAGATGGGTTTTCTGAAGTTTTAGACACTTTTGGAATGCCTAAAAATACATTTTTTTCGTTGCAACCTATTCCAAGAATCACACAAAAAGAGCCTCCAGAAGAGACTTTGGTGCTAACAAAAAGAAACTCGTATTTTTTCTTCTTCGTTTTCTCCTTTCTACACATGTTTTCTGTGGCGCCGACGACGGACCCCATTTTTTATGAGCAAGAAGTGGCAGAAAGAAGGCACAGTAGTAGTCAAACTATGCATTTGAAATTGGATTTCAAATTCGAATGTATTTTTGTTAGTGGTTGTAGTTTTTAGGGGGAGAATGTGAAATTCAAAGTTTTTTTTTGTTTTTGAGAAAAAACGAGGAATGGGAAAATGGGATTTGTTACATATCGAGAAACGGGGAGAATTGGAACAAAAGTTTTTTTTTACAAAATTCCAAAAAAAGAAACAAAAATTGAATTGTTTCTCTGATCCTCTCCAGCAGTTGTCTAAAAATCTCATTTTTGAACAAAAACGTTCAACATTTTATCGTGGAAAATTTCTATTGAAAATCTCAAAATTTTGAAAATCGAGAAAAAAAATGCGGGTTTTGTAGAGGCTTAGCGGCTACAAACTACACAATTTGCTAAGCCTCCCCAAAATTCGAGGACATGAGATATGGTCGGCAGGTTTTGGGGAGGCTTAGGAATTCATGTAGTTTGTAGTCGCTAAGCCTCTACAAGACAGGCGATGCGGGTTTTGTGGAGGCTTACACACTACAAACTACACAATTCGCTAAGCCTCCCCAAAATCAAAAAATTGCCATGCCAACCCGGCGAGGACTGTCTCCGTGCTTAACCAGCCTCCTAATGTCTCCATTTCACGTTATTTCGTGTCAATTGACAAGTGCCTTCCTCCTTCCCCCTTCCATTTCTCATGGATTACGAAACAAGTCGGGGTTGATGGGGGAAAGAGAGAGAGAGAGATTATGCAAATTAGAGAGACGCATAGAGGCAGAAATATGCCTTTTGTTTGCTCATTGTCTCAGTGTTAACACTTGTATATAGAGAGATATGATAAGGGCGACGGATAATAGATCGTTGAGAGAGGCACCGAGAGGGGAAGGGAGCATGATCCTTGAACCAGAAAGAGACATGGAACAAGTCGTATGAAGGATGTGTGACTGGTTATCCTCATGGTGGCCTAGAAACCCAGAAATCTGGAAGGCAAGGCCACGCCCACTTTTAAGTGGAGACTAGTCTTCTGGAAGTGCCAAAGTAAGGCTTCTATAAGACTTTTGATCTGCTAAACAAGGTCAAAGGGATCCAGAAAACTAGGCCACACCCATTTTCAAGGGAATACTAGTTTCGAAGCAAATGGAAGTTCCAAAAATGCAAATTTTAGACCTATTTCACCTCCAGACAAGTGAAGCTAAGGTGATGACAGAGAAATCTTCATATCTTGGAAATTAGGCCACGCCCATTCTCAGGAACAAAAAACGAGTGAAACTAGATGTCAAGAGACTCTGACTGTTAAAGTTTTGAGTTCTCTAGATCATTCTAAAGATTCTAGTGATACATCCCAACCTACTACATAGATCCGTTCGGTAAAGTTTAGAAAAAGTATACGGTACCCTAGGGCCACCCACACACCAGACGGGGGGGGATCAAGTTACCTTCTTCTGTGTGCATGTGACCCCTCTCGAGGTGCCATAAATCACACTCGTTGTCTTTTTCCGTTTTTTCTACATTCATTCATAAATTATGACGCCGGAAAGAAAACCGCTGATGTTGGCTTGGTTGGCTTGGTACGGTGGCGGTGATTGATTTAGTGAGGGGTCCTCAAAAGGAGCGGGGCTTTAAGGTCATTTGAATCAAAGTTCGCACTTTTTTAGCCTTGAAAACCTTGAAAACTGAAAACATCCAGTCTTCTTATATAGACTAGATTCTTATTAGTCATACCTATCCTAATCAACCAATCAAAGAGAACAATCACAAGATTTTGATCTCTTTTACAACTATTTCGGTTCCATTTCGGTATATGAATCACCACTAGGAAAACTGGCTGCCCTAAACTTTTTAAGTTGCCTTAGTAGAGGCTAAGAGACCACAAACTACAAAATCTTCTTTCCAGGAGATTTTTCGAGCTTGTCGCGTTGAACTTTTTCTCATAGTTTGGATCGAGGTAAAATCGACCCTGCAGATTCAGAATCTGTCATAAAAGTTGGCTGAATTTTCACGTCAATCCAGTTCTGACCTCCCAAAGTTCTTTCAATGACCAACCATAAAATTAGACCACGCCCATTCTCAAGAACGAAAAACGAGCAAAACTAGATTCCAAGAGAGATTCTGATTGTTTTAAGGTTTGAGTTCTCTAGGGCAATCTGGAGATTCTGGGGATACACCAAAAACTACTGCATTGATGATATCTTACGGGAACCTAGATGTTCTTCCCTAAAGCGACCACTTCGCGAGGTCATAACTCAAATTACGTGATCATTGAGCCAATTTTCATTTCAGAATCTGAATTTCGAGGGTCGATTTTACCTTGATCCGAACTATAAATAATCTCCTAGCAAGCCTCAACCAAACTTTTGCATATACCTGAACCAAAAACCAAAAGTACGTTTTACGGTAGGAACGGAAGGGGGAGAGGAAGAAAACGGAACAATGAAACAGTGACGGTCGCGCACAAAAAAGAAGTGTAGACAATAGATTATCAATCAAATGTCTTTTTGGACACCCCTGTCATAGGGACCCCCACTGTCAGTCTCTCTCCCTCTCTCATTGAATAAACATTGGGGGGAATGATGGTTTGGATGGATGGAGAGAGAGAGAGAGAGAAGACGGAGACGGTGATGATGGTCGAAATGTGCATAGGAGAGAGAGAGAGAGAGTAATTAGGAAGTCAAGAGAGGGTGGCATTTTTCAAAAAAAATCTTCAAAAGAGAAGAAACAATAACTTCTACGGGCCAAGACAGCCTGTAAATACCGTATATCCTCTAACCGACTTGTCGTTACTTTCACCAAATTTATCTCGGTTTCTGTGACAGTTATAAAAAAGTGGTCAACTAAGAAAAAATTTCTCATTTTATGCTTAACGTTTTGTTAGTTGAACACTTTTCTATAGCTGTCACAAAAACCGAGATAAATTTGATCAAAGTGACAGGAAGAGAGTGCCGGTTTATTGAGAGAAATGGAAGTTTGGGTAATTTAGAAAAGTTGACAGTTGAAGTTTTGAGAATTTGAAACACTCAAAAGTTCAAATGTGTAAAAATCGAGCATTCTAGATTTCAACACATAGAACTTGAGTTTTCCTGAAAGTTGAAAAAAATCTGATTCCAAAAATCGAAATTTCTAAGATTCCAAAATTCGAAATTTCCGAGATTCCGAGACTTTGAACGGCTATGACAGTTCAAGAACCTGATATTCTCCTGAGATTTGAAGGAACTGAACCTAACAAGAAAAAATGTCAGAATCTGAAAACATTTTCTTGAAACTCCATTTTTCAACCGAACTTCAAATGACGCTTTTTGCCCTGCCGAGTGCTCATCGTTTTTGTAGAGGCTTAGCGACTACAAACTACACCCATTCCTAAGCCTCTACAAAACCAAAAGTTGGACTAGACGTCACGACTATAATCTTGTCTAAGCCTCTACAAAACAGTTCGCAATACAAATTACTCTCGCATGCACTTTGCTTGTAAACGAAAGAGGCGTAACGGACAGATAGTGCCTCCCCTCTTCTGTTCCACGTGTTCTCTCCACCAGCTGCTCTCTCTTTCCACAGAAACATCTGCTCTTCTTCGTCCCCTCAACACACGGTCATCCTCATCATCATCTTCACCATTGAGATGGTAGTAGTAGGAGAGAAGTAGTGGGGGAGAATGAGAGACGCAGATCATCGGACACTACTTATCGTCTGTATCGACATGTGTTATGATGGGGCGGGGGAAAGAGATTTCGTGGGTAGTGGGTTATAACCCTCCCCTCCAAACACCAATTGAATCTTATGGGTTACTGGAGAGAAATTTGAGGACGATTGGGGTTGGAAAGAAGAGTTGATGCACTTTTAGAAGGACATCTGGACGAGCTCAAGTAGACTGGCGACTAGAATCGAGTGAGATAGGAATCCTAGAGACCTTTCGGACAAACCGACCCACAGAAGGACTCACTCGAAAAACGCGTAACATTCCTATCTCTTTCCGTTAACACTTACGTCGGATCGGGTGTGAAATCCGGAAAGTGCAGAAGAGCATGTTTGCTCGGGGGGTGGTTTTGGTTAGGAACACTAATCACCTTGAGAGACAAAAGATCAAGTGTGGGTAGGATCGGAGGGGAATCAGATGTTCCGATGGATTAGGGTCGAGATGTTGAACTTTGATGAGTTTCAGACTGTTTTACGAGTGTTTAGACGGAATGCGATACAAATTTTAGAAGCTGTTCGATTGAAGCTCCATTCGAGATGCTTAGGAGTAGCCTTCGGTGAGCGATACAGTATGTAGTCCGTTAGTTGAAACGGCTTAGACTACAAACTAAAAAACTGTCCGAGTCTCTACAATCCTAAAAAGCTTCGAGTCGACAAATTCGCCCGCCTTAATGGTAAGCCTCTGCCGAAAAGAAGAGGATTAGACGGTCAATTGCCGAGGTGACCACCTGGTCCCGAGGGGATTAGCGGGTTTTCTTTCTCAGACGGAAGGTGGTCTAAGATTAGGGGTTTTGGGACTATTAAGTTTTGATCATAGTTGTTAGGAAGTTTCTTTCCTAATAGGAAGTAAAAACTTGTAATTAGGAAGTCAGATATCGAAATCCCTGACATCTACATATGAGAGGTTCATGACCATCAAGAATTTCTCAAAATCGTTCAGTTTAATTACGAAATCGGAATTTGCGATCTTGAAAACTCTAGAGAGTTATCAGCAGACATCAAGTTTTCTGAAAATCGTTATTTCTAGACGACCAACTTTCACTGATATCAGTGATCATATACCGTGCTTACAGTGCTGGCCAACAGTATATGAATTTTGGTGATTTTCAGTGCAAATCAACTTTGAGCAGTTGAAAAATTATGTTTCAATCACTCGATTTCTATAAAACTCGGTAAATGTATTGAACAACTCTAGAGCTTCATTTTTGTAGTTAACAACTTTTCACGAAAATGCTGAGAAGTTAGTTATGTAGTTTAGTTCTTAAACTTCAATTCATTTCAGTGCGAAATTCGAACTTTTTCGGACCAATGATCTTAAGCGCGACATAACTAATCTGATTGTCAAATTTGTAAAAAGTTGTTAACTACAAAAATGAAGATCTAGAGTTGCTTGATACATTCACCAAGTTTTATAGAAATCGAGTGATTGGAACATACCTTTTCAACTGCTCAAAGTCGGCCATTTTGCACTGAAAATCACCAAAATTCATAAAATTTTCGCCAAGACTGTGAGCTAATTGAACGGATTTTGAGAAAGCAACGAAACTTCCCAGCGTAACACTCCCGAACAACTAACTCCCAATTCAAAGTTTGAATAGCTCATCAACCCCAAATCCACTTTCTCTCATTTTAAAATCCCAAATCCTTGCGGCAAAACATCAAAAATAACAATTAGCGGCGGAACAAAAAAAAACGATAAAGAAAAAAAACCGAACAGCTGCTCTTGGTTTTTCCCTTCTTGCTTCGAGTCGAAATGAGCACTGAAAACTGGCTCAATTTCCTTGTCTTGTTCTTTTCGCTTTTGCTCTTGGAAACAGAAACAGGTGACTGACTCATTTAGTGGTCTGAGAGTGTAGGGGTAGAACACTTGTATGTATTAGTAAAAGTGAAAAAATGAGAGAGAGATTTTTGTTGTAAGGGTAAATATTTGAGAATAGGACAGAGGGGAAAAGAACGTAAGCCAGTGAGTTAAAGTGAAAAAGGTTGGAGGTTAAGGAAACCAAATTTTTGTAGAGGCTTAGGAATGTTTTGTAGTTTGTAGTCTAAGCCTCTCCAAAACAAATCTGTGCACGGAGATTTTGTAGAGGCTTACGATTGATTGTAGTTTGTAGTCGCTAAGCCTCTACAAAGCGGTCGGGCACGCAAACTGATTTTGTAGAGGCTTAGCGACTACAAACTACAATCATCGGTAAGCCTCTACAAAATCCCATAGCCGACAGCGTATCGCAGGGTTGTTTTGGAGAGGCTTAGACTACAAACTACAAATAATTCCTAAGCCTCCCCAAAACCCGCCGACCATCTCTTGTGTCCACGTATCGTGGAGAGGCTTAGCAGATTGTGTAGTTTGTAGTCTGTAAGCCTCTACAAAACGTCGCAGCTGTTCTTGACATTAAACTACAAACTACAACGAATGCTAAGCCTCTACAAATCTCAAACAGCTTGTATTGCGTTTTGTAGAGGCTTACGCTACAAACTACAACTTTTTCTAAGCCTCTACAAACCAAAACCGTCAATATTTCGAAAAGGTTGGGAAGAATGTAGAACATTTCTTGGTTTTCCGCCACAAGAAAGTGTCGGTCTTTCTCTCTCTCTCGGATAGGCGAGAAAGAGAGATCCCCTCACCAAAAAGGACACGAATATAAAAAAAGATGTAGATTTTCGATAAGATTTCTTGGGGGTCTTCTTCTTCTTCTTGAGAATCTAGGAGAGGAGCGGGAAATTTGAAATTTCAAAATTTCAGATTCCGAGAATGGAGGAGGAAATGAAGTGTGTGGTCAGTAGAGCAGAAGAACTCAAGAGGAAGTTGGATTTGAATGATGAGCCATCACAGCCACAAGGAGAGCAGGTGAGGATGTTGGACCGAAAAATGACAAATTTGGAGAAAAATTTTACGATTTTGGATCTAAAAACTAGGGTTTAAACCTCAAAATCAAGATTTTGGACCTAAAAATTGCCATTGAAACCCAAAATTTACGATTTTCTCGCAATTTCACGACGCCGGTGTCCTAATCCTCCTCCATGACGACGGTACACCAGAAATCAAAGTACTTCTGTGTGTGAGGAGTCGTCAATTGAGACGACATCCTGGAGAGGTTGGTAGTAGTAGTTTTTAGTTTCGGTAGACTGATTTTGTTTGGAAAAATAAGTTTTTTTTTTTGAAATTGAAAACGAGGTTGGAGAGGTTTACGAACCTGTAGGTCAACATGGAGTGAACTGGGAGAGAAATTGGAAAAATTGATGGGATGGTGAAAAGAACCAGACTTTTCCACTTGAATTTTTGTCAGGCACATTTTGGAGAAACTTCGAGAACATCCAATGAAGTGCTAGGCCAAAAAAGCTGGACAAAAAAAATATGAAGACTGGTGATTTTCAGCTGAAAATGGACAACTTTGAGCAGTTGAAAAAGTATGTTCCAATCACTCGATTTCTATAAAATTGGGTGAATGTATCAAACAACTCTAGATCTTCAGTGTAGTTAACAACTTTTCACGAAATTCACGATCATTTCAGTTATGTCGCGTTTAAGATCGTTGGTCCAAAAAAGTTATAAATTTCCACTGAAATGAATTGAAGTTTCTGAGCTACATAACTCACTTCACAGCAATTTTTGTAAAAAGTAATCAACTACAAAATAAAGATCTAGAATTGCTCCATACCCCCACCAATTTTCAAAATAATCGAGTGACTGGAATATACTTTTCCAGCTGCTCAAAGTTGGCTATTCTGAGCTGAAAATGTCCAACACTGTAGATTTACGGAGACAATAAAATATGGGAAGTGTAATTTTATCGTATTTTATGGTATCATAAAAGTGCATGCGGATGTTATAAACAGTCACATTTTGCGCATGAATGTTGTGCGAAAACTGCAGATTTTTAGTCTGTAGTCTCTAAGCCTCCACAAAATCCAATCAGTCTGGAAGAAACGAGAGACTGAGTACTCAAATTTTCCAGATTTCAGACTTTTGAAACACTCTAAAGATTGTTAGATCTCAAAGAATCCTCACACAAGCTAACGGCAACATTTCCCTCAAAAACAACAGAAAAAAGGGGCTTCAGGTCTGTTTCCCGGGCGGAATGATGGATGATGAGGATTGTAACGATGTCCGACGGACGGCGATTCGAGAAGCTTATGAGGTAAGAAGGGAGAGAGAGAGAAAAGGATGTGTTATCCTCTTGAGAAAAGAAAGTGGCTGGGAATAGAGAGAGAGGGGAAAAGTTTTAAAAGAGAAGTGACAATCAAAATGACACTTAGAGGATGGGGGGTGGCGGTTGGGGGGAGTGTCCAATGGGAATATTCTCAATGGAAATTGGGAGAAAAGATACTTGTGATTTAGAGACGTTCGTTTCGGGAAAGAGGTTTCAAAACATCAAGTTTTGAGATCTTTGAGTAGTTTGAGCTAAAGTTTGAAACGGAAGGTTTTGATTTGGAACATCACACTTTGAGATCTGGGAAGCTTTGAAACTTCAACTTTTGATGAAATCTAGGAATTTGAATTCTTGTGAAACTCAGAATGGGGATCATCGAAGTTCCTCGATTTTGGAGTTTCTAAGTTTTCATAACCATGTTTCCTCTAACCGACTGGTCGTCACTTTGACCAAATTTATCTCGGTTTCTGTAACAGATATCAAAAAGTGGTCAACTAACAAAATGTTGCTCATTTTATGCTTAACATTTTGTTAGTTGACTACTTTTTCATTACTTTTACAGAAACCGAGATAATTTTGATCAAAGTGACAGGAAGGGAGTGCCGGGGGGTTCTAAAAGTTGGTAATTTTGAAGAACTCTAAGTTTTGAAACTTCAAAAGTTCCGAAATGAAGTAGAATTTCAAGAAAATCAGATTTCAGTGAGCTCTTTGAACTTGTCAGTCTTCTTTTTTTCCAGAAGACTCGAACAATCGAAAAATTCGAAGAATCAGATTCTTGACACTCCCTTCAGAACTTTAGAATCTGAATTTTCCAAAATCTCAAGACTTCAGAATTCGATTATTCTCCGCTGAATGTCTAGAAGTCTTGGAACCTTAAAGGCTTTGATTCGGAAGCTCCGATTCTGAGATTCTAAAATTCTAAGATTCTGAGATTCTGATGGATTCTAAGATTCTGCGATTCCGGAACCAGGAGATTCTAACAAAAATAGTGAGGATGACATCTTCATCACTTTATAAGAATCTGAAACTCCAAAATTTTACAGAAAAAACTTTTCTAACCTTCAAAACCAAACTTCAACTATACACATAGTGAAAAGTAAAACTAACTAATCGTAGAGTGTTCAGACCAATTTGTCGTTTTTCAACAACACAAAAAAGTGACTTCGAAAAGCGACAATGACTTGGAAAGGGGCGACTAAAAAAGCGAGTAATTATCGGATCAAAATTGGCAAAGTAGTTCGAAAACTGGTGGGAATAATAAGAGTTTTTGAACTATCTGAAAAACTGAAATTCTTTCATAAGATTCTAGTTTCAAAGCATAGAAAAAACCGCGAGATTTAGTGACCAGAAAGTTGAAAACCGACCGAATCGAACGGTTCAATGGGGTGGCAAAAGGTGAAATAAGAAGAAGACAAGAAAAAAAGAGAGAGGAATGACTTTGGGGTGGTGAAAAAGTGTTCGCGTTGGGAGGTTGTTTCCGAATGCCAAAGTCTGGAGAAATAGTGTGTGAGAGGGAGATACGGAGAGATGAAGAAACGAAGGACATTTGTCCTCTCCTTGCAGGAAGTTGGTGTCATTCACTCGGACGATTATCTTGTTCTCGGAAATCTTCCGGCGTTTCGAGCCAGGTTCGGCATTCTTATTCATCCCACGGTCGCCTTGTTGAGGTAGGTTTTAGGAGAAGAGATTCTGATGGATTCTGAGAATTCGGAGGATTTTGAGATTCTGAGGATTCTTGAGGATTCTAAGATTTTGAGATTCTGAGGATTCTGAGATTCTGAGATTCTGTTGGATTCTGAGGATTCTGAGATTATGAAATTTTGAGATTCTTATATTTTTTTTGTATTCTGAGATTCTGAGGATTCTGAGGATTCTGAGAAGCTCCAGGATTCTGAGATTCTTGAGGATTCTTAGATTCTGGGATTTTGAGGTTTCGAGATTCCGAGATTCCAAGCTTCTGATGGATTCTGAGGATTCTGAAATCCCGAGATTCTTAGATTTTGAGATTCTGAGATTTTTGAGGATTCTAAGATTCTCAAATTCTGAAAATCTCAAATTTTCCGTTTCTGAAGTTGCGAGATTCTGAGATTTTTGATATTCTGAGGTTTGGAGATTCTGAGATTTTTGAGAATTCTGAGGATTCTAAGATTCTGAGAATTTTCAAAACTTTGAGGATTTTGAGTTTCTCAGATTTCTGAGATTCAAAAATCCTCAGATTCTCAGATTTTGAGATTTTGAGATTCTGTGATTTTGAAATTCTCCAGGATTCTGAAATTATGAGATTCTGAGATTCTCAGATTGTCGGGGTTTCAGATTCTCGGATTCTCAGATTCTCAAACTACAAACTATACAATTTTCCAGACGACCTCCCACCTTCTCTCTCAGCATCAACGAAGTCGAGTCCGTCTTCTGGATTCCCCTCTCCGAATTTCTCGATGACACCTATCATTCAACATTCCCCGTGGAAAAGTTCTACTTTGTACACATGTTCCAGGTGGGCGGAGACTACAAACTACAAAAAGACTACAAAAACTACACTTTCAGTTCGACGAGTACCCAGTCACTTATGGAATCACCGCGTTGATGTGTGTCGTCGTGGCGATCGGAGTTCTGGAGAAGCATCCGATGTTCAATTTGATGTCGAATCTTACTGTAGAGGATATGAGAGAAAAAGATTTGAATAGTCTACAGATCATTCGACATGTCTATCAGTTTTCCAGCCAAAAGTTTGTGAACGCGAAGATTTAGAAATTTCCTATTGTGCAAAGTATTTTGATACCTGAAATAAATTTTCATTATTTGAATTGAAATCAAACTACACAAATTCTCAAATTGGGTTGTATTATAGGTTAGAAAATTTTTAAATGAACTCTCAAGTGTTTTTTTTTTCGTAAATTTAGATTTCAATTTTTTAGGCGAAATTCGCCGAAATTTAGGACTCTTAAAAATGGTTTTCAATTATCCGATTTCTTTGAAATTTTGTGAATGCATTATCCAACTCAAGGGCTCTGAATCAGTTTTGTAGAGGCTTACGGAACGATTGTAGTTTGTACCCTAGGCCTCTACAAGTTTCGGGAGAGCGAACGGCGGCCGGCAGACTTTGTAGAGGCTTAGCAATCGTTGTAGTTTGTACCCTAAGCCTCTACAAATGCCGCCACCCTCGTCTAGCAGCTCATTTTGTAGAGGCTTAGCGAATACAAACTACAACGATTCCTAAGCCTCTACAAAAACTTTTTAGGTTCATTTTCGATGGATTTTTTCGATTGTTCGCTCAAAGATTCTCAGATTACTCACCTTTTTCGCTGCTGCCTGATAAAGAAGAAAATGAATATTGAAAACTTGTGATTTTGAGAATCATTCAAATGTGAAGTGAAATTTGGCCACAGTTGGATGAGATTTTCGGTGAAAATGAGCCAGAGTTTTTTCCTTTTTTTTGTGATGGAAAATTGCTCCATCAGTTTCGGAGCGAAAATGTGAAGTTCGGGAGAAATGTCGTAAAGTTGTATTATGCTTAAAGTTTCAGAGTGTTTCAGAGAAAGAAAGATTGCTGGGAAAGAACATCAAAATCCGTGTTGGGTAGAGTATCTTGGGGAGTATAAAGAATGCATAAAAATATGAAAGGGGACAGTTAAAAGGAAAAAGAATGAAGGAATTGTACAAATAAATAAAATCGGTGGAGTTTTCGAGATCTCTGAAAGAACTTTGAATTTTTGAAAGGAGTGAAAGTATACATTAGAAAGGAAGTAAAATCTTTAAAATTAGGCTTCTGAAGTCTTGGGCTTCTTTGAGTCCGGCGCACCGTCTGCATTGGTTCCATTGGTGCCATTGACTCCATTCGCTTCTGGAATCTCCACGTTTTCCACCGCCGTGACGATTTCCGAATCCACGGCTTCTGCCGCTCCATCCTCCATCGGTCCATCATGATCAATCGTAATGACCTCCAAATTCGCCGGATCCTCTTCATTGGCCGGATCCAACGGTGTCAAATCCACGAATCCCACTCCGACATGCTCATTGGCGATGTCAGCGGCCACCCGTGCCCCCGACATCCATGCTCCTTGAATCGTAGAAGTGTACGAGGAGCAAGTGTGTTCGCCGGCAAAGTACACCCGATTCTTGCCGTCCATCGTCGCCAGCGGCTTCATCAAATCGTCAAAGTCCACCATCTCGGTGTTCAGACCCATATAGGCGCCAGAGCCGAACGCGAACTCATCCTCTTGCCAGCGAGTGATATGAGCGGACACTGGCGTTCGTGGACACTGATTTCCGAACACTTTTTGAAGGATCGTCATCGCGTTGTGCACAATCACATCATCCGGAAGCTCGTGATCGGCGGTCTCGCCAACGATGTAGGTGGTGAGAACGTTGGATTTCGGTATGGACGACCAGATGCACAACGAGCCGCGGACTTTGCTGCAAAAGAAAATTCAATTTTTCCACCGACAACTTGCGAAAAAAACTTACATATTCGGGGAAACCGTGACGAACTGATTGGCACGACTGCTGGTCGCGTTCGCCCAGAACGGTCTTTCGAACTCTAGGATCACCTTGTTGACCACTCCACTTCCCATTCGTCGAATCGCACGAACCTTGTCATCGGGAAGTGGTGGAGAGAACTTTGGAGCACGCTCGTCGTTGGCGATGGTTCTGGAAAAGGAGAGTTTGACTGATGGAGCCTTGAAGGCAGTGTTTCTAGAGGCTTAGAGACTTCAAACACGAAACCACTAGTAAGAAGTTTATGTGAACTTCTAAAGTTTCGCAATTGTAATATTTCAAGCTATTGTAGTCTAGACTCACTTCTTCAACACTCCAATCGGGATCGTGGAAACGACGAGAGCGGCGTCCATCACCTCGACATTCCCGCTACACTTTTTCACCGTCACACGGACCTTGTCACTTCTACTATAGTCAATGTCCAGGACACGATGATTCAGACGAATGTCAGTTTTCCGTCTCTCGATAAGCGCTCGGAACAAAGCGTGCACTCCTTGGGGCACTGAAAAATGAGACTTTTAGATGAGCTACCAACTCGAAAACCACTTACATCTCGATGCCTCTCCGTTCTCCTTGTTGGCCGCACTATCACACGAAAACTGCACCTTCTCCAACTGCGCTCCAATCAGATACTCCTCGAATCCCAGCATGAAATTATAGGTGGAAAAGTCCGAGCCTGGATGCATGAACTGTTTCGCCTGCGGATGATCGTTCAACTTTTGCCAGTGATTCTCGGTGGACTCGAACGCGTTCGCCACCTCGTCGAATCGATCCATGGAACTCATCACATCTCGCTTCAAGCTTCTTCTCAACACCGGATCATTGTCCAACAATCCCTGCTCCTCCATTCTCTTCAACTTGTGCTCCGCCAACATCGCCGTATTATGACACATCTTCATCTGGTTATAGTGATGCTCTCGGGCGCGAGCCACCTCTTCCAGCGACTTCGTATAGTTGAAGTATTTGATGAGCGTGCCTCGCTCGCACATATTCATCATGTTCTCGAACGCTCGCTGTCTCGAAATCCATCGACCGTTCTCATCGCGATGCTCACGTTGGTGCGCCTCGTAGTTGAGAGCACCGGCTGCCGCTCTGTAGTGACGGAGAAACATCGTGGCGCGATCTTCGTGGAGAGGTTTTCCATCGGCGAAAATTGAGGTGTAGTCTAGGACGCCGTGCTCCTCTATGTTTACCTGGAAGAAAAATCTTCTTTTGTAGAGGCTTAGAAAAGCGGCAGCTCTTAGCGAAGTCTCAATCTTTACCTGCTGAAGCAACGATGCGATCGGAGAGCACTCAAGCTTCCTAAACGTATCGCCACCGGTCTCCACAATATTTCCATGCACCGTTCTGAAGCCGTACACTCGACCGCCCATCCGATTCCTCGCCTCCAAAATTGTCACGTCGAAACCGAACGAAGTCAGTTGCATTGCTGCCGAGAGTCCGGCCACGCCAGCGCCGATCACAATCACCTTCCGCTCGTTTCTCACTAGATACTTAGTGATTTTCGTCGCACGACTGTACCGTCCGAAGTTGATCAAACCGTGACGAGTCAGAAAGTGCACGACGTTCTGTAGGAAAACATGGGCAATACAAACTTCATCCCATTTGAAATAATCAAACCTGAATCAAGTCAATGTCCGAGTTGAACGGCGGACTAATGTTATTACGGACGTCCAACACAGTGCACTCTCTCAATGGATTCAGTTGCCACGTGGCGAGGGCTGTATTACGGATCATGAGAAACACTTCGACGGCGGTCCTGTGCTCCCAGAGCTCCGGAAAAAATGCGAGCTCATGCTCCGTCGGGCGGTCGAATGGTAGACGTGATCTTTTGGCGGCCTCTGCGAGCGCTGAAAAGGAGAAATTTGGCTCTGGAACTTTGTAGAGGCTTATAAATGTTTGTAGTTTGTAATTAAGGCCTAAAAAACCATTCTGCGGTAAGCTGGTGGCATTTTACTTCGTAGAGGCTTAGAAATTCGTATAGTTTGTAGTCTCTAAGCCTCTGCAAAAGAAACCTGCGACAAGCTATTGACATTGATTTATAGAGGCTTAGAAATTATTATAGTTTGTAGTGTCTAAGCCTCTGCAAAGCTGGCTGCGCGTTTTGTAGAGGCTTAGGGACTACAAACTACAACAGCTTCTAAGCCTCTACAAAATGTTGCCAGGCTCATTTTCGACTAATTTTATCGATTTTTGGCTCAAAATTCCTCTTTTTCAGCCAGTTTTTTACCAGTATCATCGATATTCGGACCGAGCTCTTCGCCGCGAAACTCTTCTTCGAGAGCAGACGAACTCGTTGCAATCGACGACGACATTCTGAAATTCAATTCTCGATGTTTTTTTTTCCAATCTGTCAGTTATATTCGTTGAAGTATTCGATAATGTTATAACACACAAGTTTTGCTCTAACGTTTCCATTTCAAACACATAGAAATCTTTTATTATTTCTGCCAACGAGACGGAAATCAATGAAAAACGGGAAGAGAAAAACAAAACATGCATAAGAGAGAAACAAGAAAGAACGAAAATTGGAATTTTTTTGGACCCAAAAATCCAGATTTTGATTCTTAGAGACGAAGAAAAGGAATCACCGTATTTCAAAGACAGAAATGTTTGTGTGCTTGTGTTTGAATCGAATTGAATAGGCGGGAAGGAATAGCGAAAAGGCTAGAAAACCAATGAAACGAGCGAACAGACGAGGGGGGTTGGAAAAAATGACAAGAAACATAACGAGAGAAACAATTAATAGTCATCGTACTCGTCGTAGTCATCTGCACCACCTCCGTAGTCGTCGTACATATTGTCGTTTCCTTTGGTCACCTTCAACGTCGCCTTCTGGTTCTTCTTGTTACCAGCGGCAGCGGCTGGGGCGACAGCAGCAGGTGCGGTCTTCTGCAATGAAGGATTTGGTGTGTCATCCCAAAAAATCGATTTCCTAATTGTGGATTGATTTCTACGACTTTCGGCGATGCCTAACTTTCATATATAAAACTTACAGCCTTCTTCTTATCGGCGGCCTTCTTAGCAGTACTGATTTGCTGAAGATAGGTTGTCATTTTCTGAATATCGGCAGGCGTCACTGTAAAACTCAATTTCAAAAACAAAACCATTTAATATACTTACAGTCTTCAGTGATGGCGGCCAACAGCTTTCCAATCATATCTCCATAGTTAGCAGCCTTGTGTCTCGTGGCGAGGAATCCACCGACGCGCTCTCCCCAATACTCAAAATCAGCCTTCGACGAGATGTTCGGGTAGCTAGCCTTGGAGTCGTCCGCACCGAAATCGTCATCACCGAACAAGTCGCGAGCCAACGCCAAATCGTTCTGCTTCTGGAGCTCTTCCTTCTCGGCCGCCGTCAGTTCTCGTCCGAGAGATTCCATCGCGAACGCCGGCGCTTTTTTCAGTGGAGCCGCAGTCTTCGGAGCGGCTGCAGTCTTCTCGGGCACATCGACAGGCACGACGGATTCCAGGACGGGCTCCTCTCGCTTGAAAGTCGACACCTCGGGCTCGAAATCGTCGTCGTCCCAATTATCCGCCATTGCTTCCTATAGAGGGTTCTGGAATTGAAGATAAATTTAGAAAAATGAATGTTGCAAAAAGAAACAGCAGAAATGATAAAAATAATGCTTTAAAACCCGAAAACCCCCGAAAAATTCCAAAATTATCATGAAAAAAAATTGCAATTGCTCGACCTAAAACCTCATTTCTCACTCAAAACGTCAGCTTTTTCTCTCGAATTTCCTCTCAAAAATCTTCTCTAAACTATGCGGAAGCCACCAATATACAGAACCGGTTCGAAAATCGTCGATCAATCAATATTTCGACATAAAAAAATCGGGCAAACATGAGGAAATTTTCATTGCAACACAATTAAAAACGCGGCGACGTTGCGCAATGTGTGCAAACACCGCACGCAGTGTTTGCGTACTTTGGCGACAGTAGACTAGACACACACAATGGAGAATTATGATTTTCACCGTTAAACATTGGCAAAAGAAAAGCAATAAGAACCACATATTTGGACAAAAAATTGCATAAATAGCATCAAGAAAGAAATTGAGAAACTAAATAGTAATTAGCCCGAGAACGGGTCTCCTGAGGCGGGGCGGATGTTGAGCTGAAGGGGAGGAAGACTTTGAGTGGAGTCATGTGTGGATTGGGATCTGGAATTGGAGATTTCCTTCAAATTTTTCGAGCAATTTCGAACTCACAATCTACTCGGTGGACTTCCAAACACATTCGGCCGGTTTGAGATACCCTGATACGGGCTGCTCAACTGACTGACTGTCTCTCCGAACGTCGGGAATTCAGTTGGATCTTTGGGGGGTGTCGAGGTTAAATTCGACGTTTTTCTCGGCGTTCCCATGGGTGACATCGCAGCGGCACCAGCTGGTGGGAATGAACTGCTAATGGGTCCGTTGAAGCTGGACTTGGCGGATATTGGCGGCGTGATTTGGGAGGATTGGACGACAGGATGGCCTTGGGTGGCTTTGCGGAGCAGCTCGGAGCCACGATCGAAACATGCGCGCACTAGCTGTTGGAGACCTTGGTGGAGGGAGTACTCGAGAAGGACAGCGCCAACACCCTGAAAATTGTAATAGTGAGACTACAAACTACATATCCATCTAAGCCTCTACACAAAAACTCACCGCGTAGAGCGCCCAGAATCCCTCCGTCTCCAGAACTTTCTTGACACAATCGAAGAATCCCGAATACTTGACACCCATCGAAACCGCCGACACACCCGTGTCCATATTATCAATCAGTGTGCGTGTTCCCTGAATGTACATTCGATGCAAAATCGTTTCGAACGGATACAAAATCAAGTCTGTCAGCACCATCGACGACGTCTGCGCGAACATTTGTGGAAGGAAATCGTGATAGGTTGTCTTTTCCGACGCCGGTTTTCGATTGACGTATCTGGTGGCCATACGGAAGAACTGGTTGTAGAGCGCGGTTTGCAGCATGTAGTGGCCAACTCTGCAAGTGTTTTCGTGAAATTTCTAGTATTTTTTCGAAAGTTGCTCACTGAAATCCAGCAGTGGGAATCGCCAAGTGTATGATGGAGAATCGTCGAGATGGATCTCGACCCGACGATACGAAATAGCGCATACGATCCACACCCTTCACAAGGACATCCAGAATTTTGTTGTCCTCGCCACCAATTCCCGACTCGCTCTGAAAATTTGCAATTAACAGGGAATGTGATTGCTTTCTAGAGACCTAGAGCTCTGTAGTTTGTAGCTTAAGCCTCTACTAAAAACCTCCAAAACACTCACTCTAACAGTCTCCACAAAAGACGAAATGTAGAATGGAGTCATCACCACAGAAGTGACGCCCTTCAGCACGATATGTCTCCAATACTTTTCCGTGCTTCCGTTCATCACAAAAGTCCTCGGTAGCCCTAGCAAATCGCCCAACACGATCTCGGTAACATTTGTGAGTCCCCACAGCACGCTTGAGCCTAGAGCGCCTTTCCAGAACGTCTGAACGCCTTCTTTCGCGACAGAATTACAGACGACAGGAATCAGAGTGACCGGTGTGAGGTGAAGAGAGCTGGCGTGTTGATGGACTTGACACTGTCGACGGATCACCGAGCACGGATGAGAGATGAGGGATTTTGTGATGACACTGAAACCATTTTCCTTTTTTTTCTGCTTGAAAATTCCCAAAATCATACTCTGACAGCCCTAACAACGCTCCTGCCAGTGGATCCGATGACGTCGCTTTTCCCGGCGGTGGCGAATAGCTTTGGTAGTTTTGCGATGGATCAGAGAACCCAGACGCTGTTGAAGGAAGTTGATGATTTGAGGAGAAGTCTGGAAAGTCTGATTTCCCGGATAAAACTTGAAAAGTTCTTCAAAACTCGCCATTTGGATACTGAAAATCATCCATATCATTGTGAGTTCCGTGCGGAAACGCCGAACGATTTCGGATGAATTGTGTGGGCATTTCGGATCTGAAAGCTTGAAATATACATAATTTCCGTGTCTCCAGTAAATTTAGAGTGAAAATTGCTGAGAAGTCATGAAAATTTTCATCGAAAAACAGTGGAAACAATTGAAAAACGCCCGGAGAATGCAAGCGCGCTCCGTTGGACTTGCTATTTTTTGGTGAAATTCGATATTTTTCAGGTGAAGTTTTCGAAGATTTTCCATTCTTTTCAGCGAATTTCCGTTGGTTTTTTATTCAAATTTGCAATGAAAATTTAATTTCTAAAAATTGAAGTTTTTCTGTGCCTACTAAGATCTTTTTCTCATGAAAAGTAGGAGCTTTTCAGATTTTTTGTTCACAGAAACATTTAAAAGAATCTTTTATCAATTATGTTCTCGTTGAGCTCGAATCATTGCTTTTCACTCTAGAAAATGCTCCGAATTTCAATTTTTAAAATTTTCCAGCACAAAAATGGGCAAGACTGGCGAAGAATTGCTCAAGGTCAACGACACATGTCAATCGAACAGATGGTGGAAGACGAAACAGGATAAAAAGTAAGTTCTGAGCTAGGAAATAATCTAAAATGTTCATCTTTCCAGACACTCCACAATCAAAAAGGTGAAAACGTTGAAGACGTCGTGGGACAAGAAAATGGAGGCAAAGGCCAAGAAGGACATGGTGAAAAGCTTCCAGGACAATATTCGTGACCGGGCGGTGCAGGAGCGACAGGAGAGAAAGGAGCGAAAGGAAGAGCAGGAGAAGAGACGGCTGGAGAACGAGCGAAAGTCTGAAATTGTCCAGGTAAATTTGGATTTTTTCGAAAATAGACAAAGACAAACATTTTGAAAAACGGAACCAAAAACTCATAAGAAATCATCAAATGAGTATGACTGAATACTAAAATTGAAACTCTTTATTCCAGAAAATCACCAAGATTCACAAGCTGAAAAAGACCAAGAAGCGCCAGCTTCGCTCGATCCAGATGCGCGACACCACCACCGTCTCCAAGTGATCCTGCACTCTGCCTGCCACGTGTCAATTCATCCTTTTTTCTTTTGTTGTTGTTGATTTCTTTGTTATCATCTAATCTCTCTTACTTGGGAAAATGTTTATTCGAAAAAATGTTTCGGAAAAGAAATATTCGGCTCTTTTGTTGCTTCTTGTGAAGTTCAAACTTTCAGACAATGGTGCATCCCAAGATGCACAAGGAATACGAAGACAAATCTTTTTTCACAAAATCTCCAAAATTCGCAAGTTGAAAAGGAACAAGAAGAACCCATCATCCTCATCGGGGAAATGTTTATTCGAAAAGAAAATTCGAAAGAAAAAATCTCAAATTATTGCCAATGGGGCTGGATGGCTTATAGCTTCTTCAACTACTCATATTATCGAAAATTATTAGGATTAGAAACACAAAAAAAGGAAAATCGAGACCAAAAATAAATTAAATAGAGACAAAAAAAAGACAAATAAGTGAATCTGGAATGTTGGTAAGTGTGTGGGTAAAATCTAGCTTATTTAGTAAATAAAAATCTGAATTTTATGGGTGAAATAATAATAATAATCACAATTTGACTCTACGTGGACCACTAATTATCCACCGGCGACCGTATCGTAGTTGCTTCTTCGCAGCTTCTTGTGAAGTTCGAACTTCCAGACGATACCGGATCCCAAGATACAGAGAATGATGAGGACAAAGACAGTGATCTGGAAAACGAAAATAAGAAAAAAAAATCCCGAGTTTTGAACCAAAAATCAAGAAAAACAGTCGAAAATGAGCCGAGTTCGCAGCACTTTTGCTTTTGTAGAGGCTTAGGAAACTGTGTAGTTTGTAGTCGCTAAGCCTCTCCAAAACCGAAGAGTCACTTGCCCACACAGTTTGTAGAGGCTTAGAGACTACAAACTACAGAGCTATCTAAGCCTCTACAAAATGCCTGTAGTGTAGCGAAATTTGTAGAGGCTTAGAGCTTTTTGTAGTTTGTAGTCGCTAAGCCTCTACAAAACCGACAAGCTCGGCAGCGAATTTTGTAGAGGCTTAGCGACTACAAACTACAAAATTTGCTAAGCCTCTACAAACCTTACAGAGCTCTCAGCTTAGTCAGTTTCCGCCCGTTTTCCGTGATTTTTAGCTCAAAACATTGCAAATTTTCCACTCACCATTGTGGTGTTCGAATCATCTGGAATCGGTGGCTGCGTCGGCTTCTGGAAAATGAACGACTTCTTGGTGGACGTCTCCTCCTTCTGCTTCTCCTCCTTCCGCTCCTCCTCTTCCTCCTCTCGTTCTTCTTCCTCCTCCTGCTCCTCCTTCACCTCCTCCTTCTCTTTTCTCGATTCTTCCTGAGCCTTCTGACGATCTTTTGGCGATTTGGATCCTTTTGTTTTTGACTTCTCGGCTTCCTCCTCTTCCTCTTCCTCCTCCTCGTTATCGTACTCAACCTCCACTTGTGGTTTTGGCTTTGATTTAGAGGATTTTCTGATAGAAAAATAGGGTTGAAAATGTGTCGAGTACTCGGAAAAACTCACCGAGACGATCCCTTCGACGGTTTGGAAGTCTTGGATTCGGGAATTTGCTTCGAGGCGAACGCTCTTCCAACAGCCTCCTCGTCCTTGGTCTGAAAAATGCACACATCATGTTTGCAGTCCCTGTCAGATGCTCTCACCTGGAAACAAGTCTTCACTTCCAAATTTTCCGATTTGAACGTGGCACATCCAGTCGGATCGAGTTCCTCTGGAAGAGGGTCCTCTCCGGTGAACGAGGCACATCCGAACGTTTTATAAGACGACATTATTCCGAGTTTCGATTTGATCGTGGCCTAGAAAAACGGCGGTTTCGGAAAATCGAGGTCATGAAACTGTATATAAGAATCCAACACAAGAAGAACAGCATAGTCAAAAGTTCTACAAAAGTTCCGGAAACCAACGCGACTTACAGTAAAACAGTACTCTCCACTGCATGTGATATTCTTCGATTGCGTTGTAGTGCCCATGGTGGTCACTTCCACATACGCCCTGCACTTCTCGTTTTCCGGAACGGTAATCGTTGCCTTCTCGCTGTTACAGTAGTCAGTTCCACAGATGCACGACTCGACGGCGAGCAAAGATTGAGCGTCCTGGAAAAATGACGGGGTACAGAAGACGCGGACTGAGAATTGATGCGTTTTGATTCAAAAATGAAGAAAAACGGTTGAAAATGAAGCTAGTTACAAGTGGTTCAGTTTTTGTAGAGGCTTAGCGAGATTTGTAGTTTGTAGCCCCTAAGCCTCTACAAAACGCACAATCGATTTTGTAGAGGCTTAGCGATTACAAACTACAAAATCTCCTAAGCCTCTACAAAAACTTGAACCACTCTAATTTTATCAGTTTTCACCCGATTTCATTGATTTTCAGCTCTTTTTTTCTGGTTTTCAAAATGTCTCTCACCTTGGCAACATTATGATGCATTGCTCCAGTGATTGGCGGTGCCATGCACGATCCAATAGCACGTCTTTCGATGAGCGGAACCGAAGCGTTGGTACATCCCTGCTCGACTTGTTTGGTCTTGTGATTCTTGACATAGGTGCAGAGTTCTCCAATACACGTCTTGTCCTTCTTACAATGCGCTCCGTTGCACACACATTGGACCTGAAGGGAAATGCACGCGCTCTAATGATAACTTTCAATTGGCACTTACCAACTCTACATCTTCTCTCTCAATTTTTCGAAGAGACTTTCTCGAATTGCACAAATCCTTTCCATTGCAGAAGCACGTGAATGGTTCGTCGGAGCCCTCGGCAAACTCACAGTGACTTCGAACGTCTCCGGATAGCATTTTTCCGCTAGCACATCCCTAGAATTATTGCTGGTTGACAGAGTTGAGCGGAAGAGATTTACGGAAGACGATTTATCTTCAGAATGAAACACGCTACAGAAAAAGTGTCAACAGACAAAATGTAGATCTCAATGAGAGCTCTCGACTGGTATAAAAACCATTTCAGAATCTTGTTGGAAAACTGAGATATAGGCTTTATTCCGTCTTGGTCTAGACGGAAAACGGAAGAAACGCCATATCTCATTTCCCCATTGATATTTTTTGTCGACTTTTATACCAATCGATAGCTCTCATTGAGCTCTACATTTTATCTGTTGACACTTTTCCTGTAACATCTTTCATTCCGAAGATAAAGCGTCTTCCGTGAATTTCCGGAAATCTCTTCCGCTCAACACTGGTGGTTAATGACTATTACTGGGTCAAAATTTCCCAAATTTTCTAAAGTTCATCATCCACTTACCTTGACCACTTCGGGCTCTCCCCACCGAGCGGATCCCCACCGCGGCGCGTACTGCGACACCATGCAGTACTCTCCCTCGCAGAAGCTACCCATACAATCCATTCCGACGCAGTCAAAGCATCGCACCGCTTCGCAGATGGACGTCTGGAAAGATGGAAGAGGATGACGTTGGTAAGTGTGCCCTAAAGTTAATGTTACCTGAGCGATGATGAGCAGCAAGATGGTCAGGTTTAATCGCCACTTTGTCTTCGGCATTGCTTTTTTTTGGTGGTTCTGAAAAGACAATCTGATGACTTGAAGGTATCATAATATCTAGTAGCATAGATACTGGTAATCAAAGAAAAAAGATCAACAAAAAGCAGATGACACTTTTGAAGATTTTCCGGAAAAATGATTTTGGTGAAATATAAGACAGGAAAAACATTTGGTGAGAGAGATACGACTTCCTAATGTGCTTATGATGATATTATGGATCAGGTCCAAAAGTTCAACACATGAGACCAAATCTAGAAGTCAAAATCAATCTAGAGTCAGTCTGATAGAAGTCAAACTAGAAGTCAAGGATGGATGATGTCTTTTTTTGAAAAAAATAATATGACAGTTTCGAATCATTGAAGCCTCAAACGGTGACTACAATACTGATCAAAGTTTTCACTAGCCTGGAAGCCAGTTTTGGAGAGCCTTCGAGAATTTTCTCCAAATTTTTACGTATCTATCCTTTTTGTTGAGTTTTACTGCAAAACGGCCAATTTGAGCAGTTGAAAAAGTATGTTCCAATCACATGATTTCTATAAAACTTGGTGAATGTATCAAGCAACTCTAGATCTTCCTTTTTGTAGTTGGCAACTTTTTACGAAATTTGCTGTAAAGTGAGTTACGTTGCGTTTAAGATCATTGATCTGAAAAAGTTGAAAGTTTGCACCAAGTTTTGATGTCGCGACATAACTCGCTTCACAACAGTCTTCGTAAAAAATTGTTAACTACAACATTGAAGATCTAGAGTTCCATGATACGTTCACCAAGTTTTGTAGAAATCGAGTTTTTGGAACATACTTTTTCAACTGCTCAAAGTTGGCCATCTTGCACTGAAAATCACCAATTGGGATAGAATTTCGGTCAGTACTGTAGCACATTCGAAAGCCCTGATTCTGTTCTACGCATGTATAAGTTTGGAGAAAGTTCTCATAGAGGTACTGTCAAAACGGACAGATAGTGGTAATTGGACGGAAATTTTCCGGGTAGATAACACAAGGGAGCTGAATCTTTGTTGTTGATCACTTTTTTGGACGTATTGTATCTGATTAATGTTTGGGAAAACGGAAATTAACAATGGCTTTCGCCGGATTCCGATGATCATCTGTAGATTCATGAGAAAGTGATAGTGTGACGGTGAACAACTAGTCGTCTAGAACAAGGCTTCCGCTCAATATCTGTTTTGTGTTCTTTGAATTTTTCTGGTTAAATTAATTAGATGGAACAGCTTTTTGAGACTCCAAATCATGGTTCAAATTTAGGACATTTAAATTTCGAAGAGAAAAGTTACAGCGAAAACTCGCTGACCAGTGGGGATTAGATGATAAAGCGACTAACAAGGAGTGATAAATTGTTTAATTATTGAAATCCCAATGGAAAAGGACTTAGTCAGAATATAACTAGATCAAAACAAAATTAGGTAAAATCTCCAGGGGGGACAACAAGAATGATGACATCCTCCGCCAAAAAGTGTTCAGATTTCATGCCCAGATTCTGTTGTTGTCCCCTAGGACTAGACAAAGACCTACAATCTGGGCATCTCTCTATCTCTAATTACTTCTAATCCCCCCGTACACACTTTGAGAAGAGAAAAAGATGCAGCAGAAAAGGTGACGTAGTTTCACACACCTCCTGTGTGCATCTCCAAAGTCATAAAAAATGGGTCATAGAAGGCGAGAGAGCGAGTTGTACATATAACGGCTCCGGAGCTCCTCTCCTCCTCCTCCGGGGGGCAAAAAGCAAGGCGCGGCGGGAAGCAGAGAAGTAGAAGACGTCGGGGAGGAGAAGACGTTGGGTGGGGGAAAGAGGTCTCCCCACCATCGATTCTGTTTTCTGTGAGGAGCGACGAGGGAGTAGCGGAGAAGAGGATTGGAGCAAAAAAAGTGTATGTGGAGAAGCAGAGTGTATACATACATGGCTAGAAGAAGAAGCAGCAAAAAAGGGGGGAGTAGAAGGCGTGGGGAAAACGGAGAGAAGGAGTGCACTTTTCTCCTCCTCTTCTTCTTCTTCTTCCTCCGCAACGCCGATTATGGAAAAACGAGAAAATGGGGTTGTCCGCCGTGTGTGTGTGTGCTCTTTTCTTTCGCAGCCTTCACGGACTCCCTCCCCGTAAAAGTAGGGGAGGGGAAGACTATAGGGTTTCATCATCATCATCATCACAACCACCGTCAGTTTTCCCCTCTCTCTCTGCTCCCGCCTTTTATGCTTTTCGGGGGGATTTTTGTGGTGGCGAGCACAACGGGGATGGGGAACAGAAGTTGAGAGCGAAAGGGACATGATTGATGGTGAGTTTCGGAAGGGAACTCAAAGTTTTAAGAAAGGACTTTGAACATTCATAACTGAAAAAAAAAACGATAAAGGAGAAGGCTACACTCATTTTGACACAAAAACACAAGAAATTGACTCAAAACGAAAGAAGTTAGAAGCTCGCGAAGTTTTGTAGAGGCTTAGGAAATTTCGTAGTTTGTAGTCTAAGCCTCTACAAAACGTTCTCTGTGTTGCGACAGCGGGAGGTTTTGTAGAGGCTTAGCGACTACAAACTACAAGATTCGCTAAGCCTCTACAAAACCAAAACGCTTATAACTCGGCTCATTTTGAATAAATTTTCTTGATTTTTAGCTCAAACTCTTTGTAATTTTGTTGTTGATTTTCCTGGACATTTTTCGGGTAATTTCGTAGTATTCGACCCAGCGTTTTCATGAGAATAAGTCGAAACACAACTTTTCGAAAATCGGAGGTTTCAAGAAATAGACCGAGAAAAAAATGAGAAGTTATGATAATGAAGAGTGCGAAGGAAGAGAAGATGATGTCAGAATTCAGGAAATGCTAATACTCCCAGAATGTTTGAACTTTTGTAGAGGCTTAGTGTGGTTTGTAGTTTGTAGCCTTTAAGCCTCTACAAAAAAGGTGCGCGTTTGAAGTGGGCGTTTCAATTTTGTAGAGGCTTTGAGACTACAAACTACAAAAATTCCTAAACCTCTCCAAACCCAACAAAACTTATATCTTGACTCATCTCAAACCGATTTTCTTCATAGTTTTCAGCTCAAACTTGTTCACAAGAAAAAAATCAATGGAATTTCTCGCTGATGTCAATCTCAAACATACATCTTCCAAACACCCTGAAATCCTACAAACTCGATTTCTCACATGTTTTTTTCTTTTCCATTAGATTATCACATTTTCCAGATTAGACAGGTGTTTCTATCCGGAGAAAATTGAATTGGGTTCTGGGAAAAAGTTTGTGGTTTTCTTCAACTGTTGAATTTTGGGAATCGAGAGAGTTTCTGAATTTCTGAAAATTCGAGATTCAAGGACTCAGATTCTCGAAATCTTCAAAGATTCGCGATATCCAAAAAAAAATCCCGAAACCACAAGATTCTCCAATATCCAAAATTTGGATGCTCTTCTGAAGTGGGTCATTTGTCAAAATTGTGCTCGATTCTTCTTCTTGTTTTCCAATTTATTGTCCTTCTTGTTCAAACACCAAAATGTCATCTTAGAATTGGAATTCAGGAATCAGAAGTGAAAAAAATATATAAAATAGAAAATAAAACATCTAAAATTAAAGGTCTCAATGAGTTTGAGCTGTTCTAAACTACATACAGTGCTGGTCATAATTCGATCCCTTTTGGTGATTTTCAGTGAGAAATGGGTCATCTTTAAGCAGTTGAAAAAGTATGATATTATCACTCGCTTCCTAGGAAATTTGGTGAATGTATCAAGCAACTCTAGATTTTTGTTTTTGTAGTTGACAACATTTTATGAAAACTGCTGTGAAGTGAGTTACGTCGCGTATCAAAACTTGGTGCAAACTTTCCACTTTTTCGGACCAATGGTCTTAAACGCGACATAACTGACTTGATTCTGAATTTCGTAGAAAGTTGTCAACTTCAAAAATAAAGATCTAGAGTTGTTTGATACATTCACCAAGTTTCATAGAAATCGAGTGATTGAAACATACTTTCTCAACTGCTCAAAGTTGACCATTTTGCACTGAAAATCACCAAAAGGGATAGAATTATGGCCAGCACTGTATTTATGTGAAATTTTGGAAAAATGTCTCAAAGGCTCTCCAAAATTGGATCTGAACTTTAACAGTATCTATTAAGCTTCCCGAAAGAAGAAAAAAAAAGAAAAGGAGCATCAAAAATCGTGAGCCGGAATAGGAAAGGATAACAAAATTAGGCTCAATTTGGAGCAGATTTAAGCTGGTTTGCACGGAGAAAAAGGGGAAACTTTTTGGACCTAGGAAAATCCAATCGAAAAGCGACATTTAGCTGTTGTCCCCTCCTGCTCCATGTGAGCAATTATGCACAGACGCATTTTCTTTTTTCGTCGCGGATCTAGAATTTTCAATTTTGGATACTAGACGAGATTCAGACGTTCAGAATTCAGACATTCAATTACAGGGATCAATTTTGGAAAGGACGTTCACTATATGGAAATTCGAATGCGAAGACTACAAACTACAAACTTCAAGATGGTCAATTTGCTCCTTGACACATCTCGAATAGGTTACTCGTACACTCTCTCACTGTTTTTTTTGTCATAGCTATGCTTTTTTATGTTTGTTTTCCATTATTTTTCCCCTTCATCCTCCTTCTACTCTCAATATGCCTTTTTTGTTTATCCATCATGTAGTCTCTCTTTTTTTTTCCTTTCAGAATAAAAAATCGACACAGGAAAAGAGTTGAGAAGACAGAAAGACATCTAGGTTGTTGAGTATGTGTGTAGGCTTCTGAAAAATGATTGTAAGAAAACAAGAAGGAGAAGAAGAAGACGATTATATTTCAGCTTGATGACGAACTCAATGGGGACAGGGGTCTTGGAAACTTACGGAATCTGAAAATCGGGTAATTATGGAATCTAAGAAACTGGAAATTTTGGAATCTGGAATCCCGAAAACTTTGAAATCTAAAAATCTGGAAACGTCGGAATCACAAATGGAAACGTCGGAATCACAAAATCTGGGACATTTGGAATCTGAAAATCTAGAATTTTTGGAACCTGAGAATCTGGAAACTTCGGAACCTTAAAATTTTGGAAATTCGGAAACTGAGAATCTGGGATTTACGAATTCTAAAAATCTGTAAGTTTCGGAATCTGAGAATCTCAAAACTTTCCGAATCTCAGAATCTCGAAATTTTTGGAACCTCGAGATTCCTCCGAACTTGAAACACCCAAATTCTATTATATTCTCAGAAATTCAGAATTCTCTACAGAATTCAAAATTCTTCAAGACCTGCGAAACTCTACAGCATCATAGAGTTTTTCTTTCAGAATCCCAATTCAGAATCCTTTTCTCTTTTTCTTCTCCTACAAAGTCCACAGGAATCCAAAATTAAAACAAAAACTTTATTCGAAAAAAAAGGGAAAGTTCACTCCTCTTTCGACACGACATCGATGGAAGCTTGAAACTCTTCGAATTTCCTGAAAAAAATTTCACACTTTCTTTTTTTTAAATTTCAGTTTGCACTCACTTTCTCACTTCCAGCCTCAACTCATCATCCACATCATGGTATCCACTAGAAAAAATCAGAAATTTTGTTCCTCAAAAATGTTCCGAATTTCTCACCGATATCTTCCCGTCGAGTACGAGAATAACTGAATCGACAGGAACACTCCGATGGTGTACAAGACAACGGGAATGATTTGAAAAAGATTGAGCAATTCTTGAAGCGTCGGCTCCTCTGCTGATGTGAACTCGCGGATGGAGATTCTGAAGACGTTTTGTAGTTTGTAGTTTGTAATTTGTAGTCTGTAGTCTCACATGAATCTAGCAATAGTGACGCCGAGAATAAGTGTCACTCTACACCCAAAGAATATAATCGCTGGAGGATGATCCTGGAAAAAAAATCTGAAAATTTTTCTCGAAAAAAAAAGTTTACACAAATGGCGGAAAATCCAGAGGTGAATGTAATGAGGGAGATTCCTTGAAAGATGGCCCAAATTTGATCGGGAAAATCTCGATACTGAAAAAAATTTGAAAATCGAAAAATTCTAAAAAAATATTTTTTTTTCAGATTTTCCGATTTTTTCCTCTTGAAAACTCACAAATATCACGAACAATTCGAAGAACAAGAATCCAAGTGTCAAACTCAAGTCAAGAATCTGAAGTTTATTCTTTCTTTTAATTTCAAAATTTTAATGAATTCTTCACCATGAAAATGGAAAACGCAATCACAACATGAGAGCAACACAATACTGTGTAGTAGATGCTGCTCGGCGAGCCCAACTCCATCAGATAGCGCATTTTGTAATTTTTATTGAGACTAGAAATGAGAAAAGTTTGATCACAGACAGCAGAACTGAGAACCTTCGAGATTCTTACACGTGAAGAAATGAAATTACATGAATTCGGGCGAGAAAAAACAGGGGAAACAAAGATACCTAAAAATACGGCTAAAAATGCCAAAGTGCGCAGTCATCAAGACTTTTTCGCACCATAATTATTATCAGTCAAAATTTGCCGAGTCAAATTGTTGATGTGTCTGAAGCGATCGGGTCCCAGGTGGATTCCTCCGTACCATCGGGTGACAACCACCTGAAAAATGAAAAACGATTCGTAAAAAACTGAAAATTTTGAGCTACAAATGAACGAAATCCCTTGAAAGCTAGCGAGGATATGAGCTTTTGCAGAGGCTTAGCCAATCTTGTAGTTTGTAGGGTAAGCCTCTACAAATTGGTGTCGCAACTTTGTAGAGGCTTAGGCTACAAACTGCAAACATTCCTAAGCCTCTACAAAATGCAACACAGCGAACGTTTGTAGAGGCTAAGAGAATCTAGTAGTTTGTAGTTGCTAAGCCGCTACAAAAATTCCCTTGCACGCGCGCATTTCGCTGCCGAGGTGATTTTATGGAGGCTTAGGCTACAAACTACAAGGTTTTCTAAGCCTCCCCAAAAATAAAACCACCCTCTAACTCGGCTCGTTTTCAATCGTTTTTCTTGGTTTCAGGCTCAAAATGCTTCTCATTTTTCGGAAAAGAAATCCCACCATCACATTGTCCGCCTTCATTCGATCCATCAACTCCAACATTTTCGAACTGGCTCCGTGCTCTCCATCATCTTCACAGTCGTGATGATGAATGGGTTTTCCGTTCATCTCCGTCATAAACCGATAAGCTAATATGTTGTGAGTGGCACGCGCGATTTTTGTGTTGGATTTGAGGATAGTCATAACACGATCGACCTGAAAAAAAATTTCTAAAAAATTTGAGCTGAAAATTAAGAAAAACGGCAGAAAGTTAACTCAATTACAGGCGTTTTCGATTTTGTAGAGGCTTAGCAAATCTTGTAGTTTGTAGTCTTCCCTAATACCTCTTTTTTACTCTTCACAACTGCCAGGTGTGCTTGAAAAGCACTCTTCCTATCTGTAAAGACGTCTCCATGTTTTATATCCATATCATCCTCCTCTTCCACTGAACATGTCACCTCTTCTGACAAATCGTCAGACTCAGAAACATCTGGTTCTGGAGGGGGAAGATCCTGAAAAAAATTCAACTCCATTTTGATTTTTTTTTGGAGTTGAAAGCTCACTCGTATAAAATCCTGGATCAGAGATATCCAGTTAAAAATCACTGGAAATCCCATATTCTCTATGTAGATTTCATTCAGACTATTGTGAAGCTGTTCCTTCTGCTCACGATTCAGGTACGGTCCACTTAATATGAACGTTGGAGGAGATCTGAAACGGACAAAAATATAATATTTATGCTTCAAAAATACTCACATCGATGGATAGTCATCTGGAAGTGTAATCGTTACACTAATATCCCTTTCAAATCGAAAAGTGAGCTGCCTTTCAGTGGCATCTTCCAATAAATCCGGGAATATCGCCGATAGCGATTCGATTTCTGCTATCCTCTGCTCCGAATCACTCATTTATTCGTTGATTTTCAATTTTCTAGTGAGAATCTGAACATTTATTGTTTATTCGAGTCGGTTTGCTAGTAAATCGACAAATTGGTTGAGAAAATTGTCAAAAAACGAGAAATACGCCAAGAAGGCGCGATTCTCGTGCTTGGCGCATAACTCGTTTTTCAGCAATTTTCAGTCATTTTTTAATCCAGTTTCAGCCATTTTCAGTCCAAAAATCTTGAAAATGAGTAATCGAGTGAAAAATTGTCACATTTTAACCCTTCGAACACCTTAATTGCTCTATAGAGCTCTATTCTCAGTCTTTCCAGATTTCAAAACCCCGTAAATCCCTCGAAATCCAATTCAGCTCAATTTTCAGCCCTTATGAACAATTTATCGTTGCCTGGGGCGAACAAAAACGGGTTATTCGCCAAGCCAACAATCGGACGGAGTGAATATGGGCGTGTCAAAGTTGCGTTGGCGCCCGGAAAAGGGTTCATGGACTGGTTGAGGCTGACGGCTAATAAAGTGAGGGTTTGGGTTGGAAAAAAATTGAAATCACGAATTAAAAAGCCGAGGCTACAGACTACGAATTCTCTAAGCCTCTACAAATCTCCTCAGATCTCTTTTGATGATGTAGAGGCTAAGAGACTACAAACTACAAAATTTCCTAAACTGTATTAGTACCAAAGTGTTACCCTCTGATCCGAACGACTATGGGGGCAAAAAGTCGTCCACCTAGATGTAAGAACTTCTGTAGGGGGAATTTTTGAAGAAATTTTTTTTTCTCGAGTTATGGCAAATTTTCAAAATTGCGAAAAAAAAAGTTTAAAATGACCGTATTTTGGTCATTTTTTGAGTTTTCAAAAAAAGTAAAGTGGTGAATGAAAGAACTTTTTTTGATCTTATTTTTTGTCATTAACATGTTCTCGACAGCATACCTCTAAATGTATGAAATTTTGAGTCAAACACGAATTCGAAAAAAACCGCTTGTTTAATTTTTCTAAAATTAGTTTCAAAAGATTCCCCATAACAAATAAGAAGTAGTGACGTAACGTTTATAGTGCCTTCCAAGACGTTTTCGAAAGATAAATTTTGATTTATTGGTAAAATTAGTGTTTTTTCAACTTTTTTCAGTTTTGTACGGGTAACATTTTCTCAATTCGAGGTTTTTGGATAGTTGGTTGATCTTCCGCAGTGCTTGTGAACTAGTTCTCTCACATTCTTCCATTTGTTACAGTTGAATTTATGTTTCTCACACCCTCCACTCGTCTTCCAAAAATCAACCATAACCTAAAAAACCGAAAAAATTTTGTTTCTCAGAGTCTTAAATCTAGTATAATATTGTTGTTCTCAATCTGTTTTGATGATTCGTGTGCAAAATACATCGAAAAACATCAAAATTCCGCAGAAAATAAGATTAATAATGGAGTATATGCACTTCGTCGGTTCAGGTATTCTCCTTTCACTTTTTTCCCGAAATTTTGGTATTTTTCGAAGTATTTCGCATACAAAGCATTGAAACAGATTGAGAGCAACAATATTATACTAGATTTAAGACTCTGAGAAACAAAAATTTTTTCGGTTTTTTAGGTTATAGTCGTTCGGATCAGAGGGTAACACTTTGGTACTAATACAGTTAAGCCTCTACAAAACCCATCGTCACTTTTTCAAGGTGAAACTCTTAGTTGTCGTCTCAAATTTTGTCATCTGTATTTCGCTTGAATTTTATCAAAATTCCGATCTCTGAAATTGATATTGCTCGATTCCACCAAGAGCACTGAAATTAGCCAATTCAATTAGTGTCTGGCTCTCAAAATAACATCAATTTCCTCCTCCATTTCCTGCGCCACCGCTTCTAGCTCTCTGCGTCTCTCTCTCCCATTTTTTGTGCTTCTGAATTTCTTCCCCCCATCTCCCCAGGCGCGGAAGCGAAAAGAGCACTCGAAATTCTACTCTGTCACTTTTTCCTTTCTAGATACCAGCATGTGCTTGAAGTTCTTTAGAAAAGTAGGTGGAGAGTCAAAATTTTGAAATGAAAATAAATCTAATTTCCGAATTTTCAGCATTTAGCAAAACGAGTCGCCGGAGGAGTGGATCACATCGAATTGATGAAGCACAGCACACGAGACGACTGTTGGGTGCATCTGTTTGGAATGGTGAGAAACAGCATCTTATCGAATTTCAGCCAACTATTCAAATTTCCAGGTCTACGACGTCACAAAGTACCTAGATTTCCACCCGGGAGGCATTCCAGAGCTGCTTCGTGGTGCTGGCCGAGATGCCACGCCCCTTTTCAATCAGTATCACGCTTGGGTCAATTATGAGAGCTTTCTGAAAGCGTGCGTCGTTGGCCCGTTTATTGGAGATTTGTCGAAATGTGAGGATTGAAATTTGAGACAAAAATAAAACGAAATGTTGAAAACTGACCGAGTTAGAGGTTTGTAGAGGCTTAGAATGTTTTGTAGTTTGTAGTCGCTAAGACTCTTCAAATTTCTGCAGGCGAAATTCGTTTTGTAGAGGCTTAGCGACTACAAACTACGAAGCTCGATAAGCCTCTACAAACTTCGCAGCAAGGCGACAGGTAGGTTTTGTAGAGGCTTAGCGACTACAAACTACAAAGCTCGCTAAGCCTCTACAAACTTCGCAGCAAGACGGCAGGTGCGTCTTGTAGAGGCTTAGCGACTACAAACTACGCAATTTTCTAAGCCTACAAAACGCAAATTTCGTCGGTTTTCATCTATTTTTTCCGTTCTTTTTTTTATACCATTGAAAAAACCTTCCCAATTTCCAGTGCTTCCACCCCTGCCTCCCACCACATCAGATGACACGAACAAGCTGGGCGTGCCCTCTTCAGCCAGCTCTCTGTTCAGCACGGATCCATCAGAATCCGGATTCGGAAGCCGTGTCGAACCCCTCCCCGAAGACCAGGGAATCTCAATAGAGCACGATGATTGGACGGCGCTCACCGAGCTGAATGTAGTCGTTAGCCTGTCTCCAGTCTCCGTGAAGACGTCGATCAACACACGAGGAGAGGAAGCGTCAGAGGAGCACGCTCGTCTTCGAATCCTAGTTCATCACTTCTGGAAACCGGCGATGGAGTTTGAGTTCGAGCCAACGCCAGTGCTGAACTGTCAAAACTATGAGCTGAAAATTGAGAAAAATCGAGTGGAAATCAGATTCCCAGAGGTTTCAAGCACGAAGGAGATTCTGAATAGAGAGAAGTGCAAAATCAATCGCCGACCTGGCGTGTCGTATCATTCCCCAGAAGTCGTCGACGTCTTCAGGCTGAATCACGACACTTTGGTGTTCAGTTTGGAGTTCCCGGAGCACACACAATATAGGATACCATTGGGACATCATGTTTCAGTCAAAGTGAGGAAAGGAAGTGAGTTTTACCTTTTACCCTGCCCTGGGAGGCGGACAGGGTCCCAAAAATTGTTCACCGGGTCTTAAAGAAGGCCCTGCGTTGTGTAATGCAACGAGTGCGAGCCCTCTCTTTTGGAGCATTCATTTGTGGCATGTACGGACACCTGCCGGGTTCCGCGGCTCTCTATGCTTTGCATGCAAAGGGGGCGGAGTCTGAGTAAGCAAAAGGCGTGAAGAGGGAGCAGACAGTGTGTGGAGGGTTGGTGAAGGGGAAAAAGAGGAAAACTGAGAGGTTTTCAACTGAAAATTATTGGCCGGATTCCAGACGCCGTCCTCTACCGCCCATACACTCCCATCTCAAATCCGAACCCGCGAAGAATCGATCTGATGATCAAGATTTATCCGGACGGAATTTGCACACCGTCTTTGGAGAAACTGAAAATCGGAGATTCGCTCGAAATTAGCGACCCCATTGGGGAGAAAGATTTCACCGGATGGACCGAAAACTCGAGTCAACTGATTCTCCTGGCAGCTGGTAGTGGCCTGACTCCGATGGTTGACATTTTGGAGCGGAGGATCCGGAAGTCTCCAAAGTCTCAAGTCTACATGATCATGTTCAACAAGACTGAGGAGGATATTCAAACGAATTCTGAAGACGATGTTGGTCAGAAATGGAAGCTCGGCGAGTTCTGGAAGCGATATGAAGGCAGTGAGAATATTGTGGTATAATCCAGAAACGAGTTTTTTCAAAGGCTAACTGAGAATTTGCAGCTGAAAAATGTGTTATCTGCTCCAAAACTCGACGATTCTGATGCTCAACTTCATGGACGCATTTCGGCGGATCTTCTGAACTCCATCATTCCCACGTCTTCGGAAGCGAGAAGAGCATTCATTTGTGGACCCGACGGATTCATTGTGGCGGCGAAAAAGTACGGGGAGATCGCAAGAGAAATGCGCGAAAATTTATGAAATTTGTAGAGGCTTAGAATGTTTTATAGTTTATAGTCTGTAAGCCTCTACAAAACGGGTCCTTACTCCAGGCGACGCCAGTTTTGCAGAGGCTTAGCGAGCGTTGTAGTTTGTAGCTTAAGCCTCTACACAGTTACAGGCGATGCAAGCTTTGTAGAGGCTTAGAGACTATAAACTACAAAACATTCTAAGCCTCTACAAAATCAAAAACTCTCGTTACTCATATCGCTTTCGACTTTTCCGATTTTTGGCTCAAGATGTGTGATTTTTCAGCGCCCTCGACGCTCTCAACATCTCCACGGATCATGTGCACATTTTCCAAGGATAATCACTTTTTATTATTGAATGATTGATTTCGGTAGAGATATATGTCATTGTATATTATTTTGTTCAGTCTTGTGTTCATACATATCATTTCATGTGAAGTCAATAAACGACTATTTAGGAGAGAAAGAGGGGAAATAATTAGCCAAATTTCGAGGCTCTACAAAAAAAGAGGGGCGGGGTGTAGAATGATTAGTGTAGTTATATTTGGTGGTATTGTGGATAGCAAGAAATGCAAATTTGTTTTTTGATGGACAAAGAATAATGAGAAAACCGCTTGAGTGTGCAATGAAGAAATTTCAATTCGGGTAATAGAGGGAGAATATGATGGAAGAGAAATATTTGTAAAAAAAAATGGAAGAGTTTTCCAGAAAAAAAGAGCTTCTAGTTGGTTTCTATTCGCGGCGAACTTCCACTGCCACGTCGCCAATTCTTGAATTTGGCGAATAGGCTGGTTGGTGAGAGCACGGAGCACTTTCCTGAAAATTAAGCATAGAAACTGAAATTTTGGTTTTGAAGCTCTGAAATTCAGAATCAGAAGACGTCGGGCTTCAAAATGAATATAATCATGACCAGTGTTTGATTTACGACGAAGTTCGAAAATTTTCGAAAAGTTTCGAAATTTTTTTCCGAAAAAGAAACACTGATCACGCCTACATTCCGAACAGTCTCAAAAATTGAAACCTATATGGCCGAGTTTCTGGCTTCTAGGCCATCTGAATTCGAAATTTCCGCATCACTCACCTCCTTCCAAATCATTCAACGGCGCCTTCTTCTTTCTCTGCGAATATCTTCTGATGGCACTGTGGAAGTCGTCGATCGGGTGATGACGTGGCGATGGCTTCTGGAGGACGACTTCTGGAGCGAACGCCTCCTGAATCTCGGCGACCAGTCCCACGAGAAGGTCATCGACGTCGTGATCCAGGGCCACGGAAATCTCAAAGTGCTCGAATCCCATAGCGGCTTTCGCGGCGCGCACTTCTGAAAGAGTACCGGAAATTAGGGTTAGAAAAAGGGCGGAGCTTTGGGGAAATCAAAAAAACTAACCTTGTTTGGTGACAGTACGCTTTCTCTCGAGATCAATTTTGTTTCCGGCCACCAGTGTTGGCAGATTTCGGCATCTTGGCTGTTCTCGGATCATCTGAAAGAGTGTGTAGTTTGTAGTCTTCGTTTGTGAGCAAAAATTGAGAAAAAACGAACGAAAACGGCTCGAAACGAAGCCAATTGAGATTTGTAGAGGCTTAGCAGATTTTGTAGTTTGTAGCCCTTAAGCCTCTACAAAACACGCGGCCGAGGCAGCTTGCCGGTTTTGTAGAGGCTTAGCGACTACAAACTACAAAACCTCCTAAGCCTCTACAAAACTAGAAAAGCTCATAACTTGGCTAGTTTTCAACCGATTTCGTTCATTTTTGGCTCAAACTGTGTGATTTTCGAGACGTTTTACATTTGCAACGTATATGTGCTCACCTCCAATGCGATTTGCGCCTGCTTCCAGCTGGACTTTGAGTCGATACTGTAGACAACCAAAAACGCGTGCACCTCATTCGTCAACCAAAGCGGATCCGACATATCGGACTCGAAGAACACCAAATCGCACTCGACACCTCCGATGCAAATGGATACCGTATTCTCGTAATCCTCTGAAAACATTTTTGGATGAAAAAAGTTTTTGAGTTTTGAAAAACTCACGAATCTCATCGGCGAACGCGTTCTTGTACTCAGAAGTGATCAGTTGAGAGATTAACGAAGATTTCCCGGTACCCGTATCTCCAACAACGTAGATCTGCGAAAAAAATGGGTTAGATTTTCCAAAAAAAGCAGATTACCCTCACCTTATAAGTCTTGTGACTGGTGGATGCGTTTGTAATATCATTCACTGTCATTTTTGCCAACTCATCTGACATTGGCGGCTCACTAGCCTCACTTTCACTTCTGGAGCCTCGTGCTGAATCTGTGGACACCGAAACTGGGAACGGAGACGGGGATTTGTCGGATTTATAGGTTGGTGTACGTTTGCGGCGGAACGAATCGCCACGCGACACCACCGCTCCTTTTTCGTCGATTTTGAACTGACGGACTCTGCAAAAATTCTAAATTCTTGGAGTTCCAGACACACCTAGCTTTGAGAATTTCAAAAAACTAAAAATGAACAAAATCCGTTTAATACTAGCCGAGTTATGAGCGTTTTTAGATTTGTAGAGGCTTAGGAGATTTTGTAGTTTGTAGTCGCTAAGCATCTACGAACATCACAGCCAGGCGGCAGGTAGGGTTTTGTAGAGGCTTAGGGGCTACAAACTACACGTTTTCTTAAGCCTCTACAAACACCGCAGTCAGGCGGCCGATAGGTTTTGTAGATTCTTAGCGACTACAAACTACAAAATCTCCTAAGCCTCTACAAATGTCATTCCGCCTATTTTCAATGCGTTTTTGATAGTTTTTTTTTTCGCAATTCTCTCAAAAGGTCTCACCTGGTGTAGTCCTCCGAGTCGGGCAATTTCAAGAATCGCTCCTCGAGTCCACTATTCTTGGCCTCCGGCCACACATCCGTGCGAGGCTCCATGATTCGGGATCTGAAGAATCACAGTTGAGGGGGAGAAATCGAATGAAAAATGAGAGCATATGAGACATCTGGGGAAGAGGACTTCAGATCCGTATAATTCATATAAACATTCCGCCCACTTTGAGGAGAAATATTGGGATGAAAAAAAATTATTTGTGTCGTCACATGGTCAAGACAAAGTTCAGAGACCATTGACGTTTTGGAGCTATGGATCTTGTTAGGCCACGTTTGGGAAACTTAGGCCACGGATGGAAAGTTAGGCCACGGAAGGAAAGCTAGGCCACGGGGTGAAAACTCACTTCTGAAGACTGGGCCGCCGGGATACTGTAGGCGTGCTACGACGTCTCTCGTGTGGTCCCACATCGTCGATGGCCATTCGTCGAACCTTCAAAGTTTCTTATTATTTCTTTTGATGATTTCAATGGTTTTCTTTTATTTTTTTTGTTTTTGGGACAAACAGATTCACAGATATTGTCCTCTCTCCAAAATTCACCTCGACTTGCAGTAGCATTTCTGGACTGATGAGTTCCGTCATCCTTCTAGAAGAAGATCTCTTTTTTTTAAGTTTCAAAGATTTTCTAGATGATGTCAAAGAAAAGAAAATTTAAAATGGAAAATAAGAGAAAAAATGGGCGGAGCCTAGGTGGAGTGGGAAATATCAACATTAGGCCGAGGAAATTATAGGTTTTTGAAAAAAGAGTATTTGTCATTTTTGCTTCAAACTTTGATTTTTGGTAGCTATTTTTGGCAGAAAAAGAAAGTTTTTGGGCATCTGAAAAAATCTGGAGAACAGTGTGTTTTTCCAAAATTTTTTCCGAAAAAAAAAATTGTTTTGAACAAAAAATTCCGAAAAAAAACCAAAAATTTTTCGTTTCGTTAATTTTTTTGTGTCGTCGAAAATCACACATTGCTGGAAAAAGGTGAAAAAAATTTTCCAATAAAAAATTTCCAAAAAAAAAAGTTCGAGAAGAAAATTTTTTTCCCGTTTTTTATATTAGCAACTTTTGTCCAAAGAGTGTCTATACATACATTTTTATATGTAGGATCGGATCAGTTCGTGTCAAATGACGTCAAAAAGAAAAAAAAAAGTCGGGGCGGACAACAGCGAGAAAATAAATAATACTGTAGGCGGCGGCGAGACAGCCTTTTCGGCTATTATTTATTTGAGAAAACAATTAAAATCTCGGATTGACAAAAGACGTCAATCTAGAGACATGGATAGTAGTGGGACCTAAGTGGGCGAGACAGAGAAAAAAATTAAAAAAAAAAATTTTTTCGAAAATTTTCAGAATTTTTTTTTATCCATTGTCAGGAAACATTTTGGAGGATTCTGATGATTCTTAGAGTCTTTCCAAAGAGTTCTGAAGACTCTGAAGACTACAATCTACAAAAAAATCGAAAAATGAAAATCTAAAAAATCTGTTCCCGGACACAGGGCCGTCTAGTTGCCATTGCGCTTCTAACAAAATTTGCAAAAGAGACGAAAAAAAAAAGAGGAAGAAGAAGAAGACGTGGAGAAGACGTGTGCAGGCAGCACGTCTTCTGTTTTTGTCTTTTTCCTCTTCTCACTTTCAGACTTTTTCAACTGGAAATTCAATTTCCAGCAAAAAAACGGGGAAGGGGAGCACGAACGGAGAGCAACTCAAACGTGCTTGCTGGCTCATTTTTAGGAGGACCAGAACGATGAAAATGTCAAATTTTTCATGCAATGAATTGGACGGTTTTTGGAATCTTTGAATTCTGAGAATCTTGTCAGAATCTCAGCCGGCGATGTCTAGAGTCTAGACTTGGGCATTTTCTCGGAAGATTTCTCAGAATTCCAGAATCTTCTGCTTTTTGGAATCTGAAGATTCTAGGGTTCCTGAATTTTCAGTTCCTGTGGCCAAAAGCTTCAAATTTTTGAATTTTTAGAAATTTTAGGATGATGAAATATTGAAGGTTTGAAGATTTGCATGGTTCAGAATCCTCAGAATTCTCAAAATTTCAGAATCCTAGAATTCTCGGAATTCTCAGAGTCCCAAAATTTCAGAATCTTTAGAATTTCAAAATTCACAGAATCTCAAAATTTGAGAACCTCGGAATCTCAAAATCTTAGAATCTGAGAATCTCAGAACCTCAAAATTTCAGATTCCTTTGGCGTACTCAAAATCTCAGAACGTCAGAAACTCAAATTTTCAGAATCTCAGAATAGTCAGAATGTGGGATTTTCAGGATCCTTAGAAGTTCGGAATCCTTAGAATTTCAGAATTCTCAGAATCTCAGAATCCCAGATTTCTCGGAATTCTCAGAATCTCAGAGTACTCGAAATATTCAGAATTCTTAGAATCTCTAAATCTCAGGATCTCGGAAGCTTCCAGAATCTTCTGAATCTCAGAATCTCTCAGAATCTCAGAAATCTCAGATTTTGAGAAAAGTGATTTACCACTAGAAAAGTGTTAAATCGGTCCTCTGAACTTTTTCTGGAATTCCCCAAGATTCCGTCACCCAAAAAACTCTCTGTCTTATCATCTGACCACCAGAGCAGTACCTCCCATTCAGAAACCCATCTGACAAATGAGATGAGGAAATAGTGTGAGAAACAGAGAGAATCAGAGAAAAAGAAGAGGGGATAATAGGCGAACAACTGTTACTCGGGTTTTCCCCCTATTGTCTGTCTGAAAATCATGTCACAAGCCGAGAGAGAGATTAGTAGTATATACTTCATGGAAGAGGAAGATTCTGAGATTCTGAAGACATCAGAAATCTCTGGGAACTTGTTCATTGACTCCAGACGAGAATGAGATGATTGGTTGATATGAGAAAATCAAAAAACTGAAGAAAAAACTGAAGAAAAAAAACATGACAATATATCATTAGGAATGGGGAGGAGAAAATACCCCTCTGAACAAATTTTTAGAGAAAATTTTTGAGAATTTCTGGGAAATTTAGGTTCTCATCAGGATAGAGAGATTTCCGGGAACTGAACGGAGGGAAAAATCAGGAAATTGAAATTTCGAGATGATTTTCAGAATCTCATTATTTGTCAGAATTCAGAAGTGTCTTTTCCGAAAAATTTTGAAAACTTCTCGAATCTTTTGATCAGGGTTTAAGAGGGTTTTGACATTAAAAGAAAAGTCAGAATTTCACCAGAATACTAGAATCTGGAACTTTCGGAATCATCAAGAATCTTGAAATTTCAAAACTCAGATTCTCTCACTATCAGAATTCATCGAAAACTTCAGTAACCGTAAAACCCTCTTCAGGATTCTCCAGAATCCTCCAGAATTCTCCAGAATCATACAGAATCTCAAAGTCTCAAAATCTCAAAATCCTCAGAATCTCGAAATCTCAGAATCTCAGAATCCATCCAAAATTTCGGAAACTAAAATTCATAGGAAAAGCCTCAAACTACAAAATATCAAACATCCAAATCAGAAATCTAGACTCCGCCCCCTTTCCCCATTCACCTGAAAAACAATGAGGAAACTTCTATTCTCGAAAATTCCTAGTACGATTCTTAACAAGGCCAATCAGAAGACGTGACATTTAGAAGCCCAGGAACTTGACATTTACAGAAAATCCCAGATAATTACCCAAATTTTAAATGTGTAGTAGTGTTTTGGAGCTTCCACGAAAATAATAAGAAAGGAATCAAGAGGAAGTTTGTGATTAACGAGGGCAGAAAAATCTAGAAAAAGTGCAAATTTTTAAGAAGGTCAATTTGTAGAATTTGAGGTAGATTAGTTTTGGGTGTAAAAGGGTGTAAAATCTGTCCAAAATCTTGAAAACCCAGGGACCCAGAGTGAAAATATTATAGGTTCAGTCTGAAAGCCCACCCAAAATTTTTTGGATTTTTCAACGTGCCCTTTTCATGCACACAGAGCTAGAAAACGTCTGCCTGAAAGTCGAAAAAAAAAAAACTAAAATTTTATGAACCCAAAACGCTTCTTTTAGATTGCGAAAGATTGGAGTGTTGTTGCAGAAAGGCTCAAGAATTGGCAAATGGATAATACAGTGAGTGAGATGACAAAAAAATTATGAACTTTGGTGATTTTCAGTGCAAAATGGCTAAACTTTGAGCGCTTGAAAAAGTATGTTACAATCAATCGATTTCTATAAAACTTGGCGAATGTATCAAGCAACTTTAGATCTTTGTTTTTGTAGTTGACAACTTTTCACGAAGTTCACAATCAAGTATAGTTACGCGACCTCAAAACTTGGTACATTTCAGACGAATTTCGACCTTTTCTGGAAGTTGATCTTTAACGCGACATAACTGACTCGATTGTGAGTTTCGTAAAAAGTTGTCAACTACAAAAAAGAAGATCCAGAGTTTCTTGATACATTCACCAAGTTTTATAGAGATCGAGTGATTGAAACATACTTTTTCAATTGCTCAAAGTGGAGCCATTTCGCACTAAAAATCATCAGTCTTCTAACCATTTTGACCAGCACTTTGAATCAGTTATGGATTTAAAAATATGAAAGTTTTTGAAGTTGGTCTGTGAACCTGTCTTACGGATGTCCAAAATCATGAAAACACAGAAACTGAGTTAAAGTTTCAGATTTTTCCAAGCTCCCCCACTAATAATAACAAAACGTGCCTGTCCATGACTCTATCTATCCAAAAAACCCACGGAAATTTACAAGTTCGCTCCAAAAAAATGAGATAACATACCTCAACGGTAGGCTTCGGCCGATGCTTGAAACTCTGCGATCTAATGGGTACATTCCGCATATCGTTCACACACAAATATCCGTCTCCACTGAGCAGCTCACGATGCGAAGATTCGGTTCTGGAAAAATCGGAAATTTTGATAAAAAACGTTTGAAAGTTGAAGGCTAAACGTTCAAGGAAGAGAGGCTTATAGATATTTGTAGTCTTTGTATCCAGACCCCTAATAAAAGAGTCTCCATTAGAAAAAATGAACTTTCAGAAAATCCAAAAGAAAAAGTTTTAGGGACCTTTCCCCATCCCAAAAACCATGAAATATGATCCCGTCGGAAGAGGAGATTCATCAATTTGGCGCTTCCCCCCTCCTAAACTTTTCCCCCTTTTCTCCTTCCAAGCTCCGCCCACTTTTTGCTCTCTCCAAATTTATGACAGAGAAGGTACACCGGAAACAACAATCAGAAATGCTGGAAGAGGAGCGGAAAATAACAACAAGGAAAACAAGAGAAAAAAGTGAGTGTTGTTGTTTTCTTTCTTGCAGATAAAGTTAGTCTTCTTCTATTTTTACCTCCCCCCAGATTTTGATGAGAGAAAAAAATCAGTTGTCACGATGACTTTTGCTGCTGGAATTTTTATGTCTGTGATTTTTTTTTGAGTGATTACGAACGGAAACGAGTGGTGAGGAAAGAACTCGTGGATCAGAAATCTGGAGGATTCGGGATTCTGAACTTCAAGAGTTCCAGAATCCCGTTGGTTTGAAGAAGCTAAAGTGTTTAGCGTTCAGAAGCCAATGGGTTTTTGAAGATGAGAGATTTCAAAACAGAAGAAAAAAGCGAGAGACATTTTTCAGGAAAAAAAGTATTTTGCTAGAAAAAAAAATTGAAGATAGTGGTCAGCAGCTGGACCTTTTATCTTATCAGTTGCATCATGAGATCAAAGATTCTCGAATTTCAAAATCTGAAATTTTGAAACTTTTCGAAACTTTTGCATCATTAGAGAATCATAGATTTTGAATATACAAAGGATTCTGAAGATTTTGAGAATTCTGGAAGGGTCTGAGATTTCGAGACTTAGAATTTCAGATTTACAGATTTTAGATTCTCAGGTTTACAGAAATCTCCAAATCTCAGATTCTGAGGATTCTCAGATTCACAGATTCACAGAATCTCGGCCAAGGATACAACAATCAGAATCTTCAGAATCTTCAGAATCTCCGAATCCTTGGCATACTCAGAAACTCAAATTCACAGATTTTCAAAATCTTCAGACGTTCAGATTTTCAGAATCTCAGAATTTCAGAATCTTCAAAATCCTCAGAATCTTAAAATCTCAGATTCTGAGATTCTGAAATTCTGAGATTCCCAAAAATTCCAACCCTCAAAAAATGTCCAACAGATTCTGCAACTTCCTATACGGAAACAATAAATCCTTCCTTTTCCTCAACAAAAAGAAAAATCCAATAAATTTCCGGGAGGAAGAAAGAGAAGTGACGTCGTCCTTCAGAATCCTCTCCACAAAACTTTTTCGAAATTTTCCAAAAGAGAAGAAAAAGCCGGAGCTAATCCTGTGGGAAAGTGCAGAGAATAAGAGACTCAAGAATTTCTCGGAGACACGAAAAGAGAGGAAGAGGAAGCAGTTTGGATTCTGGAGAGTTTCGAGTTCTAGAATTCTAGAATTTTAGAATCCAAGACTCCGACTGGAAAAATGTGTCAGATAGAAAAGAAAAATCGAAAATCTGAAAGTTTGAGACTCTCAAAGTAGGTAATTTTCGGTCAAACTTGGAAACCTTGAGAATCTTGAAGTTTTGGAGAATTTTGCCTTGAAATTCTGAAGTTTTGAAAAGGACTTTTGAATTCTAGAATCCGAGAATCTGACTGAAAAAGTGAAGAGCGTCAAAGGAGCGTTAGGTAAAAACGAAAAAACATCGAAATCCGTTATTTGAGCTTCTCAAAATAGGCCATTTTCAGTCAAAACTAGGGAACCTCGAGAATCTTGAAGCCTCGGAAAATCTTGTCACAGTTCATTGGATGTTCAAGAAAAGTACATTCTCGACCATGACGGACCATTCGCGGTCGACCACTGGTCGAAATTTCCAACAGGAAGTGACGAGGGGGAATCGAAGAAAAGTTGAAGGCTCTCTTCATTGTGTTTGAAGTCTTGGACACACACACACAAAGGCGAGAGAGTGCCTAATAATTTTACTACACTTTCAATGTGGGGACCCCGCGAAATAGTGCAGGAAATTGAGAGGATTAGAGAAACAGAGCAGCTTTGCACTTTTAGAAGAGAGAGAATCCGAACGCATTGTTCTTCGAGGGACGGAAGGGCTAAGGCTCTCGAAAGGAGATTGAGCAAAACTACAAACTACAACTTTCAACAGAGTTTTTGACATTCACATTTAAAAGCTTTTCGGAGGATCAAAAAATTGGATCCAAAAATTTTCAATTTCGATAGTTGTTGCCTTGTTATCGTGTCAACCTACACATTTTCAGTCTGTTTTTTTGGTAAATTTCACTATGAAAAATTGACAGAAAAAAGAGGAATACGTCACAACACAACAGAGCGAAAAAGTGATTGATTAAAAAATACACAATTTTGATGTGGGAGAACAATTTGAAAAAAGGATGAAAAAAGGATGACAATTTGTCAAAAAGAATGACTTAAAAAACTGGATTCTGAGGATTCTAGAGAATCTATAGATTCTGATATTCTGAGGATTAGGAGATTCTGAGATTCTGAGGATTCTGAATGTTTTGAGATTCTTAGAGATTCTAGAGATTCTGAAATTCTGAGATTTCAAAGATTCTAGAGATTCTAGAGATTTTGAGGATGCTAAGGATTCGGAGATTCTGAAGATTCTGAGATCCCGATTTCTGTATGTCTGGATGTCCATTGCATCTTGCCAAGAAGTGCGTTGTGCACTTTCGGCCGAGCCAAGAAGCATCCATCAGCACAAATGAAGAAACGGAACACACTTTCGAAAATTGAAGAGAAAGAAGAGAGAGACTCCAAGCGAAGAAGAAGAAGGGGACACCCCAGAAGAAATGAGGTCAATTTGAATGGCAGATGACACTCTCTCGGGGGGTCCAGGAGCCCAAGAGAGCCCTTGTCCTTGGCACACACATTGTGAGAGGGGGATGAGTCAGAATGTATGCTAGGGGGTACTTAGGGAGTTACAAATTACCCACTGTCTCACTTCTCTCATTCCTCTCTAGCTCCTCCTGACTCTGCCTCCTATAAAGATCAGGATCTCAAGAGAGCATAAAATGAATTGAGATCAGAAGTCTGATGATAGGAGGAGGAGGAGCACAAAGTTTAAAGAAAACTTGCACTCTCAGCTTTGAGCCCGTTCCCCGATTTTAAAACGGAACAGATAGGTGCAATTCGAGAATGTACTCAAATTTCGAAGAAGATTCGACTTCAGGTGTGATGCTATAGAGGACAGGAGAGAGAGAGAGAGAGAGAGAGAGAGAGAGAGAGAGAGAGAGAGAGAGAGAGAGAGAGAAAAGAGGGAGGGATTCTAGGACTTCCGAGGGTTTGAGAGATTCGGAATTTCTAGAGCGTCGGGATCAGATTGATCAGACCAGGGCTGTAGATAATAATGGTCGACGAATTGAGGGTTTGAGGATTCTAAGGGTCAAGGACATGAAGATTCTGAGGATTCTGAGATTCAGAGATTTATAGATTCTGAGGATTCTGAGATTCTAATGATTCTGAGGATTTGGAGATTCATGGATTCAAGGATTCGAGGATTCAAGGATTCAAGGGTTCGGATTCTGAAATTTTGAGATTCTGAGGTTTTGAGGATTCTGAGATTCAATAACTCAAGGCTTCCACTGTTCCTCCAATCCGAGACCTCAAAGTTCATCTCTGATCAAGTTCAAAAAGTTGTCGCTTGCTCACATCGCTCCAATAAAATTTCCCAAAATTTCCGTTTTTCGCCTTACCAACCAACAAAAAAGTTTGACATCATTTTCCCATTCTCCATGTGTGCATATTTTTGTCCCCTGCCAAACTCTCTGGGGGAATGGACAATACAAGTATCCAATAAATGTGGACAAATGTACATCCAAAATGATTGGTACTCTTTCTGCTTTTTTGTGTGATTGGACAAGAGATTTGTGATGTTATCCAGCAGATTTCGATCTCATGGTCTATTTGTGACGTAAGAGAGATGAAGGGGGAAAAGGGGCGGAGCTTGAGCACTATTTCGATTTCTGGGGGTTCGGAATTCTTCAGAATCCTCTAGCCTTCAGAATCCTCCTGAATAGATGATAGAGGATGTTTTTCGAAAGTGGGAGGAGCCTAGGACTCCGCCCACTTTTCTAGACCCGTCTTCTTGTTTATTCAGTTTTTTCACCAAATTCCGAATCTCATTTTGACCCGGAAAATCGAAAAAATGAAAGAGTCAATATTTCATTTCTCCAAAATGAGAGACCATTTTTTCAAGAGGCTCTCGCCAACGGAATTCGAAATTTCTAGACAAGAGAGTGGAGAGACATAGAGAATAGAGAAGAACAAATAAAATTTGAATTTCACAGGGAGAAAATAAAATATATACGCTTTTTGGTGGGGCATCTGATGACGTCAGGGAGACGACGGACAGCTGGGTAAATTTAGTAAAAGCAGAAGAAAAACTCATCGGGGATTCTGAATTTTGTAGATGGACGATTTTGGGGAGAGCTTAAATTTGGAAGGTTGAAAGATTGAAACAATCTGAGAAACTTCGGAGAGTTGGAAACCTGGACTTTGGGAAATAGAGAACTTTGCATCTATGTCAAAAATCACGAGATCAAACAAGTCGAGTAGGGATGTACCAATGCTTCGAAAAACGTGCTATTGGATGGTGCATGGCACCACCAATCAATGTTGCCAAAATGCTTAGAAAAATCGGTAAAAATTGAGCAAAAAATCAACGAAATCGGGGGAAAACTGATTGGGTTAGACCCGTTGAAAGTTTTGTAGAGGCTTAGCGAGGTGTGTAGTTTGTAGTCTCTAAGCCTCTACAAAACGCCTTCCTGCCTGTCAGGATTTGTAGAGGCTTAGAGACTACAAACTACACAACTCTCTAAGCCTCTACAGAAAACGTAAGGAATGAGAGGAGGAGTTGTTCTTCTCCTCTCTTCTTACTCACTTTTTTCGGTGAAAATTGAATTTCTTCCACTTCAGCGAAGAAAAAGAAGTAGAAGAAGAAGAAGAAGAAGCAACGTTTCAGGGGGTCCCTTCTCTCTTTTCCTTATTACGTTCTCTTTGTATTTTTTGAGGAACCAGAAAAGGACAAAAACTGGAGAGCTAGAAAACATGGGGAAGAGGGAGGATGCAAATTGGAAAAAGTTCAGTTTCCATCTATTTTTAGAAGGGGAAGTTTGAAGAAATAGTATGGAGGAGGAGTTGAAGATTCCTGCTGGACTTTGAGCTGCTTCAGACACTTCTAGAAGATTCTTAGAGATTTAGAGATTTAGAGATTCTGAGATTCTTGGGATTTTGAAGATTCTGGGACTTCTGAGAATTCTGAGATTCTGAGATTCTTTTTAATTCAGATTCAGTGATTTAGAAATACTGAGATTCAAACTTACACATTTTCAAACTGAAGGATACTGATGTTTTGACGACCTTTTGAACTTTGGAATTTCATTCCCATTGGAGAGCTATTACTTCCATCTAAAATCACTCCTCACTTCTCAGCATCAAAACTAGAAAATGTCGAAATGAAAAAAAAAATCTGCCCAAAAATCCGAGAGATTAGAAAAAAAACCAGGAAAAAAGCAAGCAAACAACTATGAGAACGGGAATCCTCCAGAAGCCTCTAGAATCCTTTCAAGTTCTTCAGACACTATTAGAAATCTCCTGAATCCTCAGAAGCCCTCGAAAATGTTTCAGAATCTTCTAGAACCACTCCAAATCTTCTAGAACTTCTCAGAATCTTCTAGAATCCTTCAGAATCCCTTAGAATACTCCAAAACTCTCTAGAATTATTTCAAGCTTATCAGACACTATTAGAATTTTTCAGACTCCTTCCGAATCTTCGAGAACCATTCAGCATCATTTAGAAGGCTTCAGAGTTTCTCAGAAGCTTTCACAATCCTCTCAAACTATTCAGAATCTTTTGGGATTCTACAAAATTATCCAGAATCATACAGGATCTTTTAGAATTCTCTCAAGTTCAGCAGACACTATTAGAATCATCCAGAATCCTCCAAAACCCTCGGCAGTGTTTCAAAATCTTCTAGGAATTCTCCGAGTTTTCAAGACTTCTTCAGCATCTTCTAGAATCCTTCAGAATCCCTCAGAATGTCTCAAAACTTCTGGTTTACAAGAAAAAAATTGAGAACTGGAACCAAAACCCACCCATTGCTTATCGCATCAAAACTCATCGCCTTCTGGATTTTCCAGGATTTCTCACAGATTACAAGTTAGCTAGTCAAAATATCAAGAGCAAAGCCAGGAATAATGCTCTCAATGTATTTTTCTAGAAAAACAACATGGAGCTGAAAGAAGGAGAAGAGTTTCGACGACTGAAAACCACTAATCCCTCTCTTCTCTCGTCTTCTGAGATGACGTGGCATATTCAGAAGTGGAAAAGCGAAAAAAAAAGGATGAGAAATGTCAAAAAATGAATGGAGAGGATTAGGAACATTCTATTTTTCAGGGCAAAAATCGGACAAGAGAGAGAGAGAGGTTAGAAATCAGTTGATGGTTATATAGGGAGAGACGAAGAGACTACAAACTACAAACTATAAACTACATATTCGATCTGAAATTGTGAAAATAGCAATACTTCCGACATCATCAATCTTACTTTTTTCAGAAGATTTTTAAAGTTTTTCTCAAAATTTTTCCTCGAAAAAAGCGTCAGTTTTGTGAAAATGTTAAGCTCACTTAAACTACCCATCTTTTTTCTGTTTTTCAGATTTCTTCTTCCAAGAATCCATTCCTTCTTAAACCACGAACAAAAAAAAAGAACTGGAAACGGAAGATAGAAACAACAAACTAAACTAGGAGGAAAGGAAAATGTCGCCTTCTTTTTTGTCACTTTTTTTTTGTTTGTTGTCACCCCCCTTTAAGACCTCGTGGAAAGCACTGCGAGGGTGCTCAGGATAATCGAGTTATTGGGGGTTTTTAGGAGATTGGAAGGAAAAAAAGGCGAAATTTGAGATTCTTTGGAAAGTTTGGGGTTGGTAACAAGGGAGAATACAAAAAATCTGATGAGGTGGCAAAGTATATACTTCAAAAATATTATAGCGTTTGGCAGATTTTAGAACCGAAAAAGTGACTTTGATCAGAGGGATTTTGTGGTTCTTGGAGAGGTTCTCGGTCTGGAAAGCCAGGGTTTCAAGATTGTGGAGAGTTTTGGAGTATTCTGGAGGCCTCGAGGAGATTCAGAACAGTTCGGATGGTGTCTCGAGGATCCAGAAAGATTTTGAAGGATCCTGGAGGTGTTGGAAGATTCAGAAGCACTCATCAGAATTCTGGAGAATCATGCGAAACTCTAAAGGATTCTGAAAGGTTCCAAAAAGAGTCTGAAGAATCATGAGCGAATCAGAAGGGTACAGAAGGATTCCAGAGAGTTCGGAAGGACAGTCTTGGAAATTCAGAATTTCCGAAATTCACAAAAATCCTGGTTTCAAAAAACAGAAAACTTAAACTTGAACAAAGTAGTATGGTGTTCGAAAAATTCGCGAACAGAAGAATGTGTATAGTATGAGGATAAATAATAGGCTCCGCCCACTTTTCTCTCTCGTAATTTGACCCCCTGTTGCTTCGCAACAAATGGTGAAAATGATGTTCGAGGTTTTTACTATTAGCAATCCAAATAGACATTCGAATCCGAAAAACTAAGAATATCTTGGCTTCAATACTTTGGAATCTTGGATCTCGAAAATCGGGGGTTAACAGAATGTCTAGTTAGAAGAAAATCGGTGGCTTAGAATTGGCAAAACTCAGAATCATCCTGAACTTTTCAGAATCCTTTAGAATCCCAGAATTTCTCCAGAGTTACTTCGAGTTTTTCAGAATCCTTTAAAAAGTCTTCAGATACTTTTCAGATCGTTTAGAAACATTTAAAAACCTCCAGAATCTGTAGGAATATTTCAGACTTCTCTGGAACTTTCCAGAATTCTCCAGAGTCCTTCGGAATTCTTCAGAATCTTGTAGAATCTTCAAGCATCCCGCATGATTCTCTAGAATCGTTCAGAATCTTCAAGCATAAAACGTGACAAAAGCTAACAGAAAAAAGAGGTCCAGACCATGAACATAAATCCAGAAATCCTTCGTGGGAAACTGATAATAAGAGCAAACTTTGTCAAGTCTTCAAAAATCTCACGGCTGAAGGAATATCTCGTCAGAAAACATCAACAACACAAAATGAGAAAAATGAAATCTGCGTAGGAAAATTTAAAGGGGGTGGGGGAGGGATGGTTATTGAGTGTGTGTTGACCGACACTTAGCACCAAACGAGAAGGAGGAACCAAAGAGAAGAGAGAAGAAGAGACCAACCCAAAAAATTAAGGAGAGATGAGTCATTTTTGGAGGAAGGCGGATCAGGATTGGAGAATGGGAAAAAAATAATCGAATTGAGAAAATGGTCATCATTGATAATGGATAGATCAATAAAGAGTCAAGTGCTCAAATTGATATAGATCATGTCCAACTTTTTGAAGCCACATTGGGTGACAGATTCGAAGACGCTGGAGTATTTTTTTCTCAGTTTCAATTCAACTCACTATCAGATCCCTCTAGAACCCTTCAGAATCCGTTGGATGCCTCCAGAACTCTCCTGAATCCTTCAGAATCCCTTGGGCGCCTTCAGAACTCTGCTGAATTCTTCAGACGCTTCCAGAACTTTTCAGAATTCTTCACAACCCACAAGAATCCTCCAGAATCCTTCAAAATCCTCCAGAAATCTTCAGCGTTCTTTAGAATCCTTCCGGTTCCTCTGAATCTCTCAGAACCATCCAGACTTTTTCAGACCCCTTCAGACTTCTTCAGAATCCCTTGGAATCGTTCAGAAGTCTGCAATCCTAGATCATGAGCGAAAAATGCTCCATACTTCTTCCTTCCACGTGATATATCCGCCATGATCTATCCTCCCATTTCCTGTTCCTCATAAAAAAAACGATTTGCTGAACTATGTATTTTTCTAAACAGAAAAAAAACGAACGTGGCTCGAGGCTAGAAGAGTGAGAAAGAGGAGCCTGTCTGTGTTTGCTCTCTTCTCACCACAAAAATTCCAATAAAATGATGGCTCAAATAAAAAACAACTGATCATGGAGAAAAGGGGAAAACTGGAAAATAAGCGGAAATGACCATGCTCTGGATTATTACCCCTCGGGGTTTCAAAAAGGGGGCGGAGCTTACAGGAGGAGAACGAAGAGGATTGTGGAAGAAAACAACAACCACTTTTTGGCAAGTGGAAGTGAATTTGCTAATAATGGGACAATGAAGGGGACACAAAACACTTGGGACTTGGAAATTTTGAGAATGGCAGGAAAGTCTTTAGTCGATGAGTTTTAGGCTTCAGGAATCATTCAAAATCTTTTAGAATCTTTTGGTGAACTTCAAGCCTCTTCCAGATTCCTTCGAAACCACTTGAGATCCGTGAGGAATCTCCAGAATCTTTCAGAATCATTTGCAAACGTATAATACTTTTTCAGGGTCTTGTAGAATGATTTAGAAGTTTTTAGAACACTCCAGAACCATTCAGAATCATCCAGCTTCTTTCAGAAACCTTCAGCATCTTTTAGAGTCCTTTGAACTTTTCAGAGTTCTCAGACATTGTCAGAATCCTGTGGAATCTGTCAAAATCTCCTAGATATCTTCAGAATCTTCTAGAAGCCTTCAAAAGCCTCCAGAATCTCCCGAATCCTTCAGAACACATCTTAAAACGATTACTTAACTAAACATCGAACCTTTTGAAAACTGGTTTTCGAGAACTAAACCTCAAAACTTTTATCTACAATTTCCAAGTTTTTATTGTCATTGAGGTTCATTTTTTCCAGATGTTTTCTGAACGAAACGGGGTGAGTCAGGGGGACCAAAAAGTGTATACTTTTGTTCTCTCAAAAAGTAGACTCAAAGATTCCCAGGAGAAAATTGAGGTCATGGTCATGTTCATAAAGTTTCAAGAATTCTGAGATCTTTAAAATCTTGGAAGACCTATCGAAGACAGATCCCACGTACTTGCAATCTTGTCGTCGTGGAAAATCCTTCTGAATCTTCTAGAATATTTCAGACGTCTTCTGAATCCTACAGAGTTACACAATAGCTTTCAGACCTATTCAGCCTACTTCAGGAACCTTCAGCAAACTTTTCAGATATAGAGAATCCTTGGAAATCCTTATGACTCCTCCAAAAACAATCAGAACTTTACAGAATCCTTCAGAAATCTTCATAATCTCTTGGACAGTTCCAGACAGCTTCAGAATCTTCCACAATCCTCGGCACTCTTTCAGCATGAAAAACTACAAATCTAGAAAGCCTCTACAGAAAAACGGTATGTAAAACCCAGAAAAATGCAATGTTCTGTGTTCTGAGCATCGCAAGAAAAAAAAAGAGCAGTACATGGTCTATACATAAGAGAACAAGAAGTGCTGTAGGATGGTGGGCGAAAAAGTTCTCTCTCTCAAGCTTTTCCCGAATCTTTCTCTCTGGTTTCTCTGCGTGTCTCACTCTCGCTCACTATTTCTCTCGTTTATCTCTCAACTCTGAGCCATCCTATCCAAACAGAGCCCACCCCAGGAGACAGTTCATTTTGTCTCGTTTCCTGCGTCTCTCACGTTCCCACACTATTTCTCCTCCACTTTCTTCTCTGATTCTCTATGTTTCTCTGTCTCTCTGGATCTCTAGGAGATCGTGGCGATCGAGTGGGATTTGTGTGTGCAGCCCAATTTTCAAACGTTGACAAGTTTAACTGGAAAATTTGCCGATGAAATAGTGTGGAATAGTGAGAGAGTGGTTAGAGAAAAATAGATAAAGTGAAATGGGGGATGACCTTAGAGTGTAGGTTTGTAGGGGCACACTTGGGACTTTGATCAGAGGGATTTTGTGGTTCTTGGAGACGTTATAGGTCTGGAAAGTCAGGGTTCTGAGACCGTGGAAAATTCTGGAGGATTTGAGAAGATTCTGAAGAGTTCGGATGGTGTCTAGAGGATCCAGAAAAATTTTGGGGGATCCTCGAAGTGCTGGAAGATTCAGAAGGACTCATCAGGATTTTGGAAGATTTGGAAACGCTCTAGAAGATTCTGACAGGTTTCAAGAGAGTCGACAGGATTATGAGCGATCTTGGAGAATTCTAGAAGATTCAGAAGGGTACAAAAGGATTCCAGAGGGTTCTGAAGGACAGGATTCTGGAAGATTGTGGAAGATCCTAGTTTCAAGGTAAATTCTGGGGAGTTATCCGTTTCAGATGATCCTGAGGGATTCCGAAGGATTCTGACGGAATCTGGGGGACTCTAGAAGGTTCCCAAGAATACTGAAGGATTCTGAACATTTCTGGAGGATTCTGAATGATTATGAAACATTCTGACTAAATCTCGGGGGCTCCAGAAGGTTCTTAAGAATTTTGGAGGATTCTGAAAGATCATACAGAATTCTGAAGGACATTTGTGGATTCAGATGGATTCTGGTGGATTCTAAACCTCGAGACTCGGAAATTTAGAGTTCCCGAGATTCTCAAAAATCTCGCTTTCAAAAAGTGGAAGACTTTACAAAAACTAGTATGGTGTTCGCAACATTTGCGAACAGAAGAATGTGTATAGTATGAGGATAAAAAATAGGCTCCGCCCACTTCTCTCTCTCCCTCTCTATCTCGTAATTTGACCCCCTGTTCCTTCGCAACACGAAGGGGGTGAAAACGAAAAACGACGTGCGAAAATGAAACGTAAAAGTACGAAAAGGTGTGTTCAAGATTTTTAGTGTGAGCAATCTGTACATAGATGAATCAAGTTTAGGAGGCGAAAAATATCCCAATGGGTAGATCAAAAATAGTAGGTCAAAGGAAAGGAGTGTAGGTCAGAGAGTAGGAAAAGTAGATCAAAAAATAAAGGGTAGATCAATGAAAGGGGCGGGTAGACGTCAAGATAGACACTGAAAAAAGAGACATGCTAGATCAAGGAAAGCATGGGTAGATCAAAAAGTTAGATCGAGAAATCCGAAGGTAGATCAAAAAACAGCAGCCAGATCAAGAAATGAAGTGTAGATCAAAAAGGCGGGGTAGATCAGAAGCTAGAAAGGTTGATCAAAAAGGAGACTGGTAGATCAAAAAGTAAAATCGAGAAATGAATAGGTAGATCAAAAAATAGCCGCCAGATCCAAAAGTGAAGGGTTTATCAAAAAAGTACGAATAGAGGGAAGCAATCTGGGTAGATCAAAAAAGAGTAGGCCAAAAAGTAGTAGATCAAAATGAACACCAACTGACTCCAGCAGAAACATGATAATAAGAAATTGCACACAGAGACCCCAGACTAGTAGTGTGTGGTCATCATCACCCCCTGCGACGCATCACCATCAGCTGGGGGCGCTCCCGGGGGGAAAAGTGGGCGGAGCCTGCCGGAGAGTTTGTGTTGTAATAGTAATAGTAGTGAAAAGGGACACCGCTCTCCTGGAGAGAGCCTCAAAGGATCATCGAGGAGAACTTTTTCGAATTTTGTTTTGTTTTTCGAACCCAGCGAAAAAAAAATCATCTTTTGAAGTTTCCACCGGCTCCCCTCTGGCTAGTGGGTGGTTATTACGTATGTATATACTACTGCTACTACTACTACATGATAAGGGATAGGATAGAGGCTGAAGGGGAATTTTATTGCTCAGGTTTATGATGAGCAATAAAAAAAATAGTGGGGAGGAGAAGAACAAGCAATAGTACATACACATACGACAAGGGTGTATAGATTTTGCAAGTTGGAGATAGATGGGATCAGAAATCAGAACTCGAATTTCTGACCTTGAGATTTGTAGTTTGTAGTCGTGATGCCTAATAACCATTATGTGACTCGACTTACTCAGATTCGGATTTGGGATTCTGAATTCTGAATTTCAGATTCAGAATCTCAAAAATTCTCAGATTAATCAAGATAATGGACTAATGTATGGCTCATGACAAGAGGAAAACATGAGAATAATGGAATTTTTGATTTTTGTAAAAAAAATTTTCTTCGGAATTCGAATTTTCAGAATCCTATATCTCAGCTCCCAACGTACTGATTTTTATGAAAGTTACATGGATCGATGGGAAATTTTAGGGAGATTTTTGTCAAGTTCAAAAAATACAAAAAGGGGATTTTGTCGTTTTCACATCATCGATTAAAGTCAATGAGCAAAAAAAAATTTTTTTTTTCAGAATCTTGTTCTTCAGAGCCCTTCATCTCAGCTCCCAAGGAACCGATTACTTTGAAAATAACACGGATCGATAGGAAATTTTCAGTTGATTCTTTTAAAAACTTAGAAATTGGAAAATTTTGATTTTCACGTCTTCTGACTTTCAGCCTAAGCCTAGTCCCTGATAGAAGTACTTTCAACGTCTCTATCTCATTTTCTGAGTTGCACCGATTCTTTATCTTGGTCGCCGATGGACCGATTTTTATGAAAGTTACACGGATCGGTGTGAAATTTTTCTTGGATCGCTTCAACGTTTTGAATTTTCTTTGAGAGTAAACTTCAAGAAGATGCTTCTTGAAATCTGAGTATTTGAAAAACTCTGGTTTTGATGTCTTCCGAAGGCCTCCGACAGCAATTAAGGTAATTCTGATAAGACAATCTCAAACTGCTGGTTCAATTGCAATAAGGAGTCACTCAAAATTAGAAACAAAGAAAAGCCCAATGTGAAAAAGTTCGAGGTGAATTCTGACGTCTTCTGGAGTCAAAGATCAACCAGAGTCACCAAAAAAACGCCAAAATCGCCTCAGATGCTGAAAATCATTCCCAAAACTCACCTCAACTGCGAAACGAGCATCGGATCGAAACTTCGAACCTCCTGAAGACGTGGATGGCACCGTCGCATGATTTGCGGAGTCATCGGCGTGTAGATGACGTTGCCGGTGGCAATGTCATCTGGAGACGCCGGCAGTTGACGACGACGATGGATGCTCATGGCCTTCTGGGAAATTAAGGAATGGATGATGGGTTAGTGGAAGAGTGAAGATCGAAAAGAAGACGTGGGGACTCGGAAGATGTGTGAGGATCAGAAGAGTACAAATTGGAAAGTGGAGGTGATGGAGAAATGGGAGGATTCAGAATCAGAAGACGTCAAAAGAGAAAGTTGGAGGAGGATTGAAAATGGGATCAGGATTTTGAAGAGGCATTTTCGTTCACAATCTCGGAATCTTTAGAATCTCAGAATCCGTCAGAATCCTTCAAAATGTATGAAGACTTCATTAGAATCTGATAGTCCTCCTTGGAGGTCAAGCTCTAGAATCCTTCACCTCATTTTCTTTAGTTTGTAGTTCAAAAAAACAAATCTTCATCTGTGGACCTGTCCATCAGGAAGGTCCTCAAGTCAAGTCAAAAAGACATGTGTCCGGGAAACGGGAAATGAGAGCAAAATGAAAAGGAAAGTGAAGGCAAAAAAGGAAACATGAAGGAGGCAAGGGGTTTTCCTCTATCTCCTCTGAGCCATTTTTTCTTAGCTTCTTCTTCTCCCCTGTCCCAAGGAGAGGATAATTATTCTTAGAAGGAGCGAGAAAAAATGGATGGAGGGAAGAAAATGAGGCGAGGACAAGATGTCAAGGAGAGGGAGATGGGGGCGGAGCCTAAGGAGAGGAAAAGTGTGACTTTTGGAGAAGAAGAAAATGAGAAAATTAGGGGAGAAGTCATTTTGGGGATAGTGACGGGAATTGAGAAGACTTCAGAATTCTTGGAGTTTTTAGATTCTGAAGGGCAAGGAATCTATAGAAAAAAGAAATTCATCGAATATTCTAAACGGTGCTGAGAGCTTTAGAGAGATTTCGAAAGATTCGAGGGATTCTGAAGTTTCAGATTCTAAAGGTTTTTGAATTTTCAGATTCTGAAGAATTTTGGATTTTCAGACTTTGAATTTTCAATTCGGTAGGATCCGAATGATCCTGAATTTTAGAATTCTGAAGGATTCTGGATTTCAGGGTTCTGAAGGATTCTGATTTTTCGAATTCTGAACAATTCTATATTTTCGGAATGTAAGTTTCCAATTCTGTAGGATTCGGGGGCTTCTCAATTTTCAGATTTGGAAGAATTATGAATTTTCAGGTTCTGAAGGATTCTGGATTCTGAACTATACTGGATTTTGGATTTTTGGGATTCAGAATTTTCTGGTTCTGAGTTTTCGAATTCTGTGGGATTCTTAAATTTCTGAATTTTTGGTATCCAAAAATTATGAGGTCTTTGAGGTTTAGTGAAAAATTAAGAGAACACTTGAATTTTCTCCCTGGATACATTGAGAATTTAAAAGATTTCGATTCCAAAAAAAAAATCCTAATCCGGATTCTACACCTCTGAAAATCTCATGTAAAATAACTAGACCAGCAAAAAACACACACGAAGAAAAAAAAGTAATTAAATTTCGATGAATAACCGCACCTTCTCCACTGGCAGTATTTTTTTTCAGATCTTATTCACAAAAGAAAACAGAGAATCGAGAAGAGAAGGAATGGAAGGAAAACTAATTGAAAATCACCTGTTGCAATTTGACATTTTGAAGGAGAATAGAGTTATTGAAAGTAAAAAAAAGTGGAAGAAAATTGAAAAAAATAGAGAAAAAAATAACGAAAAATTTGACAAAGTTGTCAGAAGAGGAGCAAATGCGTATCGAGGAGGGAGGGGTATAAACTACACACTACAAACTACAAAGAATACAAATTACAAACACTAAAAACTACAAACAACGTAACAAAATCGACACTTTCTTAGATCGATGCCTAAAAGTACTCTCTTTTTTCCACCAAAATTTGACCTACCAAGAAAAGGTACACCCTCCAAACACCCCCACCACCAGTGTCATTCGATCTTTTGTGTCTTTGGAAGTCTCTCCTTTGAAAGTTTTCGAAAATATTTCAAAGGGAATTTATAAAAGAGGATGAGTCGCACTAAAAAGGTTCAGGTGACTGGAAATAATTTTTGTTTCAAGTGCGGATGAAATAGTGTATGGAGAGGAAAGGGATTAGAGAAAGAGAAAGAGAGGGAAGAAGAGCATCAGAGAGTTCAGAAGGATGGGTGCAGATAGTTGTAGGTGGGAAGTTATTGGAAACTTTGAAACCTAGGGGAAAGATTCTGGAACATTCTGGAGGATTCCAGCAGACTCAAGAGGGTTCTGAAGTGTTCTAGAGAACTCTGAAGGATACCAGAAAACTCTAGATGATTCTGGAGGATTCTGGAAAATCCTAAAAAATTCTAGAGGAGTCTAGAGAACTGTGAAGGATAGAAGAGACATCTGAAGAACTCTGGAATGTGTCTTTAACTTTTTGGAGAATTATAGACGATTCCAGAGGATTCTGAAGAGTTAAGTACGGTTTTAAAGCAGACCGTAAGATTTCAAAGATCGTAGAAGGTTTTGAAGGTTTTTAAACATTTTTGAGGGATTCTAGAGAAACTATGAAGCTTCAAAATCTCAAAAATCTAACTCCTAGGTCTCTGAATCTCCGAAAATAGCCAATCGATCCTAGAACTGACTGAGAGCTCATTGCATAAATTTCCATTAGCTCCTTTCTTCTGCTCGTTGCTATTTCCAGATAATTGTTTCATTCTCAAATACACACACCCATTGACATATATATATACATACACTTGCGTCATCCATGAGGAGAAAGGGGAGGAGAGGAGAGGAAACTAGCAATTAGAGAGCACTTGCAATGTATATCTTTGTTTTTTTGTCTGTTATCGGTTTCTGATTTTTGCTGTTTGATGGTCGAGGCGGTCGGTGTGGTCAAAGAGTTTTGTGGTTTAAAACCTACAAGAACAAGTACCAAAAACGAAAACGGTGGGCTACCTAAAAGCTTGCCTATGGTTTGGTTTGTCTATAGCCTAAAATTGAGGATTGTTCTGTGATCATTTTGTGACTTGAATCGGCGCAAAACGCAACCCACAAGCACGTTAAGAACCATGCCCCTTTAAGGGTTTTCCATCATTTCGAAACATTTTTCGGTTGTGTCCTTTGCCTTTTTTCGGAGAAATTTATTGCTTAATAATTTTCAAAAAAGGCGCATGGTCTTTAACGTGCTACTGAGGTAGGCGCGGTTGCGTTTCGCGCCGTTTGCCTAATAACTGTGAAGAGCTTCAAGACCTTGAACCTAATAGTATGGTTTAAAAACAACCTAGTGATCAACAGTTTTTCTATTTTTCACTTCTCGAAAATCTCCAAAAATTAGGGAAAATCTTATGACTTCTGAAGAAAATCTCATGCTCTGTGAACCTTGCAAAAATTCTTGAAAACTTGTTTGTTGACAGTTGTCAAAACTTGGTTATGATTTTTTGGCTGAACACCCTCCGCGTTTTTGCTCATTTGACGTCTCCTAGAAGATTAATTTTCGACGTCTTCTAAAACTTTAGGCTATTAAAAAAGTTTAAAACTTCCAAACGAGAACAAAACAAGATTCGAGTAAAAAATGACGAGAAAAACTGAGCCTAACATCTGAAAGTCTGATCTAATTATAGACGGAAAAGAGGCTCATACATAAATCTAATAAATTTATTGAAAGTGGGGGTGGATGAAAATAGAAGAGGAGGGTTTGAACCTGAACTCGAAAGAGACTATGGGCTAGAAGGTTCTAAGGAAAACTAGTTCAGCTGATCCTCGAGAGAATCCCTTGGTACCTGGAACGGAAGTTTTTGGAGCAGAACAGATAGGGAATACCTTGTAAACAAGGGGCAAGGAGGAAGTCAAGACTACAAACTACAAACTACAAACATGAGAGGAAAGTTATAGTGACAAAGATTCTGAAGACACTGGGTTGCAAAAGGGTACATGCGTTTGATTTTGTTCGAGTGCTCTCCGGCGCGTTGCGGCTGTGACGCGGTCGCTGCGTAGCGCCCCTGTGCAAATTATCACTGAAAAATTCATTGGCACAATGCCAATTGCTGATCTTGGCGCTTTGCCAGGAAAGTTAGCGACAAAGCGCGCTTGCTTCGAGTACCCGTTTGCAACACCGTGTGAAGAATGACGTCTTCTAAATTCATGATTCTAGGAGAAAGCCCAGTCGCAAAAGCATCAACGTCGCGCCAGTGAGATCATTGATTCTGATGAAAATTATACAGGTCGATAGGAAATTTCATGGAAACATTTTCAATTTTGTAACTTTCCGAATATTTTAGTTTTGACGTCTTCTAACCCAGAACGAAACTCCATGCTTAAAAATGTATATGAGCTGTTTCAAACGTCTGTATCTGAACTTCCAGTGAATGGATTTTGATGAAAACTGTACGAATACATTGGAAATTTTTTGAAAATACTATTGGTTTTTGAACTTTTCAAAAATCCTGACGTCTTTTTCAACGTCTTCTAAATTGCAACTAAGACACAGGAGGCAGAAAACGTATGTAACTTTTTCGATCGTCTTTATCTCAGCTGACAGTTAACTTTATAAAACGAAGCTTATACAGGTCGACAGGAAATTTTCTGGACATTTTGGATTGTCTGAAAATTTCAATTTTGACATCTCCTGGGCCTCAAAACCTGAAGGTTATCTAGAGATTTTTAAAATTCAAGAATCCCATCAGAACCAGAATCTGAAAGCCGAGCGAAACAGAAGATGTTTATATATACTTGAAATTCCAGAGAAGAAAAAAAAGAGAGAATAATCAGAAACAACAAACACACCCACATCTACAAAAAGAGAGCAGTAGATTTTCACATTCGTTCTGACTCTCTCTTTTTCTCTTTTTTTATCTGAAATTTTCTTGCATTTTTTTTTCGCTTCATTGCTCACTCGTAAGATGAGCAATGGGGGAAGAAAATGTAGTAAAAGGAAGAAGAGAAGAGGGGTGACAAATTAATTCAATATCACGACACTTCTTGTTTTAATTATCTTTTCTTTTTCGATTCTAGGCTTTTTGTGTACTTTACTGAAGAGTGGAGCAGGAAGAAGTGAGAATCTAGAGGGTTTTGGGAGACGTTAAAGGATTCTAAAGGATCTTTGAGGATTCTGAAAAATTGTGGAGTATTCTGAAGGATCGTGGAAGATTCTGAGAGACGTTTGAGGATTCTGAAGGATTGTGGAAGATTCTGAAGTATCATGGAGGACTCTGGAAAGCGATTGAGGATTTTGGGAGACGTTAGAAAAATCTGAAGGATCATGGAGGTTTATGAAAAATCGTGAACAACTCTAACACAGTCCTAATGTCCCTCTAGGATTCAAAAGAAAGCCTGATAGAGTTCAGAGCATAATAAAGGATTCTGAAGGAGTTCTACTTGACTCTTCAGAATTCTGAAAGATTCTGAAGGATTCTGGAGGAATTCTGAAAAGCCCTGACAGCCCTGATTGTGAGAAGTTTGTATGAGCTCGGAAAGATTCAGGACAAGGGCTAAAGGGTGCTCAAGGAATCCGGGAGTGTTTGGAAGCGTAGAATGGAGATCAAAACATCATAGAGGATTCTAGAATTCTGGGAACCTTCTAGAGGATTCTGAAGGATTGTGGAGGATTCTGAAACAGTCCTTAGATTCCTCGAGAATTCGGAAGGGAGACTGATAGAGTTCAGAAGTTTATATGAAAGATTCTAAAGGAGTCTGGAGGGTTCAGTAGAACTCCAGGACTTTTGGAGGATTATCGAGGGATTCTGTAGGATTTTCTTGGATTCTGATGAGGTCTCACCAATCTTCAAGGTTTCTTCTAGTCCCTGAAGGATTCAGAAGGAATCTAAAAACTTCAGTAAAATTTATACGGGTTCACAAGGGTTCAGGGCAATAACTGAAGCTGTGGAAAGGAGGATCATGGGAGATTCTGGAAAATTCTGAACGCTTATTGAGTTACACTATTCTTAAGGATTCTCAAGGATTCTAGCTTATTTTGAAGGATTCAGAAAGCTTCCAAAGACTATCAAAACCTGAGATCCAAAAATACCAGTACCCCTCTTTCTTCTCCCCCTGGCCCCACCCATTTTTTTGGGGTATAACGTAACTCGATACTCCGCCCCATTCCCTATTTATTTCACAATTCCACAAACAAATAATACTCGATTCTCTGGATATAGCTCTCTCTATCTCTCTCTCACTTCATAAGTAAATATGTGGGTAAACAAGTATACAATATCACATTCACAGGTATTTTTCAAGAGTGTCTAGTCGAGAGGGTCTTGTGACGATGGAAAGCAGTTCAACATGTGACGAAACTGGAATTCGAGGTCTCGAGGATTCTGGAGAGCTGAAAACTTCGAAATCCCAGAAGCCTGGAACTTCAGAATCTTGAAACCTCTCGAAATCAAGCAATATACAATGGACCTTCCGGAATCTTCTAAAATCGTTCAGAATCATTCAGAGCACTCAAAAGCTTTGAGAATCTTCAAAACTCCTACAGAAACCTCCAGAATCCATGGGTTTCCTTCAGAAATTTTCAGACTCTTCCAGACTCCTTCAGAATCCTCCAGAATATATGAGCTTCCTTCAGAATCTTCCAGAATCCTCTAGACTCCTTCAGAACTATCCAGAATCCATGAGCTTCTTTTAGAATCTTCCGGAATCCTACAAAATCCATGAGCATCCTTCACAATACTCCAGAATTCTCTAGACTCTTTCCGAATCTTTCAGAATCCAAGCACTAAGTTTCAGAATACCAGAGTATTCTAACATCTTCTAGCTCAACATTTTTCCGCCGTAAAACCAGCAGTAAAGACTATAGTCCTAGTGTTTTCAACTTGACAAACAAAAAAATGGAATAAAAGTCATAAAAAATAAGAGGAAAATTTTCCTTCCCCAATTCATCGATAATTCATGAGATAATATGGGCGCTTTCTCATCTCAGAAGGCCCAGGCAAGAAGGGAACCACAAAATAATTCCATTAATTTTCCAGACGTCGGGAAGAAAAATATTCAGAAGACGTGGTAAACTCAGAATTCAGAATTCAGGAGACGTGGTGTTCGGATAGAAAATAGGAGAGCCTAACCCGGTAAACAAAATAAAACGGGCATATAAATATATTGAAGGAGGTTAATGAGGGTGGAAAAGGAAAAAAACAGGCTAGCAGAGACAAAAATAAGACAATAAAACGCCCGTTTTTTTTTCTGGCTGTTATTTTCAGAGAAAACGGAAAAAAGTCTGGAATTGAATTTCCGCTCTCCGAGAAAGCTTCATGATGATGAATCATGGGACCTCAAAATCTAAAAATCTGGAAATCTAACAAGGATTGAACTTTTTCTCGTAATCTGGGTCTAGTTAAAATTGATTCTGAAGATTCAGAATCTGAAATGAAAATCAGCAAAAAGCTCATGTATCTAAATCTTTCTTATATATAATCCGCTAAAGGTTTGTCCTTCCGTGACTTGGTCACGATGTCCGCTTTCGTTTTCCAAATTTTTCGAACAGTTTTAGAGAATTTTGTCGCAACCAAAACTCGAACCCGCGCCCACCGTTTGGTGGCCAGCAGTGTTACCCACTACACCGCGCATGCGACACGAACCACGAGTAAGAGGGAGTAGACATTGTGGTGTGTGCGTGGCACCTCTCAAAAAATCTAACGCATTTTCAAAAGTTTTCCATGCGGTGTTAATCTTTTTTCATCCAAATTTTTTCGCTCGGTTTGTTGCCTGCGGTTTCTCACCTGTTTTTACCGTTAAAGGAAAAAGGTATCGAGCTGTACTCGAGAGGGTCATTGAGTCTTTTCAATCAAGAGAGTAGTTAACTTTTTTTTTGAATAGCCAGGAGAAAGGGAGAAGGCGTATCTCAATATTCTATTGCCAAATGATTTTTGGGTACCGAAACATGGCGACTTTCTGTGCTTAGATTAACAGGGTCGCGTTTACTTAGTTTTTTGATATTCGTACAGACGCTCCAACTCCAAAGAAGTTCATTTTTCTCGCCAAACAGAGATTCTTAAATTCGATGAAAATTAATCGTTATTGGTGTTGAGGGAGTAGTTTGAATATGGGCGCGCTTTGGAATCATTTCGATTATCCCACTTCATGTTGGAGCGACGATTTCCAGATAACCACTATGAACCCGAATTTGCTCTCTTGAGGTCCAATTCACAGAAATGTAGGGAATAGAACAAGGGTAAATCTGTCAAAATCTACAACCTCGGCTACGAAAAATGGATGGTTCTGAGAACCGTATCTCTAAGGTTTTACAAGCTCAGGTGGAAGGGCCGGAGGCCCTGACGAAGAAGCCGCGGGCTTCAGAATTCACGGGGAACAGCCGGATGCCCTGAGAAAGGAGCCGCAGGCTTCAAAGTTCGAGGGGAAGGGCCGGAGGCCCTGACAGAGAAGCCACAGGCTTCAGAACGGGGATGCCAGCGAAAGCCAGGCTTGATACATCAAAAGGTAGCTTGCAACGTTATGAACAAAACATTCTGGGCTGATTTTCGAATTTAATTTTTGTAGTTCAAAGGGGGAGTAAACTAATTTTTAAAAATTGAGTTTTTATATGGTTGGATGCAAAATTCACATTCGGTTCTAAAACTCTCTTGAACATGGGTCTGAATTTTTTTTTTCAATTTTAGTTAAAAAATTTTTAGTTCTCCAGATATTTGCGAAAAACAGGTTTAAAAAATTACCTGCGTGTGATCAAATGTGAAGAAATTTAAAGTTGAAAAGTGGTTCACCACCATCCTATTTTTCTAAAACTTTGTGGATGTATCGAAAACCTCTAGATCTCCATTTTTGTAGTTGAGCCCTTTTCACGAAAATCACTCTCAAGACAGTTATGGTACGTTAAAAAACAGCGATCCAATAATATGCAGTGCCGTCGCTCTGCGCACTATAACTGTCTTGAGAGTGATTTTCGTGAAAAGGGATCTACTACAAAAATGGAGATCTAGAGTTTCTTGATGCATCCACAAATTTTCAGAAAAATAGGATGGTAGGGAACCACTTTCTCAACTGCTCAAAGTAGACCGAGTTGCACTAAAGACACTTTCTATTCATTTTCTTGATCACCCTGAAATTTTCTTCCTATAAATTTCTTCACATTTGATCACCCACAGGCCATTTTTTAAACCTGTTTTTCGCAAATATCTGAAGAACGAGAAATTTTCAGACCCATGTCCAAGAGAGTTTTAGAACCAAATGTGAATTATGCATTCAATCATATAAAAACTCCATTTTCAAAAAATTAGTTTACTCCCCCTTTAATTATGTCCCGAAATCATGATTTTTCAGTCCCTCTTTCTTCCAATAGAAATCAAATATTTTCTACTTAAGCACTGTAAGCCATCATATTAGAATTAAATACCAGAAAGGTGAGACAGGCATCTTCAGCGTTGCGCATAAACAAAGAGACGCCAGTCTGAAACGGCAGCGGAGCTGCCGATTTCAGGCTGGTGATTCTATAAGCTTCCTACAAGTTTTGTGGAGTTTTGGAGGTTTCTCGAAAATTCTCGGAGATTCTAAGAGACTTCTTGAAACTCTCCAGAATATTGAGATTCTGCTGAAATTCGAAGAAGTTTGAGAAACCATAATAAGAATCTGGCGGCTCGAAAGAATCTCCAGGCTTCCGAATCCATCAGACTCGATCTAACTTTCAAAATCGAGCCCAAAAAGTGGCAGTTAGTTCCAAGGGCTCCAAACAGCGCTCAAGAACCCAAAAGGGTCCCAAAGGGTCCCAAGAGGTTCAGACACAGGGGCATACAAAATACAAAAACTTCCAAGCATTCACAGAATCCTCATTACTGAAAATGTGCCCACTTTTCATCTTAGAGATCTATGAAAAGTTGTGTTTTAAGCCCTCACTATAACTTTCCAGACTGATATTTACATGGTTCCACCTTCTTCTGCAAAAAATTAATTGCAGTAAACAAGGATGCCCAACTTATGATGACGAGCGTTTTCGCTAGACTTAACTTCTCAGAGGTAATTCCTACTAAAAAGTTGTCATGTCTGTTTGGATTAGACCATAGAATTTAGAATTTATCAACTACCTCGTCAAGTCTGAGCAATGACTCATGCAATGAAAACCACTCGTCACTAGTGATCGTCTGCCATTTCTATGTAGTGAAATTTGCTTGATGCAAAATAATGCTGACCGGAACAGTATTTGCAACAAGAGCCAACTGAAAACCTCCTTTTTATTCCCAACAAGTTCCAAAGTTCCCCAAAAAAATGTCTGTGATTTATTTAGATCCATCGGTACAGTTATCCTTGAAGAAGACTTCGAGGAGGCTGGTGTTGGTCATTCCGGCGATTGATGAGTCCTCTTCTTGTGCAGTGATAAATGAAACAAATTTCTTCACTCGTTCGACGATACCATTGAAGATGCCAACAATCGATTCCCAGTAGAGATTGGTGAGAATCGCACATATTGCGACCAAGATGACGAGCAGGCAGCACATGCCAAGAACTCCCAATCTGGGTTTCGGTCTTCTCAGCCAACTGGGAAGGGGCGGGATCATCTGGAAAATGAAATTAAGCATATCTCATCGTTTGAAAAGTTGAAAAGTTTACTACTTTCTACACTCAGCATGTCAAGGACAATCTAAAACCATCGCTGAAATCGTCAGAATTCTTGATGCTTCTGGAACATTCCAAAAGTTTCTGTGGGATTCTGAGGATTTCTGAAGAATCTTGAGGAATCAATGAAACATTTGAAACGTTCTAAGAACCAGGGGATTCGAAAAAGTTTCTGTACATCCTATGGGCTTTTGTTCTGATTCCGGCTGCTTCTGAAACATTCTGAATAGTCGAGTTTGATTCTGAAAGTGTCTAGAGACACCTGAAAGATTCTGAAAACTTCTGAAGAACTCTAGGACAATTTAAATGGCTTTTCATGATTCCATAGGTTTCCAAAAGTTTCTGTGGAATTCTGGATGTTTTTCGGAAGTGCTAAGATGCTTCTCGGCTTCTAGAAAACGATATTTTGATTTTTTAAACTTTTTTGATCTACCTTTTGTTCCCTTGCCAAGAAATCACCAATAAATCTTTAGACTCACCGTCGTTCACAATATCCAAGTGTTCAGAAGACGTGAGGTAGTAGTAGTAGAAGAAGCCAGTCGCGACCAGAATCGGAGCAAAACTAAACCATCCAAAACCCATTCCCCCTTTCCAAACTCCGCCTCTTTTCGTACACATCTGCTCACTTAACCTGACGTTTGCCCTCCGAGAAACTTAGAAATGGAACCGATTAGCAGAATGAGTTAAGAAATTTCACATGATGAAGGGCATCAAATTGTAGGGTCGATTGAGTAGTGTTTACAACTTTTGGTCTGCGTTTTCCGATTGGATATGTAACGGATCAGTGATCAAAAAGAGGGTAGAGATGTGCAAAAAATTTGGGAATTCCTGGCTGAAATTGGGATGGTTGGATTCAGAATCGGGAGACGGTCAGAATGAGTCTAAACAAGGAATAATTTGGAGCCAAAGGAAAAGGAGGGCAAAACTTGAAATCTGGAAGAGAGTAGATCAAAACATGAACATAGCTTATTGAAGACATTTGAAAAGTACAGTATACAATAAAACATGGAGAATAACAAGAATTGACTTAAAAACATGTTATAGAAATGATCTCCTATTATTGATTAGGGTTGCTCAATCTGTCAAAACTTCAAATTCGGTGGCCATCGTGAAACCGCCATCCAAAATAACTACTGCCTCTTTTCCGTCGTTTGCACGAATTGCAAATCCCGACTTGTGTTCGTTGCTGAAAAATAAAATAATTCGAAAGCTGCTACACTAGAACTAAGGATGAGCTCGAATCTCCAAATGTGTCCAACTTTTCGAACCCCTCAGTACCTAAAGCGTTTCATCTCAAAAATCGGGCTAGCTATGGAAAAAAAAGAATTGAAATATTGCTCAGCATAAAATTTTACACATTTTTGCAAATGAAAACATTTTGATAGCTTATGTCTCGTGTATTCTCGTGTATTTTTGTGTATTCTTGTGTATTTTTGTGTATTCTTGTGTAATTTCGTGTATTTTTGTGTATTCTCGTGTACTTTTGTGTATTCTTGTGTATTTTCGTGTATTTTTGTGTATTCTCGTGTATTCTCGTGTATTTTTGTGTATTTTTGTGTATTCTTGTGTATTTTCGTGTATTTTTGTGTATTCTCGTGTACTTTTGTGTATTCTCGTGTACTTTTGTGTATTCTCGTGTAGTTTTGTGTATTCTCGTGTATTCTCGTGTATTTTTGTGTATTCTTGTGTATTCTCGTGTATTCTTGTGTATTTTTGTGTATTCTTGTGTATTTTCGTGTATTTTTGTGTATTCTCGTGTATTTTTGTGTATTCTTGTGTATTTTCGTGTATTTTTGTGTATTCTCGTGTATTTTTGTGTATTTTTGTGTATTTTCGTGTATTCTTGTGTATTCTCGTGTATTTTTGTGTATTCTCGTGTATTCTCGTGTATTCTTGTGTATTTTTGTGTATTCTTGTGTATTTTTGTGTATTCTTGTGTATTCTCGTGTATTCTCGTGTATTCTCGTGTATTCTCGTGTATTCTCGTGTATTCTTGCGTATTTTTGTGTATTCTTGTGTATTCTCGTGTATTCTCGTGTATTTTTGTGTATTCTTGTGTATTCTCGTGTATTCTCGTGTATTTTTGTGTATTCTCGTGTATTCTTGTGTATTCTCGTGTATTCTTGTGTATTTTTGTGTATTCTTGTGTATTCTCGTGTATTCTTGTGTATTTTTGTGTATTCTTGTGTATTTTCGTGTATTTTTGTGTATTCTCGTGTATTTTTGTGTATTTTTGTGTATTTTCGTGTATTCTTGTGTATTTTTGTGTATTCTCGTGTATTCTCGTGTATTCTTGTGTATTTTTGTGTATTCTTGTGTATTTTTGTGTATTCTCGTGTATTCTCGTGTATTCTCGTGTATTCTCGTGTATTCTCGTGTATTCTCGTGTATTCTCGTGTATTCTTGCGTATTTTTGTGTATTCTTGTGTATTCTCGTGTATTTTTGTGTATTCTTGTGTATTCTCGTGTGTTCTCGTGTATTTTTGTGTATTCTTGTGTATTCTTGCGTATTTTTGTGTATTCTTGTGTATTTTTGTGTATTTTTTTTGTGTATTTTTGTGTATTTTTTTTGTGTATTTTTGTGTATTCTCTTCGTGTCTTCTCGTGTAAACGTCAAAAATGGAATTTTCAGACTTTTCGAAAACGTAATTTTATCTTCAGAAAATTCCCTATCGATCTGTATAGTTTTCATTGAAATCCAACCACTGAATCAAAAGATAGAGGGGCTCAAACTTTCCCCCTGAACTCACTCTCTCGTCGTCATTCTCACTTCCATTCGTTGATACCGGATATCTCCAAAAATCTCATTGTGATGCCAGTCCTGCAACGTGAGCCGACTCCAAACCACCATCTCCTCCATCGTCGAGTTCTCAATCCAAGCCTTCACAAACTTATAGAAGTCCCTCGATCGGATAGTGGTATCGTGAAGCTCCACTTTCTTGCAATTGATGAAGTTGTAGATCAAATGGTCTATGGTAACCCATGGGGCATTGTTGCACACGAAACTGTCCATTCGGAATTCGGGAAGATCAACCAAGGGAAGATTACGGGGAGGTGTGAGATGAAGATGGAGCCTTGAACAGGTCCTGGCTCCATACAGTAAACTCTTGTACTGCTTGACAGAAACCGGTGGCGAGTCTACCTGGTCTGTATCACATGCACATACATCTTGGGTTTCCAAGCCAAGCTCCCGAACCGAACTCATGATTGGCACAATTTGAGAGGGTTCGAAAAAGTTCAGTGTGATTTTGGGCTTGTTGAAAATGTCGGAAAAGTAGACGATTTGATCGTGGATTTCTTGAAGCACCTCTTCGTTGTAGCTAATGCTCCAGTCGGCGTTTGTTTGGAGATAATAGACTTTCGAGTCCTTGAAACTTCCAACATCAGACGAGTCGCCCATTTTCAAGCCATAGTTACAGGCCAATCGAAAATCAAATTGCTGGATGAGCCTCAATTGCTTCGATGCGCTTTTAACAAGTCCAGAGAGTCTGGTGGACGTTTTCGAGAGGTGGTATCTGACAAAAAATAAAGGTTGACAGAGAAATTACTGAACTTGAGAAAACCCACAAGTCCCCCGGAAAGAACTGCTTGATGATTTCCAACTGCGCAACGTAGGGGATACGGAGCAGTCGTATTCGAGGAGTTGTCATTCTGAAAGTTGGAGATTATTTAGAAGACGTGGAAAATTTTAGAGGTATCCAGAGAATGTGAGAGAATTCTGCGGAAATGCAAACAGATCAAGTGGTAGTCCTGGAAAAATATAAAAGGTCTAGAAAATTTTAAGCGATTCTGGAAGGCTCCAGAAGAGTTTTGAATGATCTTGAAGAATTTGGAATAGTGTAAGGAGTCTAGAAGAGTCTTGAAAGGACTAAAAGGTTTTAGAAAGTTCTAGAAACGTCCATACGAATCTGGAAGAAAACTGAAAACTCTCAAAACTCTCAAAAAATTTAGAAAAGTTCGGAAGAGCCTAGAACAGTCTAGGAGACTCTGGATGCTTTTAGATTAGAAGGGCCTAGACAGGTCCAGAAACCAACTCAAAAACCGTCAGGAGGTCTCAAAAAAATTCAAAAGACCGCAAAGTTTGAAAAAATAGGAACCCTCCGAAATCAATAATCCCAACTCTTTCTGTTTGAATAGACTGTGTATGCAAATGAACACGTAGGGCAATGGTGTCTCTAATCCCCCTTCTATTAGCACCCTTCAATTTTGGAGCAGCACATAGTGTCATGTGTACACCGTATGCTGCGTCCCCTCTCGAGTAGCCTGACACACACACCCCAGGGGACGTTTGGCACATTTCCCTTATTATCCATTCGCCAAGTCTTGAGCCTTCGAGTGTCGTTGCGCGAAGGCTCAAGACTTGGCGAATGGATAATACCCTAGGAGATTTGAGAGGTTCGTCCATCTGACAGCTCTTCTTGTCTCACTTGACCAGATTTCAATTTCCCAAAAAAAAAACTAGAGAACTTGTCATATGCCCATTCTGCCATGGTAGCCGACTCCAAACGACCAGCTCCTCCATCGTCAATTATCAATCTAAGCCTTCACAAACTCATAGAAGTCTCTCGATCTTATAATTTTTTTTTCAGAAAAGTTTATCTTGCATTTCCTAAATCCCTGTTTCAGTCAATCAACGTTCCAACTCAATGTCAGAAAAAACAACTTCAAAAACCAAGTTTCTCTTTATTCAATAAGCCATTCAATTAGTACATGATTCATTCTAGTGTGTTACTATTAGTATTCGTATTACTGTCCTCCTCATCCTCCTCCACCATCTTCGCCGCTCCAAACGTCTCCAGCTGACTGATCAGCGCCTGAATCTTCGTTTTCAGCTCGGAATCCTTCACATGCTTCATTCCATAGTACAAAGCGATGATGTGCGTGAAAATGTACTGCGAGAGAGTCTCAATCGCCGCCGGACGTTGCGATCGCACCATCACTGCCATTTCCTGAAATAGAAGGATTCAGAAGATGTGGGGAGGAGTCAGAAGGCGTCACCTTAATGTTCGGCAGCTCCCCATTCCTCAATTTTTCTATCGCCAGGGCTCCGACAAGAAACGCTCCGGATCTTCCTGCTCCATAGTTGCTGATGATGGCACATGAAGCGTCGGCGTCCTGAGAATCTGGTTCAGTTTTTGATGCATAAGTTTAAACTTGCTTGAAAGCCCGTGAAATGTTACCTACTATACCAAGTTTGAAAATAGTCAGAAATCTATTAGAACTCTCGATAACAAGCTCAAAGGTTGAAGCCTATTGCCCTAAGCCTATGTGAAAAACCACGTGGATTTAGGTCAGTTTTTGAGCTATACCAATGATTTTTAGCTTGTTTGAAAGCCCATAAAAAGTTACATAACATATCAAGTTTTCAAGCCAATCGAAAACCTGAAACTTTCACAAACCAGTCTCAAAGACCCCACTCACAATATCCGTCTCAAAAACGGTGGCGGCGGTGGCGGCGATCCTGCCCGGCTTCTCGACGGGCATCTTGCCGTCAGGCCAGAAGTCGCAAATCTCAATCATACAAAACGGCGCCTCAGCACAATCCTTCGGCACCACCTCGTAGTACATTTGGGTGTTGGGCTGATCGTCCGACTGTTTCGCAATCTTCCGGTTGTTCACTCGAATCGTCTTGAACTCGACAAAGTCCGTGGGGAAGTAGATGTTGCGGGTGGACTCGTCGAGCTCCTCGTCGCCGGCGGCCATCAGGGCGTAGACTCGTTGGATCTTCTGTCCGGCCACCATTAGCCAAAAGGACTCGAGCGATTGAGGGGAGGCTGTGTCGGCGAGTTGCGCGAGGATTGTGGTCTTTGTGGTGATCTGGGAATGAGATGAGAAGATCTTGAGAGCCCGAGATTCTTAGATTCTGAGATTTTGAGATTCTCAGATTCTGAAAATCTGGGATCCTGAGGATTTTAAGATTCTGAGATTTCAAGATTCTGAGATTCTAAGATTCTAGGATATTGAGAATCTGATATTTTCAGAATCTGAGACTCGAGAGATTCTGGGATTTCTGAGATTCTGAGATTCTGGAACTTTGATATTTAGAAGGATTCTGAGATTTCCAGATTTCTGAGGATTCTTAAGGATTCCGAGATTCTGGGATTCTGAGAATTCTGAGATTCCGAGATTCTAAGGTTCTGAGGATTCTGAGATTCCGAAATTTCGAGATTCAGAGATTCAGAGAGTCTCAGGGTTCCAGAAACAGAGATTTGAAATTTCAGAATCTAGCAAGACTACAAACTACACTAACCGGCGCCAAATTCAGCACACTTCCATGATAGAAGAAGTCCGCTTCTCCAGTCCCCTTGACTCGATTTGCATCCAACACTTCCACATTTTCAGACTGGCAAAAATCCACATTCTTCTTGAACGCTAGACACTTCTCGGGGTCCACTTTCATCGAATCAATCGGTTGGAAATCCGCCTCGATCGTCTTCTTGTAGTCCGACTTCTCGAAACTTTCCATCCACGCCTTCATCGTTTTCTCCACCACCTTGCTATTCTGTGACAACTCCATGAGACTGTCCGCTTTACGGAGCGTCATGGTGGATGGGGTCTTTGTGGGGGTTAGATTCTGAAACACAATGTACACTACAAACTACAAACTACACAATCCTCCTACATCTTTCTCTCTATCTTTCTCTCTATCCTTCTCCTTCTCTTTGTTCTTCTTCTTGTCCGACGCTCTCTTGTCTTTGGTCTCCTTTTTTGACCGTACTCCTTTCGCCGTCACCTCCATCAGGTCTATTTTACTTTTGGATTCTGCAGATGCCGACGGGGTGCCTCCAGGTGTCGCCGATCCGGACTTGTTGGATTTGGAGGGGGAACGATGTCGCGCCGGACGACGACTCATTTCGGAGCTCCGTTCGCGGGAGGCCTACAAAGACTACAAACTACAAAGACTACAAAGACTACAAACGCACCGACGTCGACTTGGCGCGCTTCTTCTTCTTGAACTTGTCGGCGAACTTTTGCAACAGGTTGGTTTTCGATTTTTTCTTCTCCATTCTTTCTTCTTCTTCTCTGTCCTCGAACTGCTTCGAAAGTATCAAATGGAAAATGGGCGAGTATCAAACACTTCGCGGTGTCGTTTTGATTTGATACCAAACTTGGGAAATAATTTTTCACTTGATTTTGGATTCGCTGGATTTTGAGATTCTCCTCGGAGTATTTTTTGGACGTGACAGCAGATTTGTGGGGTTCACGAGGGAAATCGGTGAGGGAGGTAGAAAATGGTTCTGAGCAACCTGATTTTTGTGAAATTTTGTGGGTGTATAAGGCAGAGCAACTGTAGATCTTCCTTTTTTTCATCAGCCGCTAGTTGAGTGAGTTAGAATCCTAAAAGTTTTGCTACATCTAGTGTCAACGTCGAAAAATTCGGACATTTTTCTTCGCCTTCCAACTTTTTCGGACCAATGATCTTAAACGCGACATAACTGACTTGAGAATGATTTTCGAAAAAAGTTGTCAACTTCAAAAATGAAGATCTAGAGTTGCTTGCTACATTCACAAAGTTTTATATAAATCGAATGATTAGAACTTACTTTTTCAACTGCTCAAAGTTGGCCTGCACTGAAAATGGTCAAATTGTATCTTATTGGATTGTTTTTTTTTCAAACATAAAAATGTAAGATTGCTAGTTACTCTCTCACAATTTCAGACGAACTAGTTTTACATCACTTTTCAAGTTTTCAAAACTGTCCATTTTCAAAGTTCAATGGTGGAAATTTTTAGTCGTACAATTTGATATTTGATGTATCATTCAAGGCTTCAACACACATTCATAGTAACTATACAGTAATCAATCAGTTAGTTCGCCTTCTTTCCACACGCGTACATCTTCCGGTTTGGATCCTTGTTTCCCTCTTGACAATATTGATCATCGAGTTGTCCATGTGTGATGCCGGGCCATCTGGCGTTGGTGGATCCACTGGGGAACACGAATTGATGAAGGCAAGATTGGGCTCTGGAAACGAAAAATTCATGAATCCAACTTCTCATCTACATAATCTTCAGTCCTCCCAGCTCATCTCTATGCCAATTAGTCTGTGTCTTACCCATGAACATAGCTCAAAACTCCATCAGGTTGTCCAGGAGCAAAACCGAATCCGGCGGTTCCAGTAGTGTGCTTATCAGTCCAGAAGAATGTCTCCCTGGCGTTACACATGCCCGCTCTCGCACATGACCCCTTTCTTCTGGCACCCAGCCAAATGGCTGCGTCTCCGTAGCCGTGCTTCTGGAGCATCTGGAGACCAGCCGCTGGAAAACACAGTGCTACAAGTAGACTACAAACTATATGACCTACAAGCAAGCCTTCGTCTCTCCTGATCCGTCTGCAATCCTGTCAGAGTTGCTCCATGAGCTCTGCACTGATTCTCAGCCACCGGCTGGGTGTGCTGTCCAACGAAGAGCTGGAATTTGAAGTATTCCCTTTCTAGTTTATAGTTTGTAGCCACCTACCCCAACACACCAGTTACCCTGCTTTCTCTCAAACAACATCCAACCTCTTGGACACCGTTTTCCTTTTGGTACATGTCCTCCCCCTCCACCGGAATAATAGTCATCATGAGCTACAGTAATCCCTAGAAAAGATAATAGCAGGAAAAGGGAAGTCCTCATTTTGGAAGAAACAAATGTGTCGAAAGTTTAGGGAGGTTTTTATATGTAGGTCGCGGGGGAAAAATTTTATAGGTTTTTGGAAACTAGAATCGGAAATGTGCAAGTGGCTTTTATTGCAAAAGGAAAAAAGAAACTACTTTTGAGAAGGTTTGGAACGTTCAACGATGCTACATACAGGACTGGCCTATATCCAATTGGTAAGTTTCAGTGCAAAATGGCCAACTTTAAGCAGTTGAAAAAATATGTTCCAATCACTCGATTTCTATAAAATCTGGTGAATGTATTAAGCAATTCTAGATCTTCATTTTTGCAATTGACAAGTTTGTCTGAAAATAGCTGGAAAGTGAGTTATGTCGCGTTTTAGATCATTGGTCCAAAAAAGCTGGAAGTTTGCACTGTTTTGATGGCGCGTGATTATACGCGACGTAACTCCCTTCACAGCAATTTTCGCAAAAAGTTGTCGACTACAAAAATGAAGATCTAGAGTTATTCAATACATTCAAAAAATTTCATAAAAATCGAGTGACGGAAACATACTTTTTCAACTGCTCAAAGTTGACCACTTTTCACTGAAAATCACCGGAAGGGATATAATTATGGCCAGCACTTCAATTTTGAACCTAAAACTGCTGGAAGCAGTTTGAATTCCCACCAAGCAACATTTTCGTTTCCAACTCGTTCCAGGTAACGAATTCGTTACAGGATTTGGAATTGGCGCCGAATTCACAGAAGAAACCTTCCAGAACCTCATGGTTATGAAAGGTTCAAAAGTTCTAAATTCAAAAAACTTTATTAAACAAAAAATCATCACGAGTATAAAAGCAAGTCTCAATTCGCGGTTCCCGTTCCAGATTTGGTGCTTGTTGCACTCTTGCTAGTTCCCGTAGTCTTCGACTTTGCAGTTTTCGTTCCTGTCTTCGTCTTTTTATCCTTCTTATTCTTCTTATTCTTCCCATCAGCCTCAGAGCCCCATCCCATGCCCCAAGACTCTCCACTCTCCACGTCACTCTTCTTGGATCCGTCAGACGATGTCCATCCCGGAATGTGCCATTTCTCCGCCTCCTTTCTCTTCTTCTCGGCTCTCCAATTGCATATGCAACAAATGATCGTCGCGAGGAGCAGAATTCCAGCAACGGCTCCAATGGCTCCGTAGCTAACAACGTATTGAGTTTTCAGCAACGGATTCAGAGTAGTGGTGGTTGTGGTGCTGGTAGACGATGTTGTGGATGTTTGGGTTGTGGAGGTGAGAGTTTTGCAGAAGTCGGCTGAAAATTTTCAAATCCTCAACTAGTTTCAGTGTTTCGAGCACCTTCCTTCCATTCCATGGAACAGTACTTAACCAGCGTCTTAAATATCATTTGCGAACATTTCTTGTCTGAAAATTGAAAAAAAAAATTAGAGAATTAAAATGAGCCAACTTGCATACATTTTCCCTTGAATCTTTTGTTGCATTCCACGTGAAACTTGTCTGTTATTACCCTGCAATCGGTGCCACGATTGTCTGAAAAACCACAGATTATATACAACTGTGATGATGTTCAACTAACAAAAGCATCGCTCCAGAATCCAAGTCACACTGAAAAATGGAAAAACTTTTGATTTTCTCATCGAAAACATTCCAGAAACTTACTATTCATCAACCTTCTTCACCTTCTTGAACATGTTCGAAGTCGGGTCGTCCATTTTGGAGTGAAAAGTTGTTTTCAAACTTTCGGTTTAAACTTTTCTACTCCTTCATCATCAATCGTGTTGGGGGAGTAACATGGTCACGGGCGCAAGGGTCAGTTAAGGACCATCCTAGTAACCTGAACTCGACTCTTTGAAAGCTGGCAAATCTTTAACGCGGTGAAAGGAAAACATTAACAGTCCAAGGAAAACTGTTTTCACGATGGACTACGTAACCATCCCATACGATGAATATCTCAACAACATGTGGGCTTAACTGAAATTGAAATATAAATTGAACTGTGAAAATTTCCAGGAACGAATACATTCACAGAAAGTGCTCCGGTAAGTTCGCTAGCTAGTCAGGTATTCCAACAAACGAGTTCTCAGAACCGAGGCATGGGTACACAAGCTGTGAAGAGGCCGCCGATTTCTACATTCGCAGATGCATGACAGATGGCATTGAGGGTTGGTCGAAAATTTGGGCTTGAAAATGTAAAATTTGAACATTCAGAGGACAAATGCAGAGAAGAAGTGTTCGAAATCCTCAAAGGATTCTGCCAAATTGACAATAACATCAACGGTATGGATTTTGCAATGTTGGAATTCCGATTTTTATTCTGAAAACCTTATGGAACGTCTGACGTTTTGGTGCCAAGGAGTTATCGTGGTTGTTGTGGGTTCGAAGCAAATATCTGACGAGAGTCTCTCCAACTTTTAGTTCACATTGTATTAAAAGCAGCCAGCTTTGAGCAGATCATATGAGTCAGATGAAAGTTATATGGAAAAACACCATGCAATGAAAATGAATCATAACATACATGAGTGTATGCTGAGAGAAGTTTCAATACTTCGAAACCATCGTCCGTTTTGCAGGTTCCACCTGTGTCAAGCTGATGACAACCAAGCGGCCATCGACCACAACTCCCGCACCCAGCACCACCACCGACCCCGAGGTGTTCAAGAAACTCACCAAAGTTTCCCACGTCATCACTGTTGGAACAATCGCGGGAATTCTGCTCCTGTTCGCCATCGTTTTGCTCATCTTCACCCGTTGTCGCAGAAGACGTCAGATGAAGAGAGAGGAGGCTGAAGCGGCCGCCTGGCACATTCCCGGATGGTCGTCGGGCACAACTTCAGAGGAATCCAAATCGACTAGTAGCGTGGAAGGAGGTACGCAGGGGTTCGGATCAACTTCACCAGCGTCGGGAGTGGAGACGGCGAAGGAGAAGACCAATTTGAAGACAGCGATGTCTGGAGAAACGAAGAAGGAGAAGTCAAAGAAGAATGCGAAGAAAGGGAAAGCAGCGGCTTCAGTTCCAACTGGAACTCCTGTGTCTCCTGTTGTCCCTGTGACTCCTGCGAGTCATGCACCTCCTATTGCGCCTGTGGCATCTGCAAAGCCTGTGGCTCCATCGACTCCGGTGTCTCCAGCGACCCCTAAAACTCCTGTGACGCCTGTTATGAAAGAGAAAGTTGCGGCTCCTGAACAAAATGTACCTGTCCATGGAACTCCCGCCACCTTCGCGTCTCCAGCCACTCATGTCTCGCCTGCTCCTGCTCCATCTGCTCCACCAGCTCCACCAGCTCCAAAATCTGGATTCACCGGAAGTGCGGCAATCTTCGGTGGAGCTCCGAAAACTTCTCAACACGCTCCGTCTTTAGCACCTTCGCCTGGAGAGCACGTGTCGACTGGAGAGACGGCGATCAGAATGCCGTTGGTTTGGAACAAACAGGCGGATGCAAATGTTTACTATTGATTGTTTTTTAACCGATTTGTTAGATCTGCAATCATTACTACTTGTTTGTTTGAATCAATGAATATGTGTATTAGCTTGAGACTCCGAAAAACTTCGAAAAAAACTCCGAAAACTCCGAAAAAAGTCCGAAAACTAAGTTGAAAACAGTAATTTTCAATGCGAAACGGACTTTAAACAGCTGAAAAATTGTTCTAAGTGTTCCTATTACCTTGAAATTTTGTGAGTTTGTTAAGCAGTCCTAGATCTTTATTTTTGTGGTTAGCAACTTTTAACGAGAGCTGAAGACAAGTTAGTTAGGTCGTCATGAATTGAAGAGGTGCTGTAACGTGCGAAATTATCGGAGGTTGCGTCAAATTCAGCGATCTATCTGATTTGTCAATGATTACCAAAAAAAGTTGTCAACTGCAAAAATGTAGAACTTGGATTGCTTAACAAGCTCACGAAGTTTCAAAGAAATCAGAATGCTGGGCACCATTTTTCAGCTGTCTAAAGTTGGCCATTTCGTATTGAAAATTACCAAATCTGATATCTTTTTGAATCGCAACACAAAATTATTTATTAAATGATGTTCCCAGATAGAACATCAATATCATTTTCACGAGTTGAGAAACAAAAAACCATATCAAGTTTACAGCCAAGTACCAGTAGATTCAGTCTTCGAAGTGGCTCCAGTCTTCTTGCTCTTCTTCTTCGTCTTGGTGCCTCCAGTAGTTCCCGACGTCGCCGAACTGGTCCACCCGCTTCCTCCAGTGGTGCTTCCTTCCTTTGCCGATCCCTCCTCAGCCGATCCCATCCAATAGTTTCCCCACATCGCGGCCTCTCGTGCCTCACGAGCTCTTCTTTCCGTCTGACTCTTCTGATGGAACACGTACAAGATCACACAGGCCAGGAGCAAGAAAATCGATCCGCCAATTGTTGAGTACATGATCATGTTCGAGAGTATGTCCTCGGTGGTGGTTGGGATAGTAGTAGAGGGTGTAGTTGTGGGTTCCGTCGTAGTGGCGACTGTGGTAGTATCTGGTCCTGGTTTGGCCAAAAGATAGCATTCATAGCCCTGAGTGATGTCAAAGTGTCGACAGAAATCCACCATGGCATTACGGATCCACCAGTCGCATGTAGCAGCTTAAACATGAACATTCTTTGTAATATAGGCAACTAGTGAACCAAACGAACCGTCGAATTTCTTAAGACATCCTTTTTTCATCGAATAGTGTGGACGGTAACAAACGCCCGTTATATAGCGAACAGGTATAACGATGAAATCGAACTCATACCATGCTCCTGTAAAACGTTACTTTGCAGAATTCAAATGGATGATAACAAATTTCAGTGTTTTTCAACTTACGCTTCCGAAACATTTCCGAGCAATCATCAAACAAATTTTTTTTTCTGAAAAAAAACTTACTCGAACGAAATTTTTTTTTAATTCCATCACTCACATATCTTCGAGCTTCTTGATCTTGTAGACTAACTTATCTTTGCCATCCTTATCGTCAAACATTCTTGCGGGAATAACCGATCCCTCTCTGTTTTTCTGGACTCAATGTGAAAACAATCAGAGCGGGGGGGTTGAAATCGTTTCAGGATAATGGATTAAGGGGTCAGGGGAGTTCGAGAAAAACTGTTTTGAAAATCGAAAACGCAATTTTTTGTACACACGCAAGAGTACATGTATATTCAAAATTCTGGAACCAAAAAAATCCCGACAATAAAAATCCTTACATTAGCGGAAGTTTTTAGTTTCGCCCTACGTGTTCCTAGTCAATTACACTGCTGGTGATATTCAGTGCAAAATGACCAGCTTTGAGCAGTTGAAAAATTATGTTCCAATCACTCAATTTCTATAAAACTTGGTGAATGTATTAGGTTGTTCAAAAAGTCTTTGCCACTTTTTTTCAAGCCAAGTTTTATTCAAAGAAAACAATAATTAATATGAAATGTATTAGGTTGTTCAAAAAGTCTTTGCCACTTTTACTTCGCTCCATCGCTTCTTGTTCAATTAGCGATTTTTTTCAATTCTGTTTTTATATTTATGTATGTCACATATTGCATGTTCAACACATGATAGAAAGTTTCCGGTAGACGGCAGAATGGCCGAGAATTTACTCGATGATTATCATGCACTTTGAGGTGTGTTTCCGTTCATGTTTCTCCAGGGTCAGTCGAGCAACGATGCAAGACGAAAAATGTGTGAAACGTAGGGCCCAGACACCATCCTCAGTGAAACCATAAAATTTTGGTTCAAAAGATTCGCGGAAAGGAACTACGATCTAGAAGACAAACCGCGATATCGACGACGATATTTCAACGGCAGTAGAGGAAGAGCCCCGAGCTATTTTACGTTAAGTATCTCTGACAGTCCACCATCCACATACAATAGTTTCCAATCAGCTTCGCCAAATGGGAAGAGTTCAGGAATTCGGACAAGTCGTTCCATACATTTTGAGCAATTTTCAGAAACAGGTGCGATTTGACCTGTCACTTTCACTTCTCGCCAGAGAACCGACGACGGACTGGATCAACAAGATAATCACTGGAGATGAGAAGTGGATGCTCTATGTTAACCATACCAGAAAGCGGTAAGGGTCCTTGTCGGATTTGTGGCGTTACCGGAGCCTTAAGGTGAACCTCACGATAAAAAGGTGATGTTATCAATTTGGTGGGACGGTGCAGGAGTGATATGCCGCGAGCTGCTTCCACACTTTACTTTTATCAACTCTGATGTCTACTGTTCTTAAATAGAAAATTTCATCCATGCTCATCGCTCGCACCGTCGAGGAGCTCAAAGTTTATCATTCTATATGACAACAGAAAACCACACTTTTCTTTGAAGACCCGCAGTAAGCCCCGATCTTTCGGAATCGAAGTTCCGCCTCACCCACCGTACTCTCCTGACCTGGTACCAACTGATTCTCCCCTTTTCCAATCAACCGAAAACCACCTTTCCGAAGAAAAATTCCAAGATCGCAAGGATTTTGAAAAGTCGTTTGATAACTGTTTCGCCTTCAATTCCCCAGAGACCTACGCAAATGGGATCGCCCAACTTCAGTTGCGCTGGCAAGAAGTTATCAACTCTAATGGCGAATACATTTCATATTAATTATTGTTTTCTTTGAATAAAACTTGGCTTGAAAAAAAGTGGCAAAGACTTTTTGAACAACCTAATATCAAGCAACTCTAGAGCTTCACTTTTGTATTATAGCTGGCACCTTCTTACGAAAATTGCTGTATGGTGAGTTATAGCCACCCGACATCTAAACTTTGTGCAAACTTCCAATTTCGGACCAATGGTCTTCAACGCGACATAACTGACGTGATTGTGAATTTCGTAAAAAGTAGTCAACTACAAAAATGAAAATCTAGAGAATTGACTGAGAACACTTGGAGCGAAACGGAAAATTTTTGCTAATGTGAGGATTTTTATGTCGGGATTGTTTTGGTCCCAAAATTTTAATATTCTTTTGCGTGTGTACCAAAAGTTACATTTCTCCTATGTCGATAGACGTTTTTTTTTGTAACAAAAAGAGTTTTCATGCTATATTTCATCTTTGCTTTCTCTGACTCGCACAGACATTCACAGATATTGCAGTACAGTTTGTTTTTTTTTTCCAAAGATTCATCTATTATTAAAACATCGAAGAAAAAGGGAACGAGTAAGAAATTCAGCTTTCACTCATGGGATTCCGCGAGGAGCCTTTCCGGATTTCGATTTGCCCGAACCAGTGCTCTTCGTGCTGCTCGTCTTTGAAATGGACTCCTTCTTCTTTTTCTCGTTAGATTTCCGTTGCTTCTTTGAGTTCTTCTTATCAATCACACCAAACAAAATGATGACGAGGCAAACGAGAAGCAAGACACCAACCAGTGCGAACACTCCCATCATCAAAAGTGTCGATGCGTTCGCCTCAGTAGATGGTTCCGGAGTTGTCGAGGTGGTTGTAGGTCTCGTGGTAGTCGGGGGTGCTAGCCGAACGAATGGCTTGTTCGTCGGTCTTGGAAGCAGAAGCGTGCATGGCTCGAGTGAGTTGTCTTTGGCGCAGTACTTTTTGAGAGCTTCTCGAAGATAGTCGTCGCATTTTGACGCTTAAACTCGGAAATATTATGAGCTAAAGTGTTTTTGATCTTACGGGGGTTCTCTTGTTTTTTGCAGTGCACTACGGAATTCTCAATGCCATTTTTACATCCCATAGCAGCAATAATATTGGTCCGGGGCGTCGATGAATTGGTCGGTGGAAGAGTAAAATCTTCTGTAAAGCATTGGATGTTTTGATCATATGAATCAGTAACTCACTATCGCATCCCGCCGCGATGATCTGGGACCTGGAAGAATTACCGTATTTACTGTATTATAACGGTACTTTGACCAAACTTATCTCGGTTCCTGTAAAAGTTATCAAAAAGTGGGCAATTAACAAAATGTTGCTCAGGGTTTCATCAACATTTTCCTAGTGGACCACTATTCGATAACTTGTACCGGAACCAAGATAGGTTTGGTCAAAGTGACGGAACGGAGTGCCGTTATAATACAGTAAATACGGTATGTTTGATGAAACTCGAAACTGGAGAAGAACAACTCACATTCTCTGAACACCCGACATTTTTTTTTCAGTATGGGAGATTTGAGACTCTCTGGTTCTTGCAAGATCCGCATCTTTCCAACACATTCAGGGTAACGGTCATGAATTGAGTTCAACTTGTTTTTGGTTTTTCGGGACACTGGAACAGAGGAAGAGGACATCTTCTAGCCCTTTGTAGACAAATCATGAATTTGGAGCCTCTATCCCAGTCAACATTTCAATTGACTCCAGACAGTGAACCATAATCAGATGAGCAATGGATTACAAGGCGAAACCGGGTTCAAGTTGGCGTTAACCCTGCAGTTTTGTCCTGGAATTCCATCAGTGAAAGTTGAATCTCTTTCTCCGATCTTATAATAAAGTCATTGTTGCTGTTGGCCCCACCAGGATCGTTACAATCCTTCAAAAAGTCCGAGTGTCTACGGTTCAAAAAAACTTCGAAAAGACGTGAAATCAAGGGGTTCTTCTCATTTCTAGAATCTTCTCGACTTCTCCCTTTGACTTTCTATCACACCGAAAAAAGCGCTAAAAGCAATGAGTCGTCATAATCGTGGTCCCTATCGTGTGAATCATCGGCAGCCAATGCCACGTCATCATCAGAGTCCTGTTCACCGACGTCAACTTCCAGAAGAACGCGACGAGCCGATAGATGTGCCGAATGCGATTGCAAATATGCCAGTTAGAATTACGGTGAGGTGGATTTCGAGTGTCCGCCTAACTCTGTTTTTCAGGGCTATCGTCAACTCGAACCCGCCTCCGCCTTGGAATCCATCGCTGCGAGCAACTGTCTGATGGTGGTGCAGTGTCTGGAGCCGATTGAGATGTTGACCGGGATAGAGACTCCGAATCGATACGTGGTTCATGATATGTACATGAGACGGGTAAGGATCTTGGAGCATCAGGAGGTCCATGACCAGTAGATCCCTAGCTCAGAATATCTACACCTCTCTTTCAGATCCTCTACGCTCACGAAGAGTCCGACTACTGGGATCGCTCTTGCGACCGCAACCGCCGCAGCTTCGACCTGCACATGTTCGACAATCGACGTCAGCGTCTGATGAGCTCCACAAGATACGGAGGCGGTAGTTGCACATGCTCGGCGGACGTTCTGGAGACCTGGCATCGTGGCAACTCAATCGGCATGCTTTCAAGAGACACCTGCGATCATAGAGTACGTGTTAAGACTAGGCTCCTCCACCAACCAGATTTCCGATGTTTCCAGTTCTATCTCCGCGTCGCCGGCTGCTCCACCGAGTTTGCCATCGTCGCTCCGGATAGTGCTCAGTCGAACCCCGCTTGCCGTACCCGTCACACGCTTCCCTTCCCTATCTTCGTTCAAGGAGGCGCTAAAGTTGGAGAGATTGTTCGTCTAGATCCCGGGTATTTGGAGTGGGTCAGCGATGCGGACACCTACATGATTCATTGTGAGTTTTGTGGAAGTTACACCATGCTTGTCCAGGTTTGATCTACCGAGCTAGCCAACTTTTGATCTACTTTTCTAGTCAACTTTTGATCTACCTTGCTAGTCAGTTTTTGATCTACCCTTCTAGTCAACTTTTGACCTACCCAGCTCTAAAATCTCTGATCTACACTGATATCCAACTTTTGATCTACATACCCCTCTAGAATGCTTCTGATCTAGCCTAAAATCTATCCTTTGATCTACACTTCTTCTTGATCTACCAATCGTCTCTACATATTTCAGTCCCCATCGACATGCCGGTGATCATCAAAATGCTCTTGCTCCAAGCCACGTTTCTCATCGATTTCACATATTTCGAAGACCGCGGACAGTCTGGGAATGCAGCCGTTGTGTACTACTAGAACTTTTATTGAATAAAAAAGCTATCGAAAATCAAGTATTGAGAAACATCTAGTTGTTGTCCTCGAAGAAGGTGAAGTCGATAAGGAACACCGAGGAAATGAGGAGAAGCTTGAGAATTGGTGGCAAATCCACGGGGACTGAAATGAACAAGTTAGGCAAGTGCGCTCTATTGAACTCGCTTACAATGAACCAAATAAGTGTCCGCATCGGTGAAGGCCTCCTGAAGGAAACCCGGGTAGAGACGGACGATCTCTCCGACCTTGACCCCGGTATAAGTGCAGACTGGGAATCGTTGAGTGCCACCACAAGAGGCACACGCTGGCGACATGATGAGCAGCGGTTGGTTGCATCCGGCGCCGAGCAGTTTGAACTGGAAACCGGAATATTGGATGTCTGGACCCCGCCTTCAAAAAACTCACACTTCCATCGCAACACTCTCTCTTCATGAGGCCAATCTGTTGTCCCTGGAACTGGGTGCCCAGATAATCGGTGCACGAGCAGCACGGGTTGTCTCGATAGCATTTCATAAGCTGCGCTCCGAAGACGTCGCGAATGTCCATGGTGAAGTTTCTGCCCGAGCCGCAACACTCGCGAGAGATGAAGTTGGATCGCTCGTTGCAGTAGAGCATCGGACGGAGGTACATGTCATGTACGACGTAGCGATTCTGGGTCTCGATGCCCGTGAAGATCTCGAGGGGTTCGGTGCATTGGACTACCATCAGGCAGTTGGTCATGGCGATGGCGTCGAGGACGGTGTGGGGGACAAGGGATACGAAGCCCTGGAATTTGTAGTTTGTAGTCTTTATAGTCGATCGAATTTATTTCAGTTCCTTTCACAGCTATCAAAAAGTGGTCAACTAACGAAATGTTGAGGATAGTATCAGCAGTATTTTGTTAGTTGACAACTTCTTGATATCTGTTACAGAAACCAAGATAAAATAAGTCTTGGCTTTCTGGCTTTCTCTATTTCTCAACTTTCATGAATTCTGGATATCCAAGAATTCTGGTTAATTTCACAGAATCCAGTATCTCAAAGATTCTGAATCTCACCGTCATCACAATCGGCATCGCGGCCACCTGATTCGGCACGTGGATCGGTTGGTCTCTGGGCTGTGGAAGAGCTCCGCCGCGACGCATTCGTCCAGCCGTCGCACGAGCCGGAACGATCGCTTTGTTCCCATCCTTCTCATCCGATTCAGAATCCTCAGAAGATGTCGAAAAAGTCAAAGATCTCAATGGAAGTTGTCCCGGTTGAATGTTCATTTTCACACTCTCACTCTCGCGAGTGGAAAAAAGTGAAACTTTGATTCGCACTTTTTTAGATTCCGGAAAAGTTTTGACCTTTTCGAAAACGTTCCAGATAATTGTGCCAAGGGTGCCACGTTCAAATCCTTCCCCCAAAATCGAGTCCGTTTTCGCCTCATTTCCCATTATTCCAAACAATCGATTTTTCTCAATTTTCTTGGCCAATGAAACCACACTGGTGATGACGATGTTTTTGATCGATTTCCTTGTTATCCTCAACTCTTTTTCAATGATTACGGTAACGGGACTTTCCAGACTACAAAGACTACACAAACTACTGCTCAGGGTACAATATTCATATTGTGTTTTTGTAAGAGCAAGGAGAAGAAGGAGTGCGACGTTCGACAGGTCACCGCGTCGATGAGGATGGTAGAGATTACAAACTACAAACTATAAACTACAAAAACAAAATAAACGTTTCCAGGCCCCCGACGAAGTGTTGCAGGACAGTACGAGAACGGCTCTGGATAAGGAGGAGAAGAAGAAGAAGTTGAAAGAAGAGTCGAAAAAGTCGGCGAAGAAGTCGAAGAAGAAGAAGAAGCAGAAATCGGCGGAAGCGTCGCAGAGGGTATCCAAGAAGTCGAAGAAGGCGAAGAAGGCGAAATCGGAGAAGAAGAAGAAGTCGGAGAAGAGGAAGAAGATTCCGGAAGCGCTGCCCATGGATGAAGACGTCAAATCTACGCAGAGATCAGAGGTGAGACAGGGGATCATTAGTGCTCAAGGGGGTCTTGACAGTCCTGATGAAAAGTCGAACATTTTTGGCACTGGTAGATCAAAAATTTCTCTCCAGTTCAACTCATAATCTAGGTCAAAGTAAAATCGACGCCGAAGATTCAGATTCAGATTAAAATTCAAAATCTGAAATGAAAAACTGGAAAACTCACGTGTAATTTGAGTAATGACCTTGTAAACTTGGCTCACTACAGTGCTGCCCATAATTCTATATCTTTTAGTGTTTTTCAGTGCGAATTGGCCAACTTTGAGCAGTTGAAAAAGTATGTTTCAATAGTTCTATTGTTTTGAAATTTTGAGGGTAAATTAAGCAACTTTATATCTTCATTTTTGTGGTTGACAACTTTTTTAGAAAATTACAATCAAGTTAATTATGACACCTTGAAGATCATGCGCCCTAAAAAATTCGAAACTCGCATGGAAATTTACCAAGTTTTGATATTGCGTAACTCATTTTACAGCAATTTCCAAAAAAAGTTGTCAACTACAAAAATGAAGGTCTAGAGTTGCTTGATACAATTACAAAATTTCGAAAAAATCGAATAATTGGAACATACTTTTTCAACTGCTCAAAGCTGTTCATTTGACTCTGAAAATCCTCGAAATTCAGAAACTTTTACAACGACAATTTTATGAGGTTATAACTCGGCATGTTGACATTTTGCTCTACATTATCGATGTTTTCGGAGCCTAGATTATAAGAAAAAAAAGTTATGCCTGAGATGCCGAGAATTCCTGTACCAAAACCAGCTTATATAATCCTCCTTGCAGAAAACCGAACCCAAATCTTCCCCTCGAATACCCTCGCAACAACCGCAGCAAGCCAAGAGTCTTCAGTAAGTCCACCCTTTTTTTTGTCTAAGTACAGTAACACTCCCTTTCAGAGCCAAGACCCCAAAGAGCACAAAGACCATCCCAGTGGGCTGCCAACCTATACCGAATTCTGCTCTTCCCTCAGCCACTGCACCATCCCCTGCAAAATCGGTTCTTACACCTGTGGTACCTCTGCAGACACCGCAGGCGGTACAGGATAGTGAGTCTTGGGGGTCTTGAAAAGGGACTACAAACTAGAAACTTTCAGACCAATCTCCAAGGTCAGCACCGCTACCAGGATCGGCGGAATCGAAGGGACTCAAATCGATGCCCGCGTTTTGAGAAGAGAACTCTTTCGGGTCTACTAATTTTCTTTGGAAAATATTTATATTCAGAAATGAAGTGCTCTCTTTTCAGTACAAAATAGTCCACCTCGAGATTCGAAGTAGAGAAGAGGTAGATTGGGTCCCTAATATGTAATGTCAGAGCTAACTAGTATGGATAGCACAAAACTGAAAATATCTTTCAGGAGATTGCACGAGTTTTTGGGTTGAACTTTTTCTCATAATCTGGGGCATTTATTGCAGAACCTAAGACTGTAAAGTCCATTTGACCAGGATTCAGAATATGAGCAGCGCATATTCTCTAGGTCAGAATCCCTGTCGGATTCGTTTCATCAGAAATCCTTCAGATTCGAGAAAGTTTTATACGTCATCCGATCAAGAAAAACTTCAACATAGAATCCGAAAATTTGCTATCTCAACAATCACTGCTTCCATTCTCACTGCTTCAAGCATTCAGTTATCCAAGTGTATCCTTCATTCAGTCATCATAAGGCAACCAGTGATCAAGAGGGCAGCTGAAACATTCTCACGTTGTCTCTGAAACCATGACCCCTCTGTTATAGACTCACTACACATAAACTCGAAGCTGCAATCTTCTAACCTTTGCATCTCCAAATTTACAGGTTAAGGTGACGTTGTTAACTTCGTCATTCAAAGAAAAATACGATTCTCGGAAGTTTCCACTACCCTGAAGAATAATTAGAGTAGCCAAGACTAGAGAGGAGAGATTACCGATCTGTAAGAGACTCCGTTTTCGATTCCCAGTTTGTAGGTGGAGCCGAATTGGAAGAACGCTGTATCAGTGGAGGCGGGGGGTTCTGAAAACTTGTCTAGATTTTTTAGCATCTCCAGTTGAACTGGACAGAGTCGAGCAATCTGATAAAAGTCTTATAGGGTTAGGCAGTTTGACTGGATAAAGATTATGAGCAATCTCCTAAGAAAGTGAAATCTGTTATTGACTAGGAACCCCGTTTTAGACAGACTCTCAGAATTTTTTCTAAATTTGAACATTCATAGAACAAAATCTGGCTTTCAAATGTGCTACGTGGCTACCTGCGCAAATTTTTAGAAGTCGAGATATGCGCTCTGAAAGACTGCAGACACCGTTAAAAGGGGGAAAAAGGTGAGAAATGGCATCTTTCAGAGCGCATATCTCGACTTCTAAAAATTTGCGCAGGTAGCCACGTAGCACATTTGAAAGCCAGATTTTGTTCTAGAGATGTGCAAATTTAGAGAAAATCGTGTCCAAAACGGGGTTCCTAGTGAGAAGAAGCATCCCCTAACCGGATCTTACCATTTTCTTGAACAGTCGCCGAGAACCAATTCCCACACTTCGCGGGAAGACTCATTTGTGGAAGGCTCACCACTTGCTCCCCAGATACCTCAGGGTTCGCCGAGTACGCCAAGTACACACGATCCAGAATTGGCGTCCCTATGACCTGAACCAACCCAAAACTTTTGACGAAAACGAAAAAGAGATTACCCAGTAAAGGTCTTCTTCATCGCTGAAAACGCACAACCCATTGGTTCTCGTCGCGATGTTATACAGGGTTTCCGGATGCGATCCTCCAGAGGTACTGTAGCTAACCATGAAATTCAGGGTGATGTGGTAATAGCGGAGCTTTGAAACCAGCTGATCGATGTCCACCTCATCTGGGTACCTTTTCACGTACACCCTTAAAATGGAGCCACAAATTGGGACAGAAGTAGTGTCTAGATATCTCTCAATCATGTTCAGAACATCGCTTCCCGTATCGTTGCTTTCGAATCCAAGCGCGGGATCTGGTAGATCATCTTTTATCGCATCTACGAGGTCTCTGAAAATTCCTAAAGGTTGACCTCATTTATGAGAGACTGTCCGCGGATCACATGCTCAACTCACGTCCACTCCTTCTCAAAAACAAAGCTCTCCTTGTTCATGGTATCGAATTTGATGCTGCCGAGCATTGCGAAGCTGTTATTCACAAAACCTGGTAGCATTTCGTAGAGATTCGTTACAAAATCCGGACTGAAATCGTTGGAGTACGCAATGATCATATTTGTCGGAGTTGTTGGGTCGCAGAACTCTAAATTGAGATGAGTCGGATGAATGACCGAGATCCCGACAAGAGTTTAACGAAAGAGATTTACGGAAATTTATGGAAGACGGTTTATCTTTGGAATAAAAAATGATACATAAAAGGTGTCAACAAGTAAAATGTAAATCTCAATGAGAGCTATCGATTGGTACAAAAATCGATTCAGAATCTCGTCGGACTACTGAGTTATAGTCTTTATTCCGCCTTCCGTGTGCCAGAAAGAAGACGGAACACGGGAGAAAGACCATATCTCAACTTCCCATCGATAATATCGATAAAATATTATTTTTACCTAAGTTTTATACCAGTCGAGAGCTCTCATTGAGATCTACATTTTATCTGTTGACGCCTTTTTTTTTTACCATTTTTCTTTTTTTTTTCTCAAAGATAAATCGTCTTCCGCAAATTTCAACAAATCTGTATCTTCCTCTCAACTGGTAGCAAGAAAGGGACGGAGTATTGGTGGCCGAGTTGTTGGATCCTAGGCCTTAACCGACTTGCACTGACCATGGTCCTCAGTAGTCGTTTCTCGTTTTCCTGAAGTCGTGGTTCCGGAGGAACGTACTGTAGGCAGCATCGATGTCGGCTGGGTAGTTGTGTTGTTGTTACCTGAAACCGGACGGAATACATAGATTTCAATTTTTTTTGCGTTTCTGTGTCGTTTTCATTGAAAAAAAAGACGTTCTGACTAGGAACCCCGTTTTAGACAGCCTCTCAGAATTTTCTCTAAATTTGCACATTTATAGAACAGACTCTGGGCTTTCGAATGTGCTATATGGCTACCTGCGCAAACTTCTATAAGTCGAGATATGCGCTCTGAAAGATGCCATTTCTCACTATGTTCCCCCTTTTAACGGTGTATGCCGTCTTTCAGAGCGCATATCTCGACTTCTAGAAATTTGCGCAGGTAGCCACATAGCACATTCGAAAGCCCAGATTTTGTTCTATAAATGTGCAAATTTAGAGAAAATTCTGAGAGGCTGTCTAAAACGGGGTTCCTAGTGAGGCGTATTTCCAAGTTTTCAAAGTCTGCTGCAGGTCCCCAGAAGTCGAGTTAACTCGAGTTCTGTGATTTTGAAGTTGGCATTTTGTCGCTCACAGAAAGTTCGAACTTCAGAAGCTTATAACTCAACTTCCGGATGTCCTAAGCTGATTTTGAAAAACTGAAATTACATTTCAGAATCCCCTCTTTCCAATTATACCACTTCCCTAATCAGATTACTCGAGATTCCAAACCCTTACCCGTAAAATGTCCCTTGTTAACCACTTGTAAAAGGAATACTGTAAAAAGAGCAGCAACAAGAAGAACATTAAGAATAAGAATGATAGTGATCACCCTGAACCGTTTGTTCATTCGATACTGTAGTATTCCAAAGTGGTGTTGTCTTCTGAAAATTTTTGGCGGGCTATTACCTTTGAAGCGCGCTATCTCTAAAACCAAAAGCGCTATCAAAAAAGTTGCAACTAAAATATTGCTCAACATCAAATTTCACACATTTTTGTAGTTGGTAATTTTTTGATAGCTTGATAGGGAATGGAGTTATAGACGCAGGAAAACCAGACTTCCTTGTTTTTTTTTGTTGCGTGATTCTCGGCGTCTCTAACTCGATAACCAACAGAGCTATCAAAAAGCAGCGAACTACAAAAATGTGTAAAATTTTACGATGAGCAATATTATAGTTGTAACTTTTTTTGATAGCTTGTTTAGTTTTGAAAATATAGCCTTTCAAACAGGAGACCCTAAAAAACTCATTCTGCAGGCTCAAAAATCGGATACGGATTCTGAGGACCACAAACTTCCACGGCCAATTTCTCATCGTTTTCAATTTCATAGGAGTACGCTGGTGGGAGATCTGAAAATCGCTGGAATCGCTTTGATAATACATTTTGAGCATTTTTTCACCTGTGGAACTTCTAGAATTCATTTCGATATGTAGCAAAAGTGGTCGACCATAAATTTTAAAAAGTTGATTAATGGGTAAACAGAAAATGAGGGGAATTAACTGATAAGAATCCGTGTTCCTCCCCCGTCTCACCCATCCGGTTTGGGAGAATTCCAGGGTGAAGAGGATTCCATTGATAAGACGGAAAATTACTAACGCGCACCACCACTTTTTTTTCAACTGGAAGAGATCAAAAATTGGGCAGCAAGAATGCTACATGTTGAACATGTCAATAGTGCAATTCCAAACATCAGACCCAGTAAAATATGGTGAGAGCTTGAAAAGGGCTCAAAAGAATCCGGCTGTTCTGAAAATGTGTAGGTGTATCAAGCAACTCTAGATCTTCATTTTTGAAGTTGACAACTTTTTTCGATAACCAAAACCTAGTTAGGTCTTGTTTTGGACAAGAGGTCTGAAAATGTGGTATCCAAACTTCAGAGTGCCAAAACTGACTTAGTTGTGGTTTTCTGAAAAAGTCTACAAAAATGAAGATCCAGAATTGCTTAAGACACCTACCAATTTTCAGAAAAATCGGGACTTTGGGTAAACGTTTCTTATTATTCCCACAAATTTTAAAACACTATTTTCGGCTAGGCTTTGAGCCCCTAAATCCCTGTTTGGACACATCTAAAAACTGCTCGCCGAGCTCAAAAACCAACGGTCCTAAGTGTCAAATTAGCCTTCGTCAGTTAGGCTTGAAAATTAGGTCCTTAAAATGAGGAAAAAAACCCAAACTTGAGAGGGCCGAAACTGACTTGATTATGGTTCTACAAAAAAGTTGTCAACTTCAAAAATTAAGATCTAGTGTTGCTTAATGCACCCACGAAATTTCAAAAAAATCGGGTCATTGGAAATCATCATTTTAAGATCTCAAAGTTTCCGATTTTCGACTTCCATTTTAAGATATTTCTCTTCTCCGCAACTCTGCTGTGAATGAATGAATTTACGGTTTTTTTGGACGTCAGGAGAACCTTGAAAAGAAAAATCTAGATCCAGGTACCAGAACGATTTCCATAGTTTGTAGTCCTTTAGAATTGTTTAAAGTTTGAAATTGAAAAAGTTCCAAAAGATCAGAAAGTTGTTTTTTTAACGACACCGAAAACCAAGAGGCGTGCATCATAAAAAAACACTGATATAAGTTTTCATCGCTCTTTTGCAAAACGTTTCAGTTTAGATTTACTCCCTTCTCCAAGATTTTTGTCATTTTCAGAACCATGAGATCCCATCTCAAACTCCTCCAACTCTCCATCCTGCTTTCCACCTTCCTCTCCTCTTCCTATGCTATTTTCTTGGAAGAGGGCGGTTCTTCTCCTGAAAACTACCACTCCTCCTCGGCGTCTTCTTCTTCTGAAGAGGGGTACGGCGGTGGTCGAGGTCATCATCACGGGCATCATCATAATGGAGGCCATCATCATCATCCACCTCCTAGGCCACGCCCACCGCCACAAAAACCAAAATGCGAGGAGGGATGGTACACTTCTGAGAGGCCACAAGGGGTGTGGTGTATGAAGGTAAGAGGGTCAACTTTGCGGATCTGAAAATAGCATATAAAGAATAATAGGGAAAATATAAAGAATAATAGGGAAAAAGGTTTAGATCCTAGTTCCACCCACTCTGACGTACAATGATTCTGAAAATTTGAAAGCGAAGGTGCCTCCTAGCGAGAGCGCGTTTGCATCTCTCTAGCGCCAGGTCTCAGTGGGGTCACCGTATTTGTGGGAAGAGAGTACCGGTTTATCTAGATTTTGGAGCTCTTTTTCGGGTTCTTCACCAACCTGACCAACCCCATAAACTTCGCTGCCCTCTTTCCAGGTCGGCCTCGCCAAACTCGACTACCAAGGCTCGCAGGCCCAATGCGCCACCATGGGAGCCGTCCTGTCGGGAATCCAAAACGACGCGGAGCGACAATTCATAGTGAACGCCTCTGTCACCCAACTGATACCCTCTGGAGCCACCATCGCTGGAGTCTGGCTAGGTGGTGTCAAGTTGTCAGGAAGAATCTTTCATTGGACCGATGCGCATACTCAAGGAACCGAGGGAATGTTCTGGGGACCCGGCCAGCCGAACAATGGTAACGGGGATCCCAGAGGGTAGTTGAGTTATCGAGAAGCAAGAGAAAATGGGGCAGTTTCAGACCCCAAAACTGCATGCAATTGATAGTAATGACACCGGCCTATTGGAGCAGGCCGAACAAGTGGAGAACGTTTCCGAACGTCATCGACGACTACTGGTGTCATATGACGCATGATCCACCCACCCGGTTGTACGTCTGTGGAAAGCGAGGTCCACCGGAGAACACTATCGGATGATGGGGTTATTGAAAAGTTGTTGACTAATCCAATTAAGATGAGCCTCACCTGTTAAAGATTTTCTATTGATTTTCGATAAATACTTACTCGATACTTGAAGTCCGTTGCTCCAACTCTTTCCAGTTGGATCTGTTTGATCTGGCATAAGTGGACCATGTGGCCGGCTTCGGTTCTTCTCGAGATTTCGATGATCGCGTTAATTTGGGGCCCGAAGTTCCAGCTTGCATGATGCTTCGGAGGCACTGGTGGTTAGTAGTCCAGCGTCGTCGGCAAACTCGAGGCGCTTCATGGGAACTCCTCAATCAAGCAACCCTGGATCTTCATTTTTGTAGTTGACTAAACCAAAACCTAGTCAATTAAAGAGGTTCGAAAAAAAAACTGATATGAACCGGAGAAAACTCTAGGTTCAGGTACCAGAACGATTTCCAAGGTTTGCAGTCGTTGTAGGATTTTTAAAAGTGATTTTTGAAAGTGAAAAAGTGACACAAGATAAGAAAGTTTTTTTTTTACGACACCGAAAACCAAGAGGCGTGCATCATAAAAAAACCACTGGTATAAGTTTTCGTCGCTCTTTTGCAAAACGTTTCAGTTTACATTTCCTCTCTTCTCCAAGATTTCCGTCGTTTTCAGAACCAAGCGACGCCATCTCAAACTGCTCCAACTCTCCATCCTGCTCTCCACCTTCCTCTCCACTTCCAATGCTATTTTCTTGGAAGAGGGCGGCGGCTCTTCGGCGTCTTCTTCTTCATCTGAAGAGGGTTACAGTGGTGGTGGAGGTCATCATCACGGACATCATCATGGTGGAGGTCATCATCATCATCCACCTCCTAGGCCACGCCCACCGCCATCGAAACCAAAATGCGAGGAGGGATGGTACACTTCTGAGAGGCCACAAGGGGTGTGGTGTATGAAGGTAAGGGAGAGCTTAAGCGAGTGTACAGAAGCCTGTTGAAAGTTTTTATTAACTGTTGAAGACTTTTTGACACTTTCGAACAGTTTATGTTCATTTTCGTTGTGAACGGAGTGTCGGTTTACTTAGATTCACTACCTAGCAACGTGGTTTATGGGGTTGGTTAGGTTTGGTTCCTCACCAACAACCCCATAAACCCCACGACCCATTTTCAGGTCGGCCTCGTCAAACTCAACTACCAGGGCTCGCAGTCGCAATGCGCCACCATGGGAGCCGTCCTTTCGGGAATCCAAAACGACGCGGAGCGACAGTTCATTGTGAACGCTTCTGTCACCCAGCTGATACCCTCCGGGTCCACCATCGCTGGAGTCTGGCTAGGCGGTATCGCGTCGTCAGGAAGGATCTTTCATTGGAACGATGGGAACACTCAAGGCACAGAGGGCATGTTTTGGGGACCCGGACAGCCGAACAATGCTAACAAGGGATCCCCGTACGGGTATGTTGAGTTATCGAGAAGAGAAAGAGAGAAAAACAGCCGTTTTCAGACCTCAAAACTGCATGCAATTGATAGTAATGACACCGGCCTATTGGAACAGACCGGGCAAGTGGAGTACGTTTCCCAATGTCATCGACGACTACTTTTGTCAAATGACGCATGATCCACCCACCCGGTTGTACGTGTGTGGAAAGCGGGGACCACCAGAGAACACTATCGGATGATGGGATTCTTGAAAAGTTGTTGACTAATCCAATCAAGACGAACCTTTCCCGTAAAGATTTTCGAATGATTTTTGATAAACACTTATTTGATACTTGAAGTCCGTTCTTTACTTCCATTTGGATCGGTTTTATCTGGCATAAGAGGACCAAACAGGGACAAAAGGGGCGTACAACCAAGCCGAAAATTGCGCCTTTGAAATATGGGGGAAAAGGTTTAGATCCTAGTTCCACCCACTGGCTTTGGCACTTCTCGAGATTCCTATGCTCCCTGGAAGCCCGTGCTTCTTGCTAATTCTCTCGAGAAGTTCCAGCTTGCACGATGCTTCGGAGGCACTGACGGTTTGCGGGCAACGTTGTACTCGAGGCGCTTCATGGGGACTCCATCGACTCCCTCTCCCTCTCCCTCGTACTCTCGATCACACTCCTGGAGAATCATTCGGAGCGCACATAAGGATGGCGAGGCGATGTCACCTTTTCGTATGCCGGTTTCAAGGTGGACTCTCACCAAGTCTCCGTGAGCTTTGACTTTGGGAATTTCGTCGGCGAGTAGAGATTTTGTGGCGTTGACTAGTTGTTGAGACTGGCGATGACCAAGACGTGCTCGATTTTGTCAAAAGCGGGTGAGCAGTCTATGAGAAAAAGAAAAATCTAGGTACAGGTACCAAAACGATGTCCATAGTTTGTAGTCGTTGTCATTTTCCAATAAGACCGAAAAGTTTTAACGATGCCGAAGGATCATCAAACCAAGGGGGTGCATCATAAAAAAATAGTGGTATAAATTGCCAAAAGCTCTTTTGCAAAAGTTTCAGTTTAGATTTTCTCCCTTCTTCAATATTTCCGTCGTTTTCAGAACCATGCGATGTCATCTCAGACTGCTCCAACTCTCCATCCTGCTCTCAATTTTCCTCTCCACTTCCGATGCTATTTTCTTGGAAGAGGGCGGCGGCTCTTCTCCTGAAAACTACCGCTCCTCCTCGGCTTCTTCTTCTTCTGAAGAGGGTTACGGCGGTGGTCGAGGTCACCATCACGGGCATCATCATGGCGGAGGTCACCATCATCATCCACCTCCTAGACCACGCCCACCGCCAGCAAAACCAGAGTGCGAAGAGGGATGGTACACTTCTGAGAGGCCACAAGGAATGTGGTGTATGAAGGTAACAAGGTCAACTTCGATCACCCCAAAAATCGTTCGCCGAGTTCTGTTTTTCTGATATTTTTCCGTTTTAGACAGACTCTCAGAATTTTCTCTAAACTTGCACATTTATAGAACAAAATCTGGGCTTTCGAATGTGCTATGTGGCTGCGCGAATTTCTAGAAGTCGAGATACGCGCTCCGAAAGATGCCGTTTCTCACTATATATTCCCCCATTTGAACAATGTCTGCTGTCTTTCGGAGCGTGTATCTCGACTTCTAGAAATTTTCACACGCAGCCACATAGCACATTCGAAAGCCCAGATTTTGTTCTAGAAATGTGCTCATTTAGAGAAAATTATGAGAGTCTGTCTAAAACGAGTTTCCTAGTAAGCACTAATGGATCTTCGTTTCTGCAGTGAACGGAGTGTCGGTTTACCTAGATTCACCTAGACTTAGGAGCTCTTCTGACGGGCTCTTCACCAACCTGACCAACCCCATCAACCTCACAACCTCATTTTCAGGTAGGCCTTGCCAAACTCGACTACCAAGGCTCTCAATCGCAATGCGCCACCATGGGAGCCGTCCTATCGGGAATCCAAAACGACGCGGAGCGACAATTCATAGTGAACGCTTCTGTCACCCAGCTGATACCCTCTGGAGCCACCATCGCTGGGGTCTGGCTAGGAGGTGTCAAGTTATCGGGAAGAATCTTTCAATGGACCGATGCAAACACTCAAGGAACCGAGGGCATGTTCTGGGGACCCGGCCAGCCGGACAATGCTCTAGGAGATCCCAGAGGGTACTTGAACACTTTAGACCTATCGAAAAATTGACCCCTTTCAGACCCCAAAACTGCATGCAATTGATAGTCATGACACCGGCCTATTGGAGCAATTCGGACAAGTGGAGAACGTTTCCGAATGTCATCGACGACTACTGGTGTCATATGACTCACGATCCACCCACCCGGTTGTACGTGTGTGGAAAGCGGGGACCAGTGGAGAACACTATTGAATGATGGGATTAGGGAGAAGCTATTGACTAATGGAATAAAGATGAAGCTCTCTCTAAAGTTGCCGTTAAAAATTTGATTTTTTTTTTGGATTTTCAGACAAATGACCTAGAAGTTTGAATTTCAGATTTCAAGGCCACCAGTAACAAAAAAATGTTGTAAATAAGGGAAGAATCATTAACAAATCGAGGGGACCATGCAAATTCTCTCTATGGAACTTCAAAAACAATATCCACTAGAGCGAGCTTGCAAACCCCCTCAAAAGGAAGCACAAAAAGACAAGGGAAAACGAAAACAAAAACGTGTGAAAGAATCGAGTCAAGACAAAGGAATGATGATGATGGGTGAATGATCAAAATGGGGGGGGGAAATTTGAGAATTTTGAAAATTGAAAAAAATTAAATTGCACTGAAAACAAAAAGGGTTAAAGCTAGAAAAATTGATGGGCAAAATTTACAAAAAAACTCGAGATTTTGAGTAAAAAAAGATAAAATCCATAAAATCCAAAGAGAAATTCAGAGATTCAGAATCCACGAAGGATTCCGGACTCTACAGATGCGATGTTTCAGAAGACGTAATCGTTGTGGAGGTGCCGCCAGTGGGAAGTACAGTACGCTCGTCGGCGTTTAGAATAGATTCATCTGGAATGTGATCGCTATTATCGGAATTTCGAGCTCTCTCTGCTCATCTAGAACTACAGTAATCTAGTCTACAGTAATCCTTTTCGGACTCCAAACAAGAAAAACTCACTATTGAACCGAGATGATACAGTTTCGCCACGGAGGACAACACGCTCACCGTCGGGTTTCAGCGATGCCGCCGCCGAAGAATCGGACGACGACGTGTCGAGGTGTTGATGCTTGAGGTCGGGCGTCGAGTAGAGCAGTCTACATGTGATACGTGTCATTCCGTCTGGAAATATGAAGGAGGGAATTTGAATTTTCGAATTTTGAAATTTTTGAGAAAAAATTCCGACGTCTTCTGGATTCTGAATCTTTGGAAAATTGGATTCTGATGATGTTGGAGATGATTCTAGACGATTCCCGTCATTTTGTTACCCATAGTGCTCAGAAATCAATGAAAACTTTTCGACGTCTTCTGGATTCTGAATTTTCGGATTCTCGAAATCTGTCATTTTTTCAAGCCTTTTCACGACGTTAGACGTGATTTGCATCGGATTCTCGTCATTTTGATACCCATATCAACTAGATTTCAAGATTTTCGAAGTTCTGACGTCTTCTGGATTCTGAATCCGCGCGTATTCAAAGATTAGTTTATTTTTAAAAAATTTAATGTCGTTCGTACAGTTTTTCACACTATTCCCGTCATTTTGACACCCATATCGGCTGGGTTTCCCAAAATCGAGTTTTCGACGTCGCCTGGATTCTGAATCCTCGAAATCTCGAGTTTCGTCGATTTTCAGAAAAAACTCGGTTCGTCAGACGAATTCCCCATAAAAATTCCTCCAGTTTGACACCCATATTGCCCCGATTTCCGTTTCAAAACTTTTCGACGTCTTCCGGAATCCGGATTCAGAATCCCTAGACAATCCACTCACCGTTGAATCTCATCAAGCAGTCCGGAAGCTTCTTGGGCTTCATGAATATACAGTAGAGGATGAGTCCCATGATGACGAGGGCGACGCCGACGATTGTGTGCTGGAAAAATTTTGGAGGGTGTACAAAGAGAGAGACTACAAACTACAAATGGGCCAAAATCGAGCCGGCTCAAAATGGCTCGACTTGCTCTGCTCAAACTCTCAAAAACCGTCCCAAAAGCATACAGTAACCTATCCAGCTCAAAACCACCCTATTATCATCCTCTCAAACCAACCGTAGTCTCCTCAATGAACGGCACAACGACCAACGCGATGGTGATAATCCAGAAGAGCATGGAGAACACGATGGGCACCCGGATGGCGTCCGGGTGCACGGGAATCTTTCGATAGCGGATCCACATAAGGGCGGTCATTGTGAACACGCGTTGCGCGAACATGACGAACGCGACGTAGTTGATGAGCGAGTTCGTGTCGACGAACGTGACGACGATCGTGCAGATGAGTTGGAAGAGGAGTGCCGCTCGTGGCGAATTCGAGTCCTCGTTGATGCACGAGAGGAACGTGGGCAGGTGGCCTTCGCGAGCTGCAGCGTGCGTGAATCTGGAAATCGTTTGATTTTGACGTCTTCTGGGGTGTTGGATTCGACGTTTCTAGGCATCCAGTGAGTTCCCCCACAAAATTCCGGTCAGTTTGATATCCATATCGGCTAGGTTTCGATAATCTAATTTTCGACGTCTTCTGAATTCAGAATCTTCAAGGATCTCGACTTCAGGCTAATATTCATGCGATTTCACAGCGTTAGATGCATTTCCTTCAGAATTTCGGTCTGTTTGACACCCATTTCGGCTATGTTTCGATAAATCGAAATTTCGACGTCATCTGGATTCTGAATCCTCGAGGATCTCTACTTCAAACTAATATTCATGCGATTTCACAACATCAGATGTATTTTCTATACAATTCCGGTGAGTTTGACATCCATATCGGCTAGGTTTCGAAAATCGAATTTTCGACGACTTCTGGATTCAGAATCTTCAAGGATATCATCTTCATATGAATATTCATGCGATTTTACACCGTTAGATTTATTTTCTATCGGATTCCGGTCAGTTTGATATCCATATCGACCAGATTCTAAGAAATCAAAATTCGACGTCTTCTGAATCCGGAATCTCCCAAATATCCGGCTCAAAATCTCACCTGGATCCACAAAAGATGTTGCTATTGAGTGTGCCAATCAACAGAATCGCAATCATGAACGGAATCGCGTAACTGAATTTGCCAAGAGTCTTCTGCGCAAAGTCGGCGGCGACGGCCGTCGAATTCTGAATCTCTCCGGGCGTGAGCACCGTCATGTAGGAGACGTTCATGGCAACGTATATCACGGTGACAATCGTCACACCTCCAAGGAGGGCTATCGGCATGGTGCTGAAATATTTGGAGTGGTTTTGAGCGAAAACTGGAGAAATTTTGAGCCCAGAAAAACCCCAAAAATCTCTGATTTTCATTCAAAATTTTCGGAGTTTTTCGGTCATTTTGAGTCAAAATTTCTGCGAAATTCCATCTTTTCAGTTCATTTTCATTGAATTTTAGGCCAAATTTCTAGAATTTTCAGCTCATTTTCCCACCCTCACCGTCTCGGTCGATGAATCTCCGGGGTTCCGTAGTTCAGAATGTCCCATCCGGCGAAACTCCATAGTGCTCCGTAGAAGGCCAGTGAGATTTGACCCGGATTGGTGTTGGAACCTTTGAATGGCTGCTCCAGGTTTTGCGTCTCTCCTGTAAAACAAAATGGGGTTTTTGAGCCAAAACTAGACCTAGTGAGCATTGTCGAGCTCTCAAAATCAAAATTACAGAGTTTTGGAGCACATTTGGGGCTTAAAAAGTCAATTTTTCGAGCTAATGAAATCTACTGAAATCCAATGAACTTTGGCTTAAAATCACCAGGATCTCTCTGGGTTTTTTTAGGCGAAAATTTGATCCTAAGCTTTTCGATAAGAACTAACAGATGGAGAGCTTATTCTTGCTCCATATTCCAGGTTCTCGGGCTCAAAATCCATCTGGGACTTTCAGAGAGCAATGTTTGACTATACTTTCAACGATTCAGGGACTCCAAAATTGTCGAAAATCCAATTTTCGATACGATAGACAGAGCTCATTTTGAGAGCTCAAAATCATTCATTCTCCACTCTTACCAAAAAGTGCTTCTCATGGAGAACATTTTTTGGCTCAAAGCAAATCTCGATCATTTTCACCGTTTTTCGGACTTCCAACATTGGGTAAATGACACTTTTCGAGCTCAAAACCATTCAACTCCGCACCTAAACACCATACCTTTCACGATCAAAAAGTAGAATCCGGTGACAATGATCACGGCCAGCGAGAGCAGTTTGGCAATCGTGACCATAATTTGAAACTTTGACGCGTACTTATCGATGGCGTACAGGTTTAGGACGGTGAGGATGACTGAAATTGGGAAATGTGTATGGGTGTCTGAACCTCCAAATGTTCCCTTCCAGGGATGTTCGGAAGTCCAAAATACGTTCCGAACATCCTGTGCCCTTCTTCCCTCCTCTTCACTTACTGATCAACGCGAATCCAAGTCCTCGCTCGAAAATCTCGTCCCACGGCGAGTCGAGGTGCCACATTGGCGAGAGGCCGGCCACTGCAAAATGAGTGTATTTTGAAGCCAAAAAATCGATGCTAAAATCAACGATTCTATATCAAAAATGGCTTCCGAGATCGAAAAAAAACGGGGATTTTCAGATATTTCTGTCACGACATCAATCATGAGACATTTCGGCTCAAAATTGAGCATTTTCAATGAAACTCCGCCTCACCAATATATTGTCCAAAAGTTTGCGCCTGTACGGCCGCTGACGCCGGAAACGACATGATCACGCCGACCCACATGAACGAGAACGCGATGCCTTCCCAGCCGACGTAGACCTGCAAAATTTGGGGGTCGACGATTTCGAGCAACAAATTATCCTTCAGCTATCTGACTAAAATTGACTCAAAAATCAAAACTTTTCGTTTGAAAATTTCTAGTTATTGACTCAACTTTTCATCATTTTTCATTTTTCATACGAAATTTGAGATTTTGGGGATGCAATTTTCCACTGTTCCTCTCAGAAAACTTCGTTCTAAATTTGCTTTTTTCTGATCCAAAATACATCAGTTTTGCTAATTTTCCAGATTTTCAATGTTTCACTGCAATTTTCCCAACTTCATCTAAAACTCTCCCAGACTCAAAATTTCTCAAAATTTTCAATTTTCCACTCCAATTCCTTCGTTTTCCTCTCTGAAACCCACATTATACGCAAAATCACATCCCGGATCGTGGATCGACGTGCCGAGCTCAATATAACAAATGCCTCCGATCAGCGAGATCAGTCCACACCCGACCCATACAAGCAGAGCGAGTCCGTTCGAGTACGTATACTGTAGAATTGTGCCCGGTGTGATGAAGATTCCCGCGCCGATGATGTTGGCTGGAAATTTGAAAAAAAAATTTTTTGAAATTTTTTTTTTTCATTTTTCTCGACTCATTCCCAACCGATTTTCTCGATTCCTGGCTCATTTTTCATGGAATTTTTTATGGAATTTTTTTCGGCGCCAATTCAAAAAAACAGTTCCTCACCAATCACATAGCTCATACACGACCAGAGTCCCATTTGATGGCGACTGGCTGCCAGATCGCCCACCGTCGGCGATTCCGTTTCTGATGACATGGCTGGAAAAAAAAACTATGGTGTTTTCGAAATTTTGGAGTGGATAATCGATAGAATTCTCTTATCCTCTCAAATCCAGTCCCTCTTCTTTTTTCTGGGAGAAAAAATAGTGGGGGAAGACGAGAGAGTGTAGAGAAGCAAAGAGGAACAATTTCGTTCAGAAGCCATCCAACACTGATAAAATAGTGATAGGGAGAGAGTTTTTCGAGAGTGAACTATATAATCTATGCATGGTTGCAATGCAGTGTGGGTGTGTGTTCTGTGCACCCCCGAGGTAGCATAACTGATAGGAAAACCTCACAATGTTACGTCAGATTTTGAAGTCGTCAAAATTGGAGTTTTTGGAAAATTCAAGGTGTCAGAATAGTCTAGAGGAAATTTCCTATCGATCTAGCCGACTTTCATTGAATTCTGACAATTAGTTCTAGAGATACAGATAGTATAGATTCTAAAGCTTTGAAGACGTCAAAACTGGAACTTCTGGAAAATTCAAACTTGTAGATTGATCTACAAGAAATTTCCTATCGAACTAGCTACTTTTCATTGACGTCGGATCACTAGTTCTCAAGATACAGAATCTACAAAGACAGTTTCAAAAGACGTCAAAAATTGAGTTTCTAGAAAATTCAAAATCCTAGAATATTCTAGAAGAAATTTCCTATCGATCTGTCCACCCTCTAACTGAATCAGTGGCGTGGTTAAAGAGATAGCCCATCGGAAACATCACAGATCAATTTTCGAGCAGTGGAACCTGTGCTCCGTTCTATGATTTTCTGCTCAATTTTCCATCATTTTTTCTGGGGATATTCCAGATAGCAGCCTTCTCCAGACAACCAATTCTATTTCGGCCAGTTTTCAAGTCCTCTTATCTCTTTTGTTTACCTGAATATCTAACCTTGCCCACTTTTTCAGCAGATAATAGGGGCTGCAGCTCAAATCTCGCACGGAACTCTTCGTACGGTGCCATTTTTTAGAGGAAACAGAATATAACTAACAAACCATTTCATTTTTTGTTTCCTCCCAATTTTCAGTTGTCAATTAGAGGCTCAAAAATTAACAAAAAAGGGGCACGTGAGCTTATTAGTATTGATGAACTCTCTCAAAAAACGCGATCGGACAACGAGGAAAGAGGGAAACCCGCTGTTTTTCTCTATGTAAATAAATAAGACCCCCAAGTGACCACAGTCCAAAAAGAAATGAGGAGGAGGAGGCGAAAACAAGAAAGGAGCACAAAACATGTTCTTGTTTTGATTTTTCTCAGAGAAAATTGAGCAGAAGAAATTAACAAAAATTTCGAAATTTGGAAAAGTGGTTTTGAACCAAAATTTTGCAAAATCCGACCCGAAAAGAAAAAACCATTGAAAAAATAAGAAAATGGAGTACGGTACCTTAAAGGCGCATGTGTGAAATTTGTGCCGTAGGTCTCGAACAGAATCAAATTTTTAGCTTTTTGGGTATTTTCGAAGTCAATTTTTCTCCTTGTTCAACACGATTTTCAGACTTCCCTCTGTTCCAATTTCGACAATTAACCTTTTCTATGTTTCCTATCAGATTTCGGCCAGTTTCGGCATAAAAATCATCCGAAATTTTCCAGAATTAGTAAGCAAACCCAAGAAAAATTAAAAAAGCAGTCGAAAAAAAAAGTATAGATGCATCATAGAAGTGGTGCAGAACAGTGCGTGGGCAACTGAATCAGGGAGGAGTGGCATTTTGTGAAATAAAAGCAAAATTTTTGATTTTAAAAATCGAAAAAAAGACAAAGAAAAAAAAGATTTTCATGATCATCACACGGTCTCCCCATCTTCCAATGCGCCAGGCGCTCTCATTGGAGCACACTTGCGCGGCGTTTTCCCGCGCACTTCAAATGAGGATTTTTTTAGTACTGAAAAACAGCATTTTTGGCATTTAAAATTCATTTAAGCCTCTTTTCTCTAAAAGATTCTCTGGCGTTTGTAGCTTTGAATGTAGGACACCTAAAAATAACAAAATTTTCAAAATTGGTCTGCTGTAGGAAAAGCCTTAGGCTTTTGAATTTTCTGGCCTAGTGAAATACTGGTTTTTTGGGCTCGAAGTTTATAATTTTCTGTTCTAATTAGTGTTTCTTCCTCAGATAAGCATTATTTGTTGCACTTTAGTCGCAAATTATCCTGAATTCGATGAAAAACATGACGAAAAATTTCAAATTTTCACTGACTGTGCATTTTGACGTGACGGTGTCTATGCACACAAAACAGTATAAACGCCGCGCAGCACTAATAACGCGTCAGCAATCGCATGGTTTGTTTGGAGGATCGGGAGACCGTGCATCACACCGTCACCACACCAATAGAGAATGTCATCAGAATAAGTTTTTAGGCCAAAAATATCGGAATCAGGCAATAAAAGAGTCATAATTAATGAGGCACCACAATAAACATGAAGAATCTTGAACAACCGGGAGGGGGAATATGCACTAGTTTTTCTAGTAGATTTGCTGAAAATTCGACTGGAAAAATGGGAAATTTTCGATTTTCAAGTGAAAAAATCATTGAAATCTCAATTTTCAGACCAAAATAGTCGAAATTTTGAGGTTTTTTGGGTCAAAACAATCGAAAATTTCCAGATTTTTCAGTTTTTCAGCATTATATGGACACTTTTTCATGGGAGGAAACTCGGCTAAGTAGAGGGGGTGTAAAAATCATCACAGAGCACTTTCAAAGGAGGGGAAAAAGATCAAGTAAATTTACACATTTTTGGTTATCAAAATTTGATAAAAGAAATCGAGAAATAATTTGGTGATAAGAGGGGGAAAAAGAGAAAAAGTGCAAGAAAATTTGCAGGAAAAATCGTCGAATTCAAGCCAAAACGTTTCTGAAATTTCTGATTTTGGTTGAAAACTTGGATTTTCTGAAAATTTCAATTACAAATCTGGTTTTTAATACATATCATGGGAAGAAAAAAAGCGAGTTATTTTCTGACAGAAAAACTGCCGAACGCATCGATTTGATTCAGTGGATCCGACTGGTTGAGTGGTGGTGCTGGTCCGTTGGTTCTGGAAAAAAAGGATTCTTTCCTAAAATTTTGAGGTCCTTTCTTGTCATTTTGAGCTCAAATTTGATGAATTTTCAGTCAAAAATTCCTGATTGACTCTATTTTTTGCTCGAAATCCATCACTTTTGAGTTGATATCGGCCAATTTTAGGCTGAATTGCCGTTTTCGATTGAAGATAAGGAATTTTCGGCTGGAAATTCAAGATTTCCGTCTTGAAAGTTTTGATTTTTCGATTCAAACTGTCACATTCTCATTTCAATATTGAACACTTTCGATCCAATAGCTATAATTTTCAACTAAAAATCCACTATTTTTGGCTCCAAATTCGCCATTTTCAGCCCAAAAAAACTCACCGAAAACTCTCGTGAAGCATTCGTTTCTCCAACTTTTGCACATTCCCCTGTCCCATTTCGAATCTCGTCGGATCAGCAAGCTCCGTGATGCTCGGAGATCCTTTTATCAGAATCTGAAAACTTGTAATTTTCCAGGGGAAAATCGGGTCAATTTGAGTCAAAACCGCTCAAAAAATGGATCATTTTGAGCCGTTTTTCACTAAAATTTCGTAAATTTCGCCATTTTCAGCTCATTTCAATCCAAACCCTTACCGGAGTCTCTAATGCATTGTGTGCATGTTGCTGAGCAATTTGGCTCAGCTCTGGAGCAGCTATTGGTTGTTGAGGCATCGGTTGAACCGCGGCGGCCGGCCGGACGAATGGTTTAGAAGGGGGTTCCGGTGGAAGTGTGGCCTGACGAAAATCCGTCTGCGGGGGCGGGGCGTGGTGTTGTTGCGGGGGCGGAGCTTGCTGCTGCTGTTGGAAGTCTGAAAATCATATTTTTCCATCTCTCTGGGTCATTTTCGCTGAATTTTCCAGTGTTTTGGGCGATTTTTCATAAATTTTCGACATTTTCAATCAATTTCCGCCAATTTTTCCCTCATTTTCCCCTTCCTCACGCTGCTGATTCTGACTCATCGGCTGCATCGTCGGCGCCATACTGAAGTCTCCGAGCAGATCGCTGAGCAAGTCAACGTTGCTCTTCGATGGTGCAGGAGGTGCTCCGGATGTCTGCGGAGCTCCTGAAGCTCCAGAATTCGACGTCGGCGGCGGAGCGGCGTGATACTGTGGCGTCGTGTTCCACGGCGTCTGAAAATGGGAGCAGAAATTCGAATTTCCCGCGCTCTCAAACACTCACCTTCAACTCGGCGGGTGTAGCGTGCCACGGCGACGGCGCGCCAGGCGTCGGCGTGAATCTTGCTCCAGGAGCTGCTCCTGTCGTCGGCACATGTTGATGCATCTGCTGCTGATTGGATGGGGGCGGAGCCGAGATGGGCGGGCCTTGCGGTGGATGTTGGAATGTCGGCTGCGCCGGGGGCGGAGCTTGTTGGTACGACGGGTATTGTGGTGGCGGTGGAGGCGGAGCTTGTTGAGTCTGTGGAGTGGGCGGAGCTTGTGGAGTCTGGTATCCAGCAGGTCCTTGAGATGCAGCATAGCCAGTAGAGGGCGGAGCTTGAGTCTGGGGGTTTTGAGCCGATGGAGGCGGAGCTTGAGATCCCGGATATCCTTGACTGGTGGGCGGTGCTTGTGGATTCTGGTATGACATCGTTGGCATGGTGGGCGGAGCCTGGTATCCTTGATAGGCAGAAGTGGGCGGAGCCTGATATTGAGGTGCTCCTTGACCTCCTTGCACTTGAGATGGTGCATATCTCGTGGAAGTGGGCGGAGCCTGATAAGCACCCGGATATCCTGGATTTTGAGTGGGCGGAGCTGGTGGCCCTCCTTGCACTGGAGACGGTGTGTATCCATGGTGGTTGTTTGGAGGCGGAGCCTGATACTGCTGAGGAGCTGCGTGCACTGGAGGCGGAGCATACCCTTGGGCTGGAGGCGGAGCTTGTTGAGAAGCAGTGGGCGGAGCTTGATACTGCGGCTGAGCCCCTTGAACTGGAGATGGAGCATATCCCGGGTATCCTTGTGGAGCTTGTTGCGGAGCGTGCTGTGGGGGCGGAGCTTGTGGAGGATACTGTGGAGCCTGATATTGCTGCTGCTGTGCTCCTGGACCTCCTTGCACTGGAGATGGTGCATATGTGGGCGGAGCTTGATACTGAGGAGGAGCCGGGGGAGCGTATCCAGCATATCCATGGCTTGGAGCTTGGTGAGAAGTGGGCGGAGCCTGAGTCGGTGCCGGATAACCCGGCGGGATTCTTGGCACTTGATAGGAACTCGGCGCGGCGGCTCCCGGCGCCATTGGGTATGGTGACGAGGCGTGTTGGTAGGCGGGAGTGCCCGGATGGATTGGGGGCGGAGCCTGATAGGGGGTGGGTTGGTATTGAGGACCAGTGGCTCCATAACTCTGCACCGACGAATTGGGGCTAGCCGGTCCGAAACGTTGACTTCTATTGGACACCGGAAAGTCGCAAATGCTACTGGGCGTCGGCGACGGAGGACCAGGCGTCCGGTCCATGTCTGGCATCGACGGAGTGGTGGGCGGAGCTTGAGGATTCTGTTTTCGCGCGCGATAGCTATCCATGAAGTCGCCGAGACGAGGGCCGGAGCCCATGCGGGGAGCCGGTGCTTGTGGTGGTCGAGTGTAGCCGGCTGAGCCAGGCGGTCCCATTGGTCCCATTGGTCCTGGCGGACCGGGAGGTCCTCTTGGCGACGAAGCTCCGCCTCCTCCTCCGAAATCCATGAGCGCGTTTTGAGCCTCTCTCGACATTCGCAGTTGATTCATGTGATGCTCGGCTTCCTGCTTCGCACGCTCCTTCTTCTCGACTTCTTCGCGGTCTGAAAATCGTTAGGATTGAACTGAATTTTGGGGTTGTCGGGGGTGGAATTAGTCTTTTTCTGGTGTGGAAACCAGGATTCTAGCATCAAAAAGGGGTCATTTTGATCTAAAAATCAATACTTTAGCACCGAAATGGATCAATTTTTGATCTAAAAATCGATATTTCCAGGTCATTGGTTGGATTTTAGTTTGAAAATCGAGATTCTCGAGTCAAAATTCATCAGTTTCGATGAGAAAATTGAAATTTCAAGGTCAGTTTTGGTGTAAAAATGGGGACTTTATGGTGAAAATGGACGATTTTTGATCGAAAAATCGGGATCAGGAGATGAATGTTAGTCGTTTTTGAGAAGAAAATGACAATTTTTGAAGTTATTTTTGACTAGAAAATCGAGATTCTCAAGTCAAAATTCACCAGTTTCGATGAGAAAAATGAGATTTCAATGTCAGTTTTGGTGTGAAAATGGGGAGTTTAAGGTCAAAAAATCGGAATCAGGAGATGAATGTTGGTCGTTTTTGATCAAAAAATTGCAAATTTTCCGTTATTTTTGACTAGAAAATCAAGACTCACACTGCTCCTCCATTGCGTGCACCGGTATCGCGAACTGATCACAGCGAGCCATCAACTGTCGATAGAACTGCTCTCCCTCGTCGACCTTGCGCTGCACGTCGCGATAGACCTCGTAGGAGGCGCACAGCTCCGCCACTCGCTGCTCGTACCGCTTGCGTTTCTCGGTCATCTCAGTGCGCTCCTCGAAGAAGTCGGCGTTCGCGTCGCTGAACGCACGGAGAATCGCCTCCTGGGCGGTGGCGTTGAGGCGGATGTACTTTTGCGCGTCCGAGTGCTTCTCGAGCTCCTTGTACATGATCTCGTCGGCTCCTGCAAGAATCAGGGGGGCTTTGAAATGAGTCAATCGAGCTGAATTCTGGCGGAAAATGAGCTAAAATCGGTAGAAATCGGTGAAAATCGATTGATTCAGCTCTGTTTCTTTCCAGTCAACCTTAACTGTTCTGAGATGATTTCGGAGCTTTCTAGGTCGATTTTGCACCATCTTAGACGTCTTCTGGCTTATTTGAAACCGATGCTTTTATGGTTGGCTCTCTGAGCAGTCTTCTGAGCTCATCTCTGACCAATTCTCTTCAATTTTGGCTCTCAATTCCAACCTCTCACCTCTCTCATTCGTGCCCATCATCTTGCTCGAGATATCGTCGGCTTTCAGCGACGCCTCCAGCTGAGCCATCAACGTCTTCCTCTGCTCGATCATCTCCAACACCTTGCTCACCATCTCGTTCATTCGCTTCTCCTGCTCCGATGGTGCTGAGGAGATTTCTAAAAGTTCAAAAGTTTTGAACCATCTTTCAAACGTCTAAAAACTCACTCTTCGCCTCCCCCTCCTCCTCATCCACCGGCACAATCTTCTGCCACATCTCCATGCACGGCAGTGTCAACACTTGCAAGTTCGCCGAGTGCTGCGCGATGGCCTTGTTCAACGAGCCGTTGTTCGTTTTCGCCTGCTCCAAGTGCTCCGCGAGCCGCTCCAACTCCTTCTGAATCAGATTGAAGCCCTCGTCGGCCTTCAAACGTGGCAAGTCGATGGCTCGGAGTTTGGAGAGCAGCGTGTTGAGTTTCGCCTCCGCAACTCTCGCGGTGTCCGACGATTCGCGCATCTTCTCGATCAGATTCGGCACACAATCCGGGTAGGCCGTCATGTCGGCGTTGCGTCTCATCAAATCCTCGGGAATCTCAAACCACGCCTCTCGATTCCTCCCATTGCTCAGCATAAACCGGAGTCTTTCAAACTCGGACAACTCCAGCTGATAGTTCAAATGATCGTCGTAAGACTTGACAATGTCTCTCATCTCCTTCAGAATCTCCTCTTTGAGGCTATCGTACTTTTTGACACCTTCTTGAACGAATCCGGGAAGGAGTGCTCCAAAGAGATCCGGCGAGTATCCTTGGGGATCCAGGAGTTGCACCTTCTTCAGATCGACTATACACCGGACGCCGTCTTTGAGCGCCGTGTCCACGGCATCCTCGGCTTTTGGCACACGGTCGTGGTAGATGAAGTCGTTCTCTTTTTCCGCGTTCTTTTGTCTGGAAAATGGGGAAGATTCGGGAGAGAAGATGATGCCTGATGATGTATAGCGCTATCAACATTTTTCTTACGCCTTTAGAATTCGTGGGAATCCTTCGGAACCTCCCACAAATCGTTAGAACCGGTCAGACGCCTTCTAAACTCTCAAGGAGCTATGGAGAGCTTCAGACGGCTTCTAGAAGCATCAGATTCCTTCAGAAGAGAGCGGTTTCGATCTGAAAGGGTTACAACGCCTTCTGAAGCCATCTGAAGCAGTTGTGAGCCTTCAGAAGCACTCAGAACACTTCCGAATCCTTTAGAATTGTTTAGAACCTTCCAGAATCCTTCGTAAACACTTCAATACCCTCCAACCAGTTCCAAGCCCTTCTGGATCTCTTCAGACGCATTCTGGAGCACTTAGATGTTTCAGAATCCGTCAGAATCCTCTTTCAACACTTTCTGAGCTTTTTCTAGCCCTTTCTGGGACATTTCCTTACCAAAAATTCAAATTTTCCTTCATTTCTATAGGGGCAAAAACTCACTTGGCACTGATCACGTCGAAGAGGAAGCTGTAGGTGTGGAAGAGCTCCGGGAATCGATCTCTCATCTTGCCCGAGTTCTGCGTCAAGTGCTCCATGTACTTGTTGGCGATGTTGTAGTACTGCAGACGCCAGCCCATCTTCTTGTCCTCCTTCTCCGAGTGATCGCCCATCGACATGAATCCAATGACGCCGTAGATCGACGACTTCATTTGGCACAGTTTCGAATAGTACTGGAGAGAAAAACAGCGAGTTTTTGGTGGAAAAGTGGTTTTGAGCACTTTTCGACCACTTTCAGGCGATTTCCAGCTCATTTCGGGTAAAAACACCAGTCAAAACGGGTGATTTTAAGCGGCGTTTCACACTAAACAGTGTAAAAAACTCACTCTCTGCACACTCTCCGGAATGTTGATGCTCCACTCGTCGACAATCTTCACCGCCGACTCGTAGGCCTCTTGGATCCAGAGGCACAGTTTTGCAATGAGAATCGGGCTTCGATTCTCGAGAAGTGACTTCTGGACGAGACACTCTTGAGCTTGCGCCTGGAAAATGGTAATTTTTGGAGAACGGCACTTGAAATTTGATGAGTTTTAGGTGATTTTAGGCCGAAAAATGACTCTTTTGGCTTGATTCTTGATGGATTTCCAAGGCCTTCCTCGATAACAATCCCAAGTGAAAATTGCCCATTTCGAAGTCATTTTCGCTCTGGGGAATGAGACGAGAAGATTTGGAACAAAATTTGATGAGTTTTGGGTGATTTTTGATGATTTCAGGCCAAAAATAGGCCTTTCCGTCTCATTCTCAGCCCGATTCCCTTACCAAGTGCACTTTGTAGTAGAACGCAATGACATTGGCGTCCAAATCCACGGACGGATAGAAAAAGTCCGAGTTTCTGAATGTGTTCAGCTGTTCGAACGCGAGCGTGGCTTGTTGGAGATGCGAGAACGCGGATTTGATGCTCTGAAAAATGGGAAAATCAGCGGGAAATTCAAAAATCTCAATTTCCCAAGGTTGATCAAAAATCCCTCAAATTCCATGTTTTCGGGGTCAAAAATCTTCAAAAAAACGGGGAAAATCTCAAGTTTTCCACACCTCCTGCGTCTCTCTATCCTCCTTGGCAGCACATTGAGCATGACATGCTCCAATGTTGAACATCACCGACGCCTTCTCGAACTCGATATCGCAAATCGTCACCTCGCTCTGCGCACTTCGCATATCGATCAGACCGTCGTGCCTGGAAATGATTCTGAGGGGTTTTCAAAGAAAAATAGGTCTGAAGTTGCTGGAAATCGCAGCTTTTCTGACATGGATTTGTGGACTCTGAATGATTTTCAGTCAAATTTACGAATTTTCACATTTTCCTTCACATAAAATGACCTAAAACTGCTCAAAATAACAAAGATTTTGGTTTTCCGAAGTTCTGCTGCTTCTCGACGAATTTTCGTGATTTCTGGATCAATTTCAGTCGAAAATTCTGGATTTTCATAGACAAAATAGGGTAAAAAAGGAAGAGAATGACTCTAAATCGATGAACAATGATCCAAACGTGCTCAAAATCATTGAATTTTCAGTTTTCAGAAGCTAATCGAGTCGGCTGCTTCTCAACGAATGTTCGTGATTTCTGGATCATTTTCAGTCGGAAATTCGGGATTTTCATAGGCAAAATAAGCTGAAAACGGCAGAGAATGGCTCGAAACTGATGAAAAATGATTAAAAAATGCCTGAAATCACCGGAAATCCTCTATATCTTGCCAGTGACCATCCACGACGTCTAGATCATTTTCAGACAGAACTATAGCATTTTTGACTGTTTTCAGGTCATTTTTATCATTTTTCCCAGATTTTCAACTAGTTCTGGACTTTTTCTGTCAAAATTTCACGATTCTCTTCAAACTTGCAACCCTCACCATGCGAACGGAGTCTCCATAGCCTCGCCGGCAGCCATCGGGAATCGCTTCTGCATCATACACAACTGACTGTAGTACTTTTTCAACTTCAACGCTTGCTCTGGCGTCGCATCCGGGATGTTGGCTTCCTGGAATTTAAAATTGGCTGAAAATCTTGTTTTCCAGTTTTTCTAGATCGAGTTTCCGGTGGTTTTTATTCAATTTCCACTCACGAATTTCATATGAGCCAGCTCCTCGAAGGCTTTGTCATACTCGTGCGGGTCGGCGTTGAATGTGAGCAGGATGTACTGAAAAATGAAGTTTCAAGTGATTTTTAGCTGAAAATTTCGCTTTTAAACAGTTTCATTCGTTGAAAATGGAATTTTTGAGCCAAAAATGAATTTTCCAGGTTAAAATTGATTTTTTTTGGCACAAAACATTTCATTTTTCCTGAAATTTCCTAAATTTCCGTCTATTACCTCTTTCATACGCAATCTGAAGTCGAAGTTCGGAATATTGTCATACGAAAGTGTGGAGGTTCGGAATTGTGGTGCCAGGAGAGGCAACACGGGTAGAGCCTCCATGGTGAGGTGTTTTTGGCTTTTTTACGCTGAAAAAATGATGAAATTGAGTGAAAATTGTGCAAAAAGCGAGTGGAGAAGCCAAAAAAGAGGTTGGAAAGATGTGGAAGAAAAAAATCAGAAAACATTTCATCAATTTTTTAAATATGAAAATTCAATGATTGGGTTGAATTTCACACTGTCTCCATTGATTCTAGCGTTTTTCTCGCAATTTTCTCACCAATTGAAGCTATTTCCCCCTCGAAAAGCTTCATTTTCAGCATTTTCAGACATCACTTCTTTTTCTACTTTTTCCGTAGTTTTTACTGATTTTCAAAGCGATTTTCGCGAATTTTAGACATTTAGAGAAAGTGGAGAACAAAATTCTGATCGAAAATCGATGAAAAACTGGGAATAAGCGATCAGGAAGTGTGTTGAAACCGTTGTAAAAAATAAACAGGTTTGATGACTGGATGATGCAAGCGCGCTCCATTGACGCCTTATTTTTTGGAGGGAGTTTGAGTTAGTTTTTTTTTCAGGTTTTTTTTTGTAATTTTCAACGATTTTCCGCAGATTCAGAATTTCAGACAATTTATTGTGCCTTTTTGACTAGAATGACGAAGAAAAATAACAGAATCGAGAATTTGTAGCATAGAATAAGATCAGTGAGGGGGGTGGGGACAACAGGAGAGATCAAACGTTGAAAACAAGGGAAAAAAGCATGAACAAAATTCAAAAGTAAATAGGCAAATCGGCGTCGCCGAAGCCGACAGGCTCCTCCTCTTTCGGTACTGGCGACTTGACGACGTTTCGAGACGACGAGAAGTACGACGTGTTCTGGACAGGATTCAGCGGGTACGGCGTGGATCTCGTTCGGGGCGTCCTCGATGCATAGTGCACTGTGTGAAGGGCGGATGGGTCGAATTGAGCAGAAGAAGGCGTCGGTGGCGGGTCTTGGGTGGTCTCGGTGATTGCAGGAGGCTGAAAATCAATACAAAATTTTGAATTTTGAGGGCGCACGAAAATGGGCGTGGCTGGAAAATTCGGTCGTGAATATACTCATTTTGAAGCTCTCAGCGAGCCGAGTTCAAAATCTCAAGAATTTTTGGAATTGAGCAAAAACTGATCGAGTTATGGTCGTTTTAGTGGGGAGAAGAATCACCTGCTCCAGCCCCATCTGCGCAGCCGCCCCCGTCTCTCCGAACACCTCGACGATCGGATTCTCCCTCTTCTCCTTCCTCATATACTCCCTCTGCGCGGGAATCTCCACGGACAGCTCGCCGGCGTAGTACTTCTGCTTCATCTGCCGCTCCCGCACGTAGTACTCCTCCTTCTCGCTCGCCGTCGTGTGATGTCTCCAGTACGTCTTCATCTTCGTCAGAAGGTCCGCGGCGGCGTGTTTTCCGATGAACTGATCCTCGTTGTCCAGACACCACAGTCGGAACGCCGACACCGGTTTTTGGAGGATGAGGGGCGTGGTGGCGGTTTTGACGGTGTTCTCCGAGTCGGAACTTGTCGACGAGTGCGAGGAGGTGATGTACATAATTATTATCTGAAAAAACAACAATTCGTGGGAATTGAGAAAGAAAACGTTTCGGAAGCATTAAGAACAATTTTAGAGGATTCCAGAGAGCTCTGAGGCATTTTCGGGGGATCCTTGAGAACTCTAGGCGTGTTGGATGAATTCAGAGTGATTCAGAAGGATTCTGAGCGATTTTGAGCAATTCCGAGAGGTTTCAATGGCTTCAGAGTGACGCTGAAGGATTCTAGAGGCTCCTAACGAATCTCAAGGGTATTGAATAGTCTAGAAAAAACAACAAGTTTTTTTTTTTGATTTTTCAATAAATTTGGATTTTCCGAAAACCTGTGAAAATGGCCAAAATCGAGTACTTTTTTTTTGAAAATTTCCGCTCAAAAATATCGACTTTTAGCTTCCAAATTCTCACAAATTAGTCAAAATAAAAATTTGGGTGAAAATTTTTTTTTCGAAAAAATCATCAGATTTTTAGAATCCCGTTCGGTGACTTCGAAACTCAGAAGCTTGGCGAAACCCAAATTCCAAAATTTTCAATGCTATTTTCATGATTTTCGCTGAATTTTCAATTTTTTAGGCTGAAAATATCGATTTTAAGAGGATTCGCCATTTTTTGAAAATTTCATGCTTTTTTTCAGATTTTCAAAAAATTATACAAAAAAAAAGATTATTTTTGGAAAACAGCGAATTTAGGATTTTTTACAACAAAAAAAATGACGAAATCGAGCCGTCGGCAGCCGACGAAAAATCCATCTCTTTTTCTCTCTTTTTCTTTGCGAAGAGGGTATGCAAGTGCGCTCCAGTCGAACACGTGCGATAAAACGAAGGAGGAGGAGGAGGGGAGAGGGATGACCCGCGAAAATGAGGAGTTTATTTTGAAAGGACCTTATCTTTACTATTAACAAACGCAAAGTTCTGTGTGTGTGTGTGTGTCTGTGTGTCTGCCTGTGTCGTGTCTCCCGCCCTAGCGAAGTCCCCACTGAACCAAATTTTCTGAAATTTTCACAGGTTATCAGGAATTGGGCCTGAATGATGCCCGTCTTTTTCGATTTTCGATTTGACAAAAAATGAGCTCATGCGGGCTCAAAAACCTAATTTTTTCTCCAGGGAAGGTTTTTCGCGCGATAGTTTTGCACCGGTAGATCAAATATTTTAGGCCTGCCCGAAGGGCCCCAGAGGGGCGCAGCCCTCTGGTTATTATAATTATTGAGTGTTATTGTTTTTTTCTGAATAAGAATCAGAGTTATCTTTTACAGTTTCGAACACAAAAACATTTTTATATACATAATTTCGATTTTTCAATGTCTTCTAAGCATAGATTCTGAAGACTTGGACGAAATTTGAAATGACTTCTGAATTGAGATTCTGAAAATTTGAAGACACTATAAACTTTTTTGACATAAATATTGAAATTTTCGGAATTCAGAATCTAGATTTTCTAGACAACTATTAAAGCATATTCAATAGTGACGTCTTCTGAATTCCTCCAGAATCAGAATCCTATTTTTTTCAGTTTTCAAAACTCCAAAAAACAAAAGAATGGCCAAGCCTACTAATCCAACTAAAAAGGTAACGGAATTTTCGAAAGTTAAAAATTGCTCAAAAAATTTGGAATTTTTCAGAAAACGGAGGAGAAACCAGTGGCGGTGGCAAGAAGGAAGATCACCAAAAAGGTAGAGAAAATTCGTAAATCGAAATATTCCATTTTTTAGAAAACGGCGACTCCGAAACCGGTGGTTCCGACGAAAAAGCCTCTCGGATTGAGAAAAGTTGTGAGAGAATTTTTGAATTTTGTTTCGATTTTCAAAAAACCAAATTTCAGAAGACGTCGAATACTCTGAAGCCGAAACCAGTGCCCAAGAAGAAGGTGAGAGTTTTTCGAGATTCTGAAGACGTCACATCACAGATTTCTGTAATCCGTGGCGTTAGAAATCTTCAGTTCAAAATTTCGTTCAGTTTGACACCCATATTGCTCTACTTTGAAAAATTCGAAAATTCTGAAACCGAATCCAGAAGACGTCAATCTTCACATGTCAAAAATACATTCCGTTAGAAGTGTTCCTTGTAAAATTTCCTTCTGTTTGACACCCATATTGCCCTACTTTCGAATTTTCGAAAATTCTGAATCCAGAAGACGTCGAAACTCAAAATCACCCAAATATAAGCAATATGGGAGTCAAACGAAAGGGAATACTATGAAAAATCAGAGTGACGTCATGAAAATTGTTCTTAACGAGTCATTTTCAGAGTACGTCTACTGCGAAGCCGAGACCGAAGTCTCCGGTGAAGGCGAAGAAGGTGGTGAGGAAGACGGTGGAGAGTAATAAGACACTCGTTAAGAAAAAGAAGCAAAAAGTAAGAGGAAAACCCCAAAACAGTACAGTAATCCTCGACTTTCAGCCCATGGTCATCGGTTTGAGAGATAAATGGACGTGCCGGGCGCCGAAGTGCATACACATCAAGCACGAATTCGCGGAGACGTACGAAGAGCAAGTGGAACTGCTCGCGAAGCACTGGAAAAAGGCTCACAGGAAGACGCTGGATATGAAAACTCTCAAATGTCTGAGAGTCTTGAAGAACGTCAGAACTGGTCGCCTGAAGAAGGTTCGACTGACTTCTTCCCTCCAGTATTGGTTCGATGTGTCGCGCAAAGATGTAAGCAGAATTTCGGCCTCACTTTTTGCATAGATTTTTTGAATTTTCAGGAAATAGACTTCCCGGTGTCGGATTGGCCAGGGGTAAGATTCAGAATCGTTTTTCAAACTTCTAACTGTCATATGTTGAGAACCATTAGAGCTATCAAAAAGTTGTTAACTACAAAAATGTGTGAAATTAAATTTCACACATTTTTGCAGTTGACAACTTTTTGATAGCTCTTTTGGTTCTAGAGTTATAAATCCTCAAAGTCAGAAGAAGCGTCGAGGCGCAGAGAAACGAGCGTGTTTTCGTCTCTCGTCCTCGCCGTGCTTTTTCTCTCAATAAGAACCTCTAGACTAAATCAACGACGAGGAGTTCAAATCTGCAATGAAAACAGACAAAATATGCATCTGGAGCAAGTTACGTAGAGAGTTCTAAACAAACCCCAAAACCTTACAGTGTAACACGTTCGCCATCACCGGAGACTACCTGGTGTGCCTCTACGAGGGGTGTCCTGTGCAGCAAACGGTTCATATGAAGATTCCGTCGACGCTCAAAGCCATGAAGAAGGCCATCGAGCATCACCTACGAATTGTGCACAACACCTCGTTCACTTTCGAGACTTCCACTGTAAGTTAGTAGAAGGGTAAGACAGAAGAAACCCCCCTCCTCTAACTGTTACACTGCCTCCCCCCTTCCACCCGAGAGGACAAGAAGTCCCCATAAAGTAGATTGGGATGTTAATATTCACCCTCCCCACGGGGAGAAAAGCCGTAGCAACTGTTCCACCGATATGCTAAATTTCACACCTCGGGGGTTCCCCTTGATCTAGCCTCCCNTTAAGTAGAAGGGTAAGACAGAAGAAACCCCCCTCCTCTAACTGTTACACTGCCTCCCCCCTTCCACCCGAGAGGACAAGAAGTCCCCATAAAGTAGATTGGGATGTTAATATTCACCCTCCCCACGGGGAGAAAAGCCGTAGCAACTGTTCCACCGATATGCTAAATTTCACACCTCGGGGGTTCCCCTTGATCTAGCCTCCCCTTTTCTCTGCGTCTCGTACTCTCTCGCTTTTCCTCTAGCCTCCTCCTTTCTCTGGCACTCTCATACTCTCTCGCCTCCTCAAGAGGAGAGGGGCGTGTCTAGAGATCTGCGGAGCACGTTCGCTCTCGTGGCCTGTTGCATTTATTTTTTGAAAAAAATTCGCCTTTCTCAATCAAATCTGGTTAAAGGGTGGAGTCCATTGAGGGTGGTCAGGAAGAGAAGACTTGTTCAAGGATGGAAAAAAACTGCGATTCTGGTGTGGACTCAACGACGAATGCCACCAAAAATCGGTGGCGAAGGGCCGCGAGTGCCTCCTTCATTGTCGATTTATGGGGGGCCCCGGGCTATCGCATCCGTTTACAGTGTCCGAAAAAATCCTGTAGAGGAGTGAGTTGGCAAAGTGCATACGAAAACAATTGGCAGCTCGCCTGAAAACTTTTCAAGGACGATTCCAAGTGTGAGTCGCCACACAGGCCGTATCACCGACCGCGTCGCAAGCCGCAACGCGTTCAAAAGAACTGCGACAAATTCGAACGCATGAACCTTTTTGCCAGCCTGTGGCTCAGCGAAGAATAGCAGAATAATGAATACTTGGAATATTTTATTGCAGAGATCATTTTAATAGACACTTTCATTCTTTCATTTGTATTGTTTTCAAATAAATAATCATGAAAAAGCGGCAAATCGGAGACTTCCCTAGCGGAGATGCGTTAGAATAGGGGTCGAGGGAGGAGCATTGGTGATTGATGATTACCTGAAAAAAGAAACATCATTAATGTGATCGTTTGTCCAGAAGATATACTTTTTCGAGTTGTTGGCATGTTCACTGTTGCAGCGTATGTCTTTCAGAAGAATCCGGATGAGACGAGACGAGTTCTGAAAAAAGAATAATCATCATATACATTTGGGGTTGCTGCGAGAAACAGGAAAAGTTTATCTTATATCCAAGAAGATTTTCTGGAGATCCAGTGTTTCCTCGTTCAATCTTTCACCGAAAAAAAGGTAAGTTTAAAAACTCTTACTGTTTCTAATGGGAAATCCTCTTATGACCCAGGATGTGGGGCTTGAAAAATCATCCCTTTTCGTTATTCTACGTGGAGCGGTAGGGGCGCCAATATGCCTGTGATGAGGGTTATCGTTTTCATTGTGTCCTTCTCCAACGCCACTCCAAGAGGCTCACCTCTTCTACTCAGATCACATCGTCAGCCATCCACAAACACCAGCAATCAATCATGTTGCCAATCCAAAAAGCACGAAT